>JAFMTC010000409.1:0-35027 GCA_018845635.1 Nicrophorus orbicollis
ACCTACTGCAATATCATTAACTCCTATCATTGATCTCTTCACGCAAATCTAACTCCCAGTGAGCTTAAACTTAAATACAAATAACACACATTCTTCAACAATTTTCTTCATAATAACACATTTTTTAAACTATATAGAAAATATTTATGAGTCAAACTAATTCTTCTTCAACAATACAAAGAAATAAATATAAAATGAAATAAATATATATATTTATTTATAATGCAATAAACGCTTTATTTTTATTCTATATCTTATAAAAACAATAACTTATTGGAAATAATACATACAATTAACTATTTGTATAAGTTTTTGCAGCATTTTTATTAGATATTCTTACTATTGATAATGTATTCCTTCTTAATACATTTATTTGACATAAGCTAAATTTATTAGTAATAATAAATATATTTATTATAACAGTTACAAAAATAGTTAGAAAATAAACGATTGGGTAGAAAGCAATAGCATTACATTTAATTTTTTCTGTTGCTATTATAATGGATTCATATTTTGTTTGCATTTGTTATTGTAATAAATCGTGTTATTATTTCGCTATAATATTATAAAAGGAATATGTTTCATACTTCATTTTTTTAAACTATTATTTGAAATTTATTCGTTAAAATCATACGAAAAATTTGGCGGAAGGACCAATGGTCGATAGACCTTTGCCCATCTTTTTTAAAATTATTATGTTTGATTTATATATATGTTTTTTAGAATTATATTTTATTTTTATAACTGGCCAATAAATTATATTATTCATACGAAAAATATCAACAACTTTTGAGTTTAATAAATTTAATATAAACTCATAAAGTATATCTACAATACCAATTATAAGTGTATTAATATATTGGTCCATGAAACTCCGCCTATTACAACATCATTAACTCAGTTTATCATCGATCGCAATTTGGAGTTCGCAGTGAACTAGAGCTTGAAACCAAATAACGCGCACATTCATTGCTTAAAATAGTACGTTTTACATAGATAAATCCACTTACAATTGAATAGGACTTATATAATAAGAAAGGGCGGAAAATTTGAATTATTATTATTACTGTATGAACATCTTGGCGTTCGTTTATCTTTCGAAGAAATACGTGATACTGATAAAGAGAGTAATCCATTACTTCAGGAATATCAATAACTTCATTTACTTCTAAATCTATTAATTTATCTGTCCATTTATTCCAATATCTACAAAGTATCCACCTATTCCAATATCACAACAGTATCATCGATTTCTAACGCAATTTTAGCACGCACTGGATTCTAACTTAAATCTATACACAAAACACGAACTTTTGCATTTCTATTTCTAAAAACAACACAATGTTTTCTGTAAATAATGAAGTTTTAACCTATTTACTTAATAATATCTTATAATTAAATAATTAATTACTAAGAAACAAATGTTTTCCGTCGTACTTAGAGAAATTTCATTGAATCAATAAAAAAAATATACAAAAACAAATACGTTTCTACTAAAACAACACAAATAATATAAAATAGTTTACAAATAAATCTTATGAAAAACCTATGGTCAATAGACCTTTGTAATAGAAGATTTTTATTTATTTCATTATTATAAAAACAATATCAATAGTACTGTTATAAATAAAATTGTATGCTTCATACAAAGGGCTAATTTAATTATTGTTATTACTAGTATTATGTAATTAAAATGATTAAAAGAAACGGAATCGATGTAATTGAATTGAATAATCGGATTTATGATAACTGTAATACGTTTTTCTTTATATACACTTGAATATTCAATTACTTTAACAGCATTGGATACATTTTTTTAGTGGCAATTTAAATAAAAGGTATTGAATCAATACTTATTCATATTGTTGTGAATATAAGACGTAGTTAAAGTAGCACTATATAGCGTTGCATTAATGCAGAGAACCTTTTAAAATTTATTCCAAAAAGAAAGAAATACGAAACGATTAATCATGATAGTATAATATTACTTTAATTTATTGTTTGAAACGACACATTGTTCGCATTCTTATTAAAATGCAGATACATTTTTGCTATTATTGAAATATCGTAGAAGCATCATATCTGAATATCAATATATATTTTATATGTGTATGCGCACACCGCATTTGCCGACGCCCGTTCACCTAAACCCGGCACATCCACAATTTAGATTGAATCTTTGTATATACACCCATACCTCGCTATACGACTGCTCTTTATACGGCATTTCGCTATAACGGCCCTCTTCAATTAAGGCACGTTTTCGATTTACGGCCTAAAATGATTCGCTTTAACGGCAAAAAAAAACTTTTTCGATGTCGATATATCTACGTATTGCCAATCTTACGCAAGCGCAATATTGATTCGTTATACGGCTTTTCGCTTTGCGGCCAAGTTTCGTGGAACGTATCTAGGCCGTAAAGCGAGGTATGAGTGTACTGATAAATAAATATTAAATTGTATGAAATTTGTTCTCCTATAGATGTTAAAAATTATTAAAACTAATAATACCAAAATCGCTGATTTTACAGTAATGGGATGAGAATCTAGTTTAGGATATCACCAGGAAATTTTAGATTACCTGGGAAGACCAAATTTTGGCTCTGAAAGAATAATTGGAAATAAAATTTAGAGAACTGTATTCGTTAATGGTCTAAGGTCATAACTAACAATGGAAAATATATTACTAATATACAAGGTTTGTAACTAACATAAAATAGTATAAAAATAGATGGTCTATAGACCTTTCCAACAATAGCATTATTCTTTAATATTTATCAATTCATGTGACAATTACATTAAGTATGATGATTATTGTCAATGTAATATTTTTTTGTATATATGAAATTATATTATATTGTATAATATCATGTATTGGCCAAAGAATACAATTCTAAATATAATAATAACAACTAAAATAAAAGAATTCAATATAAACAACAATAATCAATTTTAAATAAACAAAATAATAATAATAAAAATAATAATAGAAAAGCTGTATTATATTGATTTTCTCACTATTTTTATATAATTTAGCAAGGAATTGAGTATAACATAAAAATATAATAAATGGTAAATTATGTAACAACATTTTATTTAATTTTCGGAATTGCTTTGCTCGCACTTGGAACATAAATAAGTTGATTAAACTTCTTGACAGGTTGTATAATTTTAGATGCCATCAACAAGTATTACGTAGAGCAATTTGGCGTACATTTACCACCGTATCCTAGCAAGATTCAACAGATAATTTAAGTTAATTTTCCTTGGTTATAGTCCCTGCATAATACGATGAAATTGCACAATTTTCTTCCTCTCCCCATTAACTATAATTAAATTTCATACTAATATTGTGCTAACTGACATTTAATTTTATTACTAAAAGAAAAGAACCTGTTTTAAATTTGTTTCTTCACAAAGTAAATATATATAATCTTAATGAAAAAGTAAATTAAAATTAAAAAATAAGGATACGGAGGGACTATTCCCTGTTCTGAAAAGTCTCTCCGTATCCGAACGTTCCTCCCTACGTATCCTCACCAGGATCCGTCATCCAAACAACCATAACCCTCCGAATGACCTCCTCTATTCCAAAACCAAAATTGTTCCAGTCCTCGATAGATACCTCTCCCTTTCCAAATTTTGTATCCCTAAAAATCTATTAACCCCTCCTAAATATAAGTATCCCACAGATACCCTATATTAGTATCTATTGTCCCTATAATTATGTTCTTTCCAAGAAGCTGCCTTTTTTTCTTCTTTGTATGTAATTATTAAACAATAGTGTTCATTTAGTTTCTCTATTAACATATTATATTCATGGACGGAAAGACCAATGGTCGATAGCTCTTTGGGCAGCCTTTATGTTATTGTTTTTATTATATTATTTTGTTTATTTTAAATTTATTTGTTTTAGTTGTTATTATTATATTTAGAATTGTATTTTGTTTCTTTGGCCAATAAATTATATTGTATTATTATTAAAAAATAATTTCATATATTATTTAATTAATATTATAATTAGGTTCAATATTAACAATATAGTTTAAATAAAAACTTGATTATAACAATAAAAATTTCAAATTTTTAATTAAATTTAATAATGTTGAATTACACCTATAAATATTATGTAATTAAAATAATTCATTCTTTAAAATTTATTTACAAATAAATCAATTGAAAGTTGTGAACATTTTCATACTTTTATAATATATTAATAATTATAATATATATATTATAATATATAATAGAATTTATTGGCCGAAGAAACAAAATACAATTCTAAATATAATTATAACAACTTAAACAAAGAAATTCAAAAAATTATTAATTAATAAACAAAATAATAATAGAAAAAATATAATAAAATCAATAAGAGAATGGATGGCTAAAGGGTCTTTCCGCCCTAATAATATTATTAAGGTGAATGTTTTATCGAATGAATATAAATAACAAAAACTATATATTTGTGAATGAATTATGAGGAAAACAAATAGTTTAATTAAAATTTGTGGGGCAGAAAGACCTATGGTCTATAGAACTTTGCAGCAATAGCAATACATTTTATATATATTTTTATGTAATTTTTTATTACTATTATATTTAGTATAACATTTATCAAATCACAAATCAAATTTAAAATAAAATAAATAAAAAGCAAAAAGTGTAGGATTTTTGTTATGGGAGGACAAATTTATAGATTTTTTTTGTAAATCTCATTACGAACAGATGACTCATGCATTCAGTAGTCTGTCAATACTTCAAGTAAAAAAAATGAGCAAATTGTTTTTGTTCTTAATTAATATTTTTAGCTTATACGATCCTGTATACTGAATGATGTTTAATGAATTGCTCCAGAAACCAGCCCTGGAGAGAATTGTCAGAATTGTAGTCAGCGTACGCTTCCATTTTATGCAGGTCCCTTAAGGGTCCGTCAATAGCGAAGCACAATAAAGTTTCTAACACCCCTTGGAGACTTCCTTTCGCAGCTGCAACCTGTATAGTGTAGTCATAGGGAGTTGACCCAATTATCTCAAAGCCTCCTAAACATATATAAATCAAAAGTACGTGCAGATCCACACTTAGGAGGAGGCCTCAATTTCAAATATATAAATACATTTTTGGAATTGTATAATTAAGTAAATTAAATGTAATTATATATTTTAAAAAATGCTTGTAAATGCAAATATGTTACAGAAAATTAAAACATACATGAAATTTGTTTGCTTGAATGAATGAATTTAGTTAACTTTTAACACGGAGCGAAATAATAAAAAAATATCTCATGAATATACATTAATATTCCATTATACTACATATTTTGTTTTGTTTATGTAATACAATCTGATGAATGTTTTCTGAATTTTTCATATGAAAATGTTATTATTA
Source organism: Nicrophorus orbicollis (assembly GCA_018845635.1). NCBI lineage: Eukaryota > Metazoa > Arthropoda > Insecta > Coleoptera > Silphidae > Nicrophorus > Nicrophorus orbicollis. Next base: position 5,389 of record JAFMTC010000409.1, read on the forward strand.
TTTGATAGAAATATTTTTGATAGAAAGGCATATTTAGATGATTGAAGTAGTAAACATATTTGTAGAAGAAAAAAAGTTAATTTCAAACAAAACAATTTAATTTAATTAGTTACAATCTGTCAACGTAACAATAATTAACTAGATGAGAAAAATACAATGAGTGGAATATTTGGATATTTTCCTACAATAAATCAGTAAAAAATATAAATTACGTTGAATACTTTTCAAAATTTTACAGATATTATTACAATATTAAAATCTATCATATTGTTTAATATGAGTTTTAAAAATAATCTTTCACTATAATATTTAAACATCATTTTTCATTTAGATTTTGTGACGTTTTAATTTAATGTGTTAGAGGTTTAATTTTTCAGTAACATTCATATGATATTGTAGCAAAATGTAGCAAAATTCATTTTGTAGACGGTAATGTTAATTATTTTAATTGTAGTACTTTGTATATAATTCTAATTAAAATTGGAATAGCTGTGAAAGTATCATATTAAATGAGATTTAATTACATGCAAAAAAATATGTAAGTTATATGAAAGAAAATATAAAATGAAATTTACTTTAAGACAAATTGAAAAAAATAATTATATGTGGTACGTTTTAGATTGAAATTTCCAGTACAAAGCATAACAACATAAGCTCAGGGTTTGAAAAGATGCAAGATGTAAGTTTTGCTCAAAGCGTATGAAGTGTGTTCATGGGAGGATACACGAATCGGATGCGTACGGCAAATCCACATGAGAGCGTGGGCGTATTTGGGAATCGATGAATGTGGGAGTGAAGGGTTTTGCATTCGGAGAATGGGTGATTGCGTCAGGGATGCTCGCTCAGCCCCCGCATATTTTACATACATCCCTACATGGAATGGAAATGAATGATTCAATTCTATGCATATAAAAAGTTAGAGGAAACTTTTTCTATTGTGAAAAAAGTAAAGCATTGGAATGAATTGAAACAAAATCAGAATATGTATAAAAATTTGTTTATAAGATATTTAATAAAATAATATTTATTGCAACAACAATTACAAGAAAAATATAAACTGAATATAATAGAAATATAAAATAAAATACAATGCTATTGCTGCGAAGGGCTATAGACTATAGGTCTTTTGGCCTCAAAATAAAATGCCCATTAAAAATTGTAATGAAAACAGAAAAACCGTGAATTGTTGCTTAATTTTTAAATAGATAATTAATATTTAAACATCTTAATTGGTTAAGATTTCGCAAAACGACTGTTGCTGAGTAATATTAATACAATTATTTGCGCAGAAAGACCTATGGTGTATAGCCCTTTGGTGTTAATAATTGTTTTTTCTTATAAATAATAATATCATATAATTTATTATAAAAAATATAAATCAAACATTATAATAAAAAGAAAAGGTGGCCAAAGGGTTATCGACCATTGGTCTTTCCGCCCATGAATGTTATGTACAATGTCTAAATGTACAAGAAGATAAAAAAATCATTGTACAAAAAAAGCAGCCGCTGGGAAACGAAGGGACATAATTATAGAGATAATAGATACTGGAATAGGGTTTGTATGTGACACTTACATTTAGGAGGGGTTGATGGATCTCGAGGGATACAAAATTTGGAGAGAGAGGATAAATTGTAGTCTTTGGAGATGAATTTAAGGGAAAGGGATCTGCTGAGGACTGGAACAATTTTGGTTTTAACATAGATGAGGTCGTTCGGAGGGTTATGAAGCGGGTTGTTTGGATAGCGGATCCTGGTGAGGATGCAAAGGGAGGAACGCTCGGATACGAAGAGACTTTTCAGAACAGGGTTCCGGCATTAGGAGAGACGGGGAAAAGCATATTTGAGGATTGGACGGCAGATGGATTTATAGTTGGATGTTTTACATTTCATGGATATTGCAGAACTACGGAATGTTAGGGATCGGAAATGACGGGATTTTGTCTTCATTTTGGATTTGAGTTCTGTTGAATAGGAGTTAAGATTGAGTTTTGGATCTAGCAGCATTCCTAGGTATTTTACGGAGGACGACGGGTAGATGGGAAGATTACCAAAGGTAATATGGGGAGAGGATGATGTAATACGGTGGTAGGGAACTAAACGAGTTGTTTTGGAAGGATTTATTTTTAGACGCCATTTGTTGTACCAGGACAAGGATGTTGAGATTTTTTCTTATAATTATATAATTGCTTTATTATTTTGTTCACTGTTACAATGCAAATATATAATAAATGATATTATTATAGCGAACAAATTGATACAACATTCATATAATTATAAGAAAAAGGTCTTTCTGTCCTACAAAAGAGTATTTATAAATTAAAATTATCATGTTTTTGCATATTTTTTAAAGATTTTGTAGTTTTTGTTTAATGGATTAATAAACTAAGACTCTTTGTTATGAGTGATAAATAGCTCCGAAATAAAATGGAATTAAAACATGTACAAAAATTATATAACATGTATTTTTTTAATAATAAGTAATATATACTTTATTTTATTGCTCTTCCAAAAGTTTTATAATAAAATGTAAGACCAGATATTGAAATATAAATATTTATACACCTCATTTATATGAAATATATCATATAAAAATAAAATTGAAAACGAAATAAAATATGTTAAAAAAATGATATAACATGTATTATTTTGTTTTTATGTTACAGCAGTTTATATTTTATGTAATTTGTATACTTGTCATTCATAACTCATAACGTACTTTATTTTATAGCTCTTCCAAAAGTTTTATAACAATGTGTAAAACCAGATATTGGAATATAAATATGTAGACACCTCATTTATATGAAATATAAATCATGTAAAATTGAAAATTAAATGAAAACGTGTTAAAAAAGTATATAATATGTTTTATTATTTTTAAGCTACAACTGTTTATATTTTATGTAATTCATAATTCATAACGTACTTTATTTTATTGCTCTTCCAAAAGTTTTATAACGAAGAGCAAGACCAGATATTGGAATATAAATATTTAAGCACCTCATTTATAAGAAATATAAAACTTATAAATATATATTCAATATTATATTTTGTACCATGATGACATATTGAGTTTGATTCCTTTTAAAGTTTTTATTAGATTTAAATTAAACTGAATTTGTAAGAATTCCTAGTTTGTTAGATTGACCGTAAAATGCTTGTCAAAGTGGACGTTAGATCGAATAAACTGATGTATTTCAGTACCAAAAAATAGACATTTTTACAGTTAGATGAACTTCATCTTTGCTTTAACGTACGTAAAGTCATTTGTATGAACGATATATAGCATTACTATGTTTAATTGAGAAACGTATTCATTAATAAATGCGTTTGAACTCGATAAATCATTCAGGAACGGGTCACCATTACTGACCTATATTACACGGAGCCCCCTCCTTTATATGTTTACCTATCGTCCTTCAGATTTATGGTGTCAATTTTCTTACCCCACTCACTGTGCATCATTCTAAAAGTAATTCAATGCATTTCTACAGCATTACTAAAATATCATTTTATAAATTATTCTAATAATAATATACATTGCATTAATTATATTAAATAGATTATTAAATTTGTTGAAACAACTGCAAAAAAAATATAAACTCAATACAATTGTTGTGGCCAACCTCTATTATTTCTATTGTTGTAAAAACAATGTATTATTTATATACGCAATTATATCCACTTCTTAACGAATTAGAGGAAACACATAATCAATGTGTAATAACTAAATTTATCCATTATTCTTAATTACTAAGTCTATAATAACTACAAATATGTACATTCGTCTAATCACATAACAATTAGGGATTAATACTTTCTTCCATTACCAAACATTGTACTCGCACTATTAGAATACAAAATTAGTCTTAGTAGAATTAACGAAGATGTTAGTCTAAGAGGAAAAGTATTAGCTAGGAGAGCTAAGGAATAAGTTGGTCTTAGTACCTAATTAACTTAAGAGAAGAATGTAACTCTTGGTTAATCAACCATGAGATCATACAATAAAACTACTTAGAATATTCGCATTTGATACTCATAAACGGCTCAAAGACTAAACAACAACGTAACTACGAGATAATCCATAGTGTCTAGAGATTTTTAATCCCGGGATACGATAAGTAATAAAGAAATAAATATAAAATATTGCTTATGGAAATTCATTTATGTTAATAATGCAACTGTATTATGAAGTTATGAATTTTTTACATAATACTGTTTCATAAATTTAGGTCAGGTCAAGTGCATTTTATCAAAACAACGAAATACAGTATAAAATATATTTTAATTTGAAATAAAATTTATTGATTAAACAATTTACCTGTAAAAATGACATTATGCTAAAGTGCAGAACTAATGCAAATGCAATTAAGTAGTCCCATTACGCAAAAAAAAGCTTTCAAATTACTTCTGTAATGCACGGAAGGTGATGTTGTCATCCAGATAGCATCAAGCGAATTGTAGTTAATTCAACGTTTTTTTTTTGTTCTTGTTGTTTTGTTTCTTTGTTTCATTGGAAACCCGGACCATGACGCCTAACATTTCCAGTGCAAGATAACATCATGTAAATGATGTACTTTCTGAATATGATGAATACGTGGCATAACTTATCGAGTGAATTTAAATACATCAAATAGCATATACAACAAGAACGAAATAACATTTGTCCTGTATTATTTCTGTACCCTATAGAAGGTGTAAAGGAATCGTAATTACCTTTTCTCTGCGTGGGTGTGGAATACGTACATTTACAATGCAATACGTCTTGACGACTGAAGGTAACCTGGAAATTTCAATGAGATTAAGCCATTTCCATGCCTTTGAATGTATAAGGAACCTTCAGAATATGTTCTAGAAACTCGAATCGATAATTCGAGCGCTGGCAGAATGCTTTCTGAATTTCATTTATTTAATTAATTATTACTTTGTTTTCCTAATCAGGCAAATATTGTATAAAATAAATATTTTTTATAACATATATTTTAAGATCTATCACTATCATGTTACTTATATAAATTTATTAGCCATATATGCACGTGTTATAATATACGGTTTTGTATTTGCAATTAATTAAATGTTCATAAGACTGATTAAAAATTATTAATTATCATAATCATCATTGAAATAATAAATAATTCAAATATTTTCGTGTCATTATTGAAGGTGATATTTAACCAAGATTGCTTTTAATAGCACTAAAATGAAACGAATAATAATCATAAAAAAATCACGTTTATGGATTCACTCCATAAACAGTGAGAATAATGTTGTCCATTCCGTTTTATTGACTCTAAAATCTTTATGTTGATGGAAAACATTATTTACAGGTGCTTCATAAAATTAATTTACATACCTGTAACAGAACAGTTTATAGCCGTTGTTATTGTATCATTTTCAAATCAAATTTATGTTTTCCGTCTTCAGTTTCATGCATTTATTCAGCTTTTTCCGATATTTTAAATTACATGCTTTCGTCTCTTGTCGTCTCTAATTACGCGAAATTTCGCTCGTTATGCGAATTACTCGTTTACAACGATCATTGTGTATTACAGGAAATTTAATAGCTATCTATAAGCTACTTAATTTTTGAACAGCTGTATTGATGTATTTGTATGTATTGTTTGATTGTTTATTTATTTAGTTATTTAGTTATTTATTTTAATGTTTAAAAATTATTTTTTTGGTCTTGGTAGTTTTATTAATTATGGCTAACGACCATAGTGAACTATGGATATAAATTTTATTAATTATATGTATTATGGTAATTAATTAAAAGTAAATAATTCAGCCAATAAACATTTATTATGTAATAAAAAAGTCAAGTAGTAAATGTGTTCAGTGTTATACATTAGTTGTAATCGATATTTACAATATAAGTTGCATATAAAAATTAAACATAACATTCTACAGATTTGTAGAGTGTATTGAAAACAAGTAAACTACTAACTAAATTAAAAAAGTACAAGAGGAAAATTCTGTTATTTTTTGAATATGAAAGGAAACAACAAATATTATTTCGTAATATAATTACTTATGAATATGATGGGGTAAAAATTTTAGAGCAAATATTTTATTTACACATTACCATGACTTAAAATAAAATTTTATTGAATTATTACAAGAACCAATTTCATTTGGAAGCTAAAACAATAAATATTTTATTTCATAACTATGGAATATATGCAACCTATAATACTTGTAGCAGATATAGATGCTTCTTAAATACTCTCTGACTCATATTGTAGCTACCAATATAAACTTTTACCAAATCTTATTGGATAGTTACTAAATAGCTAAGTTTGCCACTTCAGCAGTAATATTGCCAACGGTGCTATTGAAATTGCATAGTATTTCAAGAAATTAATAGACTAGTCGTGGAAGTTATATTTATTTTATCCTGTATTTTTAATTTTGTCTTAAAAATAGTCATATTATCTTAAATAATTATTCCCTAAGTCCCTGAATCTATTAAATGAGTATGCAACCAATAACTCTTGTAAAATTTGTCCAAGGGTTATTCCATTCATTTTACTGCACCAGTGTTTGACAACAGTTATTTCAGCGATAACTGTTTCAAACTTTTATTTATAGTATGTGACAATGAATATAAATATTGTGAATGTTATGTTTTTTGTGTGCTAACTAGCCAGGTTATTGCAAAGAACAATGGATTTTGAAAGTCCTGATGTCATGAAGGACTTTCCTGGCCTATATGCTTCTGATGTTAGCAAAAAGGGAAACAATGACAGTGACTGTAAGTAGAAGTATGTTGATGTTCCAAGAGGTAACAGAGTCTTCTATTGCAGACAGTGATGAAACTGATAAGCTGGCCAAGAAAGATTTATTGGGTAAACGTAAAGACAAGAAGGATAAAAAGGACAAGGATAGAGGTTATGCTGCTCTTGAAGGGGAGAGCTCCGCTGAAGAAATAGAGTCTAGGTACGAATGCATGTTTGCTTGCATAGAAGGAAGTTGTTATTATCTTGTTTAATAGGAGCCCCTCGAAAATAAAGAAGACAAAGGCTTTCAAATTTTCCACAAAATCTAAGGAGAAACGTGAAAAGTCTAGGGAGAAGGAGACATTTGAGAAAAAGAAAGACAAGGAGAAGAAAAGCGACAAGAAATTGGAAAAAACTAAATCTGAGAAAAAAGAAAAGAAAATTAAGACAGAAGAATATACTGATATAGCAGGTTCATTGATAGCCAAATAATATACTTATTACTGTTACTAATTTATATACATCTTTTAGAGGGTTTACCTATTTTTGGTGTTCCTTTGGATGTGGCTGTTGAAAGAAGCAAATGCCATGATGGTGTTGATATTCCTTTACCAGTCCGAGTGTGCATTGATTACATTCAGGAAAATGGACTTACAATGGAAGGTGTTTATAAAATAAGTGGCACAAAATCAAAAGTTGTTCAAATTCGTAAACTTTACAATCAAAGAGAAAACGTTGACTTAAAGGAGTATGATGTACCTATAGCTACAAGTCTTTTAAAGATGTATTTGAGAGACTTACCCGAACCAATTTTTACTAATGACTCTTTGATACGATTTGAAGAAGCCGGCGCTATCTTAAATGTTGGAACAAGAGAGAAGCATTTAAGAACCTTAACTGAAAATCTACCTGCAAATAACCGTATATTACTTTCATGGCTTCTAATACATTTTGATAATGTAGTTCTTAATGTAAGTTTTCACGTTTTCCTGCTCTTGTGGTTATAATTGGCGTCATTTTTAGGAGAGACATAACAAGATGAATATACAACATGTAGTGGTGGCTTTAAGCCCAGCCCTCCACACAACTAATCGACTTCTAACAGTACTTCTTCACCACTGTAGGGCTTTGTTTCCTACAGTTATTCTAGATACTTATGTGCCACCCTTAACAAGCACAGCACAATTACCTCAATGTCTGCAGGGCCTAGAACGTGAGCTTGTAAAGCAGGAAAGCCTTCTAGCACAAATCCATTCGGAAATGAATGCAGGATTCATTTCTAAAACACGGGAAGAATTGCTTTGGGAAGTACAAAGAATTATAACTCAGTTGAAGGTAAATTTAAGATATTCAATATTATAAAAAACATTATTTTCATTAACAAATGCTCTTTGTAATATATCAGCGGAAGATTAAGAATCTGCAAAAGGAGAAAGAACCGGAGACTCCGGTTGAAGTGAAAGACGCAGACGATCACGTAACGGATTCCGAGTCTTCCCAGTCGAATCAGAGCGAGGTGCCTCTTGTAAATGGGAATTCTGTACAAAAGATAAACTGCAAACAAGTACTTGAAAATATCGAGAAGCCTTTTAGTGATCAGGCTATACTTTTCTTAGAGTTTAAACAGAAAGCTTTAATAGAATTAAAAAATAGATTAATGAAGAACATCGAGGCGGAGCGAGCGGAGATTGCCGAGCTCAAGCAACAGATACAGCCGGAATCGCAGACCATCCCAGTCCCAATTTACAACAACTCCAACAACATGAGCGAGGTTATGGACCTGCTACACAAGGAGAACCAAATTTTGCAAATAAATAAAATCAATCTTGTTAGGAACATCATGGAACAAGAGGAGGTATGCATTGAGCTTAAGGCGAAATTAGGGCTGCTTAGGGTTTAGAATATAATGTGATTGAAATACGTGTATATACAATTAAAAGAAATGATTACTTATTTAAATAGAAATTGACCCTCTTAGGAAACTTAATTCAATTCCTTGGTTTATATTATATTTGAAAAAAAATATACTTGAAGCTATGTAACTTTTAGTTATTTATAAAATACTTATTTTTCTTTGATAATAAACAATATTTAGCTGAAACATGATTCAATTTTATCATTTGTACGTTTTCCATTCTTCCTCCACTATTGTTTTTTCTCTAATTGGTAACTGGATTGAATTTAGTTTGAATGTTGGCAACGATTTGACAAGCAAACTTCAATATAGGGTAGGATTCATTGTAATAATGGAGTTGGGTTAAGGGCAAGAAATGGATTGATTTGCATATGTCGGTATAAAAATAAGCAGTGAAAATAATAGTTTCTTGAGGTTTATTTGTGTAGTGCATTGTTAATGGTACGTTGCGTACGACATTTAAAATGAGTCGTCATGAAGGTATATAAGTTTCACCATTTTTTTTTGTCTTTCACCAATCAATTTATATTTAATTCTATCTGAAAAAAATGGCTTCTTATAAGAAACAATTCAACGCATCGGTACTGATTTTCAGGTGTAAGCTGTGATTCTTGTATGAAGGGTAACTTCCGTGGCAGAAGATATAAATGTCTAGTTTGTTATGATTATGATTTGTGCGATGCCTGCTATGAATCTGGTGCAACAAACACTAGACACACTACAGATCATCCAGTTCAATGTATCCTCACAAGGGCTGATTTTGGTAACACGTCGCATAAACACTTGTAATGTCATTTGCAATTGCATTTTTTTTTTTCCTCTTCCTAGATTTATTCTATGCTGGCGAAGCTATCACAAATGTTGATCAGCCACAAGCATATACATGTCCCTACTGTTCCCGTATGGGATTTACTGATGTGACCCTGCAAGAACATGTGACCACTGATCATGGAGATACATCATTTGAAGTGGTAAAGTTTCTTCTACATCTATTTACTAAAATTTTATTAAATATATGTATTAACCTTAATTGTGTAAATATTATGCAATATATTGGATACATGCACCATAAGGTGTAATACTCTTCCAATCTATTCAACTTATATATAATTAATATAACATAAACAAGTATGACATTCAATCTTTGACCAAAAAAAAATGCTCAATTAAATACTGAAATCTCAGAATAATGAAATACAAAGAGCAGAAAGATCTCAGTCATTGACCTAATTTGGACTAATAAAGATGCTGAAATAAATAATAAAATACAGAACATACAAAAAAAAAGAAAATATTGGAAAAACTTTTCTGAAAAAATATTCTAATTAGATTTATTCTTCATTTTTAGATAATAGTAACTTTTTTATGAATGGTGGAGAATATGTCTTGCATGGTTAATGTAGCAACTCAACAATAGTATATAGTATTTCCTAAGTTGTATATACATTAAAGCAATGGTTCTTCCTTGAACAGCAGTAATAAATGAAAAAGATGGTTATATTACTGGTAGTTTAAAATGTGTATGTTTGGAAATCTTTTCTTTTACATTTTCCTAGTGAATAAAATTGTTTAGCAATAACGTTATGGCTCAATCCTCAGTGGTTGTGAATATATCAATACAATCATAATAATTTCCTTGGCGAATTCTAGGTTGAAAAGTTTAACTGTAATTTTCATAATATAGAGGTACCAAGATTATTGAAAATGAACATTAAGTTTTTTAAAATTAATATTAATGCAATTAAAATGTATAGGTGTGCCCAGTGTGCGCTGCAATGCCAGGAGGTGATCCAAACTTGATGACTGATGATTTTGCCGGACATTTAACTATAGAGCACCGATCTGGTACAAGAGATCTAATAACGTTTTTGGATGAGCCTGTAGGCGGCAACAGGCGCAGAGTTCCACATTCTGGACACATGCCAAGCAGCAGAGGAGGCAGCTCTGGTAGACCCAGAAGGTCCAATATGCATTTCAGGTATAACTACTGTTATCCACCTAAGGACTAGTAAAACTAAACGAGATTTGTAGTGTTTTCAGCTCGACCGGGATGAGCTCGTTGTCGCCATCTTCTCGAGAGCCTGTGGATCCGATTGCAGAATTGTTATCCCAGTTATCGGGTGTACGACGTTCTGGAAGCAGCAGCAGCACGCCTAGCCAGCTGCAGCAATTACAGATGCAGCTACAACTCGAAAGACAGCAAGTGAGTGCTGCGAGGCAGCAGTTGGAACGGTTGCCTAGGCGCCAAAATCAGATCCAGACGCTCAGAGAAGCCAGTGCTAATGCAAATCCGGGGTATATGCCAAATGCAACGAATACGCAAGCACAGGCGGCATCTACGGCACCGTCTGCACCTGCTCCTCCATCGGACTTCTTGCTAGAAGGCCTTCTTGAAGATCTTTCACTGAATTCGTCCACCGATAAAAACACCGCAGATCGCCTGCAGTTCATAAACAACCTGCTCTTCAGCACGACAATGGATGTTCAGAAGAAGTCTGAGTTGGAGGAATCAAGCGTCGAAGAGGTCGACAGTGACGAGCAACGAGACACTCTCTCCTCGCTCGCCGTCACATTTACGGACAGTAGCAGGACATTCAACCGTGTCCTCCGTGGAAGAGCCCGTTCAGACAACCAGAACGCCTTGAGACGTGCAGACGCCAACAAAGTACAGGACTGTAAGAAAGCGAAGAAGACAGCCATCTCAAGATAATAAGAAACTACACATTTGGAAAATAGGGCCACAGGGAAGAGAGACATATGTAACAATGGGCTTAGTCTTGTGATAATTATTTTGCATAATCTTTACTAAAACAAGAGACAAACGTGAGGAGCGCATATGAAGTTTGCAACAGATTATTGGATATTGGAAGCCTCTCTCTTCGCTTGAAATACCATCTACCAAAGCCTCTTAACCGAAATTCGAACGAAAATTTAAAAATATACACATACCGTTTGGCTTTTGCAATCAACTGCTGCGATTATCATATTATTTAATAAACTATTTTAGTCATGTTCAAATTGAATCTATGTAGAAATACCCGTACATTTATTTAATCAAACCGTCGCATTAACACGAGATTCAATTAATTATCTAAAAAAAACAATGACTAATTTCCAACAATCCAACATCCTTATGTCCAACATATATGAACAAAGCTAAATTATTTTTCTTTTTAGAATTTTATTATATCTTCCCCAATTGCATATATCTACTATATAAGTCCACATAATGAATATATTCAGCAACATGTTTAAATATAAATTTAATCGTCAAATATTTATATATATTTAAAAGAACAGAGTATCATACTTATTATTATTATTACAGCATGTATTTCAAATAAATATACTTTTGGGGGGTGTTCTGAAAGTTTTTTATGTTACTAGAAGCGGCGGCAATACAGTATTCGTCCACTTTTTTTTTATAACTACATTTAATGCGGTTGTATTTTACAATTTTATCTATTCCTGAGTAATACTATTTACAAATAAATATGGAAGGAGTGTTAGTGAAAAAAAAAACAATAAATTATAACCTTTGTCTAATTTAACATTTTAGCTTATTTCTTCTGCAATTTACCAAAGCCTCTACAAGAAAGAATACAAATGTCAATTAATTTTTATAATCATTTAATGAAAATTTTGATTGAATATAATTAACCGTTATTAATCTCTACATACATGAGATTAGATTAAATCGTTGCATTTGCACCATAATTAATTTATAGTATTGATTTGTTAAGAATCCTTGATTAGTTATATTTGTAGGATATATATCATGAAACACACAATTTTTACTTGTATTACTTAGTAGATAAAAATAGTAATTGAAAATGTATTTTAAAATAAGTGTTTTTTTATTTAATAAATTTAATATATTTTAAAAAACTTGTTTCCACTATGAGATCTTTGTATTAAAAATAACAAATCTTGTTAAGTTTCGAAGCTAAATTTATATTGTTTCTTGCAAATCTACAAAACCAGTAATCTAATTATAAATCTAAAAATAATACTGTGTATTAAACGTAAAAGCATTCTATTTATATTTGAACTTTATAAATAAGTAAATTAAATATGAAATTAATTATGTGCAAATGATTTTACCCAATTTTTAATTAGGTGTTCCAGAATTGTATTTTCGGGACAGATGTGTGTAAGGGAAATATAATTTAGCAAAGAATCCCAGGGGGTAGATAAACCGGTACAAATTAACAAAAAATAGGGTAAACATGAAGTCTTATGTCACAAAGTTCAATGGTTTTATTGACAAGAATACTACAAATAGTAAAAATACAAGTAATAGGGCACAAAGACCTCGGTGTTAGCCCATTGGAACAGAACGACATAAACTGAGGGCTAGCTGCATAGTACCATTGCAGTGAATGTCAAAATGTTTCGACACAGCACAACGAAATTCGATCATGAGGCCGGTGAAAAATAAGAAAAACGAAAAAACAGACCAGTTGTGCATGTTTATTTTTAATTTATTTTTTATCGAGATTATTCAGCAAAGTTCTCTCTAATAAACTTATCATTTTCAGTGTACATTGTACCTGTTCTGTTTTTACTTGTTCTGAGTTTTCTGGAAATCCATTAAATCATTATATTTGGTCCCAGTTTATTAATTATGTTAATAATACACAGAGAAATCATAACGAGTGAAATTTAATATTTGAATTAGATTATGTAAATGCCAATAGATGGCGGTGGTTGTAACAGTTGTTGGGTACAGAAAATCCCTTTATTCCTAATATTTTCAATGTTTACAAATGCGTATGTATTCTAATTGAATGTAATGTTAATAATATTTATTTAAAATTGGATAAGTGTTGATAAAAGCTAATTTTTGTAACGGTTTCTAAAAATATTTGAATGTAGAGGTTGGCGTCGTGGAAACAATTGCTTCCGCAGGAAAGAGAAGTGATCGTTCTTTTGTGACCAAGTCATCGATACAGCAACAGCCTTTTCATTGCCGCCATTGGTAAGTTGAAACTTAATTTTCATTAATTCATTGTTAAATGTATTTGTACTTTGGATGTTATTTGTTGATTCGGGAGGAATGGATCTCTTCTTTCATATTCTTCCTAAAGTTTTATTGAAACGTGTGTTTTTATATATATATATTACGGCCTTATGTCTGGCACCTTTTCGGTCCTATGAGCCACCGGCCATTTTATTAACACTAGAATTAACAAATTATTTTTCTGTATCGGTAGGAATTTCGCATTGAGTTTTTTAGGAATCCATTAAATCATTATATTTGTTCCAAGTTTATGAATTATATTAATAATACACAGAGGAATCATAACGAATCTAATTTATTTATTTATCTTTTTTACATCTACATATTTATATATAAATTATTAAGGGTTCATGCTCCCCTGCTGTAATCCATAGTTGTTCCACAGCCTAGTATTGCAAGGGAGCTTCTTTCATTTATAAATTTGGTCTGTTTTTTATAAAATTCTTCGATATCTTTCTTAAATTGTTCCACGTGCTTCTCTTTTTCATGAATTAGATTACATAATCCGCCAATAGATGGCGGTGGTTGTAACAGTTATTGGGTACAGATAATCCCTTTATTTCTAATATTTTCAATATTTACAAATGCGTATGTATTCTAATTGAATGTAATTTTAATAATATTTATTTAAAATTGGATAAGTGTTGATAAAAGCTAATTTTTGTAACGGTTTCTAAAAATATTTGAATGTAGAGGTTGGCGTCGTGGAAACAATTGCTTCCGCAGGAAACAGAAGTGATCGTTCTTTTACGATCAAGCCAACGACACAGCAACTGCTCTTTCATTGCCTCCATTGGTAAGTTGAAAGTTAAATTTGATGAATTCATTGTTAAATGACTTTGTACTTTGGATGTTATTTGTTGATTCGGGAGGAATTGATCTCTTCTTTCATATTCTTGCTCAAGTTTTATTAAAACTTGTTTTTTTATATATATATATATTACGGCCTTATGTGCGGCACCTTTTCGGTCCTATGGGCCACCGGCCATTTATTGAACACTATTATTAACAAAGTATTTTTTTCTGTATTGGTAGCAATTTCGCATTGACGTTCTTTATTTTTAGTTTTATCCAGATTTGACGTATAAACAAGTGAGCGGAACGGTTAAGTTCGGTGGTAACCAGAGTAAACGGCAGTTAAGGCTGATCATTGTTTCTTTGCGTTTGGTTGGACTTCTAGTATTTGAGCTTATTCCGGTTTTGTGGACAAATGAACGTTTCGAATAGATTTCATATATAAAACGAATCAAAATGCCGGAGAAGCCCTTGTATTTGGCCCAAAATATGGAAGAGCTTAATAAGCTGGCGAACAAAAGTTATTCTGGCAAACGATTGGAAATGTATGTAGAAATTAACAATATTTACACTGTAACTACAGTTTCATATACCGTAGGTTATATCGAGTATCAGATACTTTGTATAAAAAAACATTAGAACTGAAGGCAGCCAGTGTAATAGATGAAGAGCTTTTGTATATTGTTAGCACGAGATACTTAAACTTGGTTAACAATATAAATTTGCAAGTGAAGGATGAACGGTTCTATAAGATGCGCTTCTCAAAGCAAATACAGGTTGTAGAAAAAATAAAGAGTGCTTGTGATCTGTCACTCCAAGAGCGATATAAGAAAAATGAACCTATTAACCTTAATGAGACCTCGATAAAAGAGGCTATAGCAGAATTAGAAGGCAGCAAAGATGTGAAAGAAATGCATGATATAATGTTAAACATTAAAGATGGAGGTAAATAAGATTACTAATGCAAATATCTAGGTATATAATTAAATTTGATTTTTAGATGTATTTATTACCGTTGACCGTTTATATAAGCTCATCATTGATGATGCTGTCAAATTATTAGTTATTGATGCCAGGCCAACTCACGATTACCAAGAGTCTTCAATAAAATATAAACATGTCGTTCATATCCCTGATGAGATAATAAGAAAAGGGTAATATACACTACAAGAAACTTTATAATTTTTTGTAAATTTTGAATTTTTTCAGACTATCCACAAACACGTTGCAAATCAAATTAAGTGCAGAAAATGCTACATTGTTTAAGGAGAGACACGAGTTTCATGTGATTGTATTGATTGATTCTGATACAACAAGAATTTCTTTTCCAAACTCAAAATTGGAAGAACTTCGTACTATTTTGGTTGAGGTAAATTTCAGTTAGAAAGAAAAGTTGTATTACTATAATTAGTGTTTTCAGTGGGATCTTGAACAGAATTATAAGATTCTACCATTGGTTGTCGAAGGAGGTATTAAATCGTGGACTGATCATTATCCGTCATTCGTTACAAATCCTTCTAAAATTTATAACCAATTTTACGGGAAGCTTGACGAATTGATTGATGATATTGAATATCCAGATTTGTCGCACGCGGATAAAGTTATAAAGGAAGAGGAGAAATCCGACAGTCCGAAGATGGCGAAAGACAAGAAAAATGAGGGTTTCCCTTCCACTAAAATTCTACAGAACATAGTTACATTAGCTGAGCATCAGTTGACGTTAGAGACGAACTTGCTCAATTTAGTTGAGAAGAGATACCATGTTAAAAAGGACATGCTGAACTGCTTGCACAAAGGAACAAAATCGCGTGCCTTAGAACTTAAGCAAATAATGAAGAACATCTCAAAAGGTGAGTCCTATAAGATTGAGTTGAACGAGAGACGCAACTTGCTGGATGTAGAATATAATGATAAGAAAACTAACGATGACGGACACCTCCTCAAAGAGATGTTGAACGATATCCAAATCCTGGACCGTAAGAAGCTTCTGAAATATCAACAACGTAAGAATATTGAGATTCGAGAAGCGCCGATGGACAGGGAGTTGAATTATCCATCGATAGACGATTCTAATAAGAAGCGTCCAGAAATTCCAGATAGGAAACAAAAACCACAAGATTCCAAACAGTATCCGCAATTTGCGGAATTAAAAGATCGATTCCGTAAATCAGGACATACTGGGCTGTTTAATATCAAAAATACCTGCTATATGAATTCACTGGTCCAATGCTTGCGGTTCTGCCCCATGTTTCTATACAGCTTAACGCTGAAAAAGTGGCCAAATGATAAAAAGTATCGTCTAATTTATTCAATAACGGATCTCTTTAAGACCATGTGGGGAGAGGAAAGGGCTTCTGTTCGGCCAAGCTCCTTCTATGGAGCAGTTTGTAACGCAGACACAGATAAGGGATACTCTAATGGTCGACATGAAGATGTCCATGAGTTCTACATCTTCCTAACAAAGTGTCTTCACAACGAAGTGAAAACGATGGTTGAGTCAGACAACCGTGATTGCACTGCAAGGCTTAAAGATTGGGACAACACCTTCGATAATACGACCTCATTTATTACCCGAACATTCTATTATCAAATAGAAATTACCACCAATTGCGAGTATTGTAACCGGGTTACCGTTAAATACGACTACGGTAATACAATATTCCTATCGCTTCCCGAAGATGGTAGGTCAATTTCGCTGCAAGATTCTCTTAGGAGTAATCTGGAGGAGAAAGATGAGACAGCCTCGAAGTTTTGTACGCAGTGCGAACGCCGCAACATGCAGAAAAAGAAAATTTCGTATTATCCAACAATTTTGTGCGTCAACATTGTCAGGTGATTATTTCATTCTTTCAACTGCAAATGATTATGTTTAACCATCCAATGCTTCTTAGGTATGCTTTTAATAGACGGGAGAACTGTATACTGCGTCGCAATAACGAGTGTTATTTTCAAACGGAAATCCATTTCGGACTGCATAAGTATGTTCTCAGTTCCGTCAGTCTGCATTCCGGGAATCGTGATGTCGGACACTACACTGCACTATGCCACAACACGTTAACTAAGAAGTAAATAATTCTTTTATTCAATGTACTACAATGAATTAAACTTGTATTCTACTTTCAGGTGGATCGAATTTAATGATGAGACTAGCTCATTCGTGTCTGCTCAAGACACCAAGTACAGGGTACAATGCTACCTGTTCTTTTATTCATTATTACAAAGCTCTGACGAAGCTAACAAATCCTTTTTTCAATAATGAATTTTTTTAATGTCATGTAGCACTAAATTTTATTATCCCTGCACGGGATTATACGCTTACATTCCTATATCAAGCTTTATAAGAAAACCACTATATATATACAATAGTAAATTTTAAAAAATAGTTATATAAATATATATCTTCACTACTAAGGGTTAAATTGTAAATATCATTTGTAAAAATATAAATATTAAAACGTGTCAAAAAACCTATAAGACTGATATAATCGGTTTGGACACATTCGGTACTAATACTAAAACTGGTTATTTTTTTTATTTAAGAAATATTTTGTTACTGTACGCACGAAACGGTGCGATTTATTCGAGTCATTAGAGTATAATAGCTTTACAACGTTATATTTGTTTTTATTTAAATTTATATTTGTTTTAAATATGTATAATAATGTATATTGATGTAAGTTACATGAAACTAAGGCAACTTAAATATATGTTAAGTTATAATTGTACCTAGAAACAGTTGAATGATATTAAAACGAAAGTTTTATATATATATATAAAAAAAGCGTTTATTTATTATTTAAACAATAGTAATACTCTTTATAAATAAATATTAAGATTTCTTATTTCTCAAGACTAGTATTGCACAGTTACATTTTTCTTGTATTTAAAGCTGAGGAAGACATATTTTTGTATAGCCTATATAATACTGTTACATAATTGTTGTGATTGTGTAATTTTCATTTTACATAATACTAAAAGCACATACAATCGGCAAGAAACGCTAACATCTAATCTGCACGCTTGAGCCCAGGCGTCCGTAGCCTCCAAAGTGAGTATTGAAAAATCATTGGTCATAAAGCCTTGGGCGCTGAAAACAAAAATGTTGAACAACAATGTTTATATTTGGTATATCATTGAGCTTGATGTCGAGTCATAAACATCGTGGAATTGACAGTATAGTTGTTTCTGCAGTGTGTATATTATATGCATTATTATCGCAGTAACATGGACACCATGACCAGGGTGACGGTGCCATAAAACGTGTTTGCTGTGCTCGTCGTCGTAATACGTTCGGTCACTTTGTATTCCTTCTCTTCGATAAAACCGCTGCCTTCGCCCATATCCTCGTCGTCCATCTCCATTTCATCATCGAAGTTCACATTGTTGCATAAGTCTTTCGCGCAGTAGCAATACTTTACGTTATTAGCAACCTTGCAATCGTTCATTCTTATCACTGCACATTCACGTACAATTGTTGAATCTGCAAGAAGTAATAAACGTTAGTATTAAAATAAATTAGAACATATATTAATAACAAATTCAAATCTTTGAAAGTTATGTGTGTAAATTGTATACGAATTTCAATTTCATCCGAAACTTTTAAATCAATGTTTTATTAAAGATTTTGGGTATAATTAATTATTCACTGCCTTTACAAATTCTACTTATTCATAGCTTTCCCTTATTTGTTTCTCTCAAAAAAACAAAATCTTACAATAATTTGTCATTAAACCCACACTCAAATATCGAGGTCAATTCCAAAAAACAATATCTTCGTTGTATTTCTTACTACCATCTTTCTTTCAATCCTTTCTTCAACAGTTTGCCCTAGGGTATATTACATTAAACGAGATGTAGCAGTCAAACAAGTTTTTTTTTTAATTTCCATATTTTATAACATATTAATATTTCTTTCAAAACTAACGGGTTCCTGAAAACGCAGAACATGTAGAAACAGAACAGCCGAAAAAATACGTAGAATTAATAGCACAAAAATAAAAAGCATATTTTACGATGAAGCTAAACAAAATTTTTTTGCACTGTTCTGTATTTTCTCTATTCTCTTAATAAGTCTTCCGGTCACCAAAAACTAATATATTATAGACAAATTTCACTGTTCTGTATTATCTGAAAACTTAATCTTCTGGTCACTAAATACTTATATATTATAGATAATTTCTATTCATAAAAATACATTTCTATAGAACTAAAATTCTTATTAAAAAAAATAATATTTGTTTTACTCAATTATGTTTTTGGCGCCTGGAGCTGATTAGAAAAGAAATCGTCTTGTAACAGATTTTTAATGAGAAAACGGATATTGTGTAATAGAAAATGAATAATTTATTAAAAAAATGCTTAAAACAACAAGTAATGAATTCTTATATTTGGAGCGGTCGATTCACCGCTCCGTAAGGGCGGGGGATGAAATCTGTCTGTTAAATGATTCATTCACATCAAACAAATTCGATTAAAGAAAATATATTGATATAATGTAGTAACAAACAAAACAAACTAAATGCAATTTTTGAAGTGTAGCAGTTATAGAATTGAATAAGTTTGCTGCTTCAGGAATTGCTCTAATTAGGTAGTCATCAATTAAACTCAATGTAGTTTCAATGACATGTAAATGATAATTACTGCTTCCTACAATTATAACTGTACGAACCTGTGAATTGAGCACTGCATCCATATGTCCCTTTGGTTGGTTCCTCATCATTGCATTCCTCTATGAATTCCTGCTGTGTCAGGGAGTTAAACTGATCACAGGGCCTCTGGAAACCTGACTGAGGTGGTCCACAAACATAGCACCTGTGTGCCAGGACAGGTGCCAGGAAATATCCTGCAAACAATGCACATGTAATGGATAAAACATTGAGGTATTCGCAATTTGAGCACGAATGCTACGATTTGTTTACCTAGTAATGAGATAATGAATAATACTTTGGTTAACATGTTAATGTATTAGAGGAAGCATGGAATGTTGTAATATAAATAACCGTTTTTCTAAACACAACACATACTTAGTTTGATGATGGGAATCGGGATGAGAGAACTGAAGAAGATCGCTGGTTTTTTAACTGATCTGACAGGCGATGCGAACGCTGTTGCCAGATATCTTCTTCTGTAACCATACATTATATTTAGATGCGTTTATTTATAAGTTCTGTATGCACGTTTGCATTATCATCTTCATAATATCGCGTAATTGGTTTTAATTAGATCAGATTGAAGAACGCGAAAAATAATTGCTTGGAATTCCGTTCGTTTCTTGGTAATTTTCTACAGACCTAACTATAATTTTGTTTATAACATATAATTATGAATAGTTAACTGTCTGCAATTGCAACAAAATTACATAATTAAACAATTCAACATACCATTATTTTAAATTTAACACTAGTAAGAACTACATGATATTTCAAATGATTCTTTATTTATAAACAAAATATAAACGGAAGACGCATATCACAAAGAAGAAAATACACAAATTAACTAAGTTTATAATTAATTATACAATTCTGGCCTTTGTATTTGTAAATATATTTCAAATGTAAAAAAAAAAAAATATTTTCAATATTTTTGTTATAATAATTTAAAAAAATAAATAGGTAAATCATAATTTGTTTTACAGGAAACTGTAGAACGAAATAAGTAAATTAAGTTGTATATAATATATTTTTGATAAATAAGTATAAATAAAAGTACATGACAAGTTACAGAAAATTTCCTGAATTACATTCATATTGAACTTTATATAATTAAGAGAAAATAATGTGTCAAGTTATGCCATTAATTTAACAAGTTGCTTGGAAATGCATGCATTATATTCTTAAGACTTGTATAATATAAAATATTTAACTTTTATATACTTAAGAGAAAATAATATGCAATTAAGAATGTTCTTAAGACATTTTCTATTTTATTACTAATATCTATAACAGGAATTACATAAAAAGAAGATAAGCTTAATTTTGTGTGAAACTTGAAACTTTTGTGCATAACGCGAAACTTGACAAGTTACACATAAATTAGTGCAATACATTTTTAAAACGCGTAAAATAATGCATTGTTATTGAACATTTTTATCTCTCTGTGTATTTTTTTATTTTACCATAAGAATAATAAGTTGTAGATTTGTTACAATTTAAGTGACAAAATATATTAAAATCGAGAGAAAAATAAATTAAGAGAAAATTACTTGCAATTAAAAATGTTCTTAAGAAGTATTCTATTTTTTAATTACTATTAATAGCATAAAAAATATGATGAAATGCATAAATTCTTGTAAGTTTTGAGAAGCGAAATGTCGTTTCGGAGTAATACAATTATGTAGTATTTTCATAATTTATTTTCTTATTAGAATCATAAAATCTTAGAAATGATTGGATAAATAATGAAGCAAGTTAAAGTGTCTTACTGCGAAACGAAATTTACAACTGCTTCTGACGAACGTATTTGAACATTCATTAAAAACACATTACGTCATACGGACTTTTACTAGAATTTCATTTTCACGGTAAATTTCATTCAAAACCTGTCTAAGTATAACGAATCGAAGTTGTAAATTTCTACAATGAATGTATGTTAAAATGTTGTGTACAAGCATTGTTCTTTAAATTAATCATGTTTTCGATTCTGAATGAATAGTCACAATATTTAACCATTTACAAGAAATTGATTCATGTGGTAAATATCATTAACAAACATTGGTGTACGCATTCATATAATCGTGCACGATAAAACAAAGCGTGGATTATGGGACAAATTGTGTACAATTATTAAATATTATGCTTCATTACAATATATCGTCTTTTACATGAAATTGTTTCACGAGCCAAATTTCATTCAAAAACATGTATTGGAAAAAACAAACAATTCGCATTATTACAGTTGTGATTTTCTACAATGATACATACACCCATACCTCCCTATACGGCCGCTCTTTATACGGCATTTCGCTATAACGGCCCTCTTCAATTAAGGCTCGTTTTCGAATTACGGCTTAAAATGTTTCGCGATAACGGCAAAAAAACTTTTTCAATGTCGATATTTCTACATATTGCCAATCTTGCGCAAGCGCATTAATTGATTCGTTATACGGCTTTTCGCATTGCGGCCAAGTTTCGTGGAAAATAATGAATCATTTTCAGCACGCTTATGTTTTATCAGAATTAAATATAAAAATAGGTGTAATATAATAATAATTAGGCAGAAAGTCATCGTCGTTAACCCAATTTGGACTTTAAATAAAGATGTTGAGGGCGGAAAGACCTATAGTCAATAGCCCTTTGCAGCAATGATAATAATAGTGTTTTCTTTTTCATATAATTATATATAAATGTTTTATTATTTTGTTTACTGTTACAATAATAAAGATGTTGAAACAGGGCGGAAAGACCTTTGGTCAATTTGGTTGATTATTGTTATAATAAATATTTACACAATCATAAAAAGAAACAAAAACCATAAACTGTTACATTTTAATATAGCTCTTTTTGTCAGCAGAAACAATAGTAAGTGTTTTACAAGAAATTGATTCAATCAGTAAATTCCATACATGTCTTCAAATACACACACCATTCATGCAATCAACGTAGAATGTTTGACAAATAGTGTAAAATTTGTAAGCATTGTTCTTTAAAATAATCGTACGTTTACGTTTTTAATTCTAGTTTATCAGACTATATACAAGCATAACTCACAACGTGAAACACTCGTTAAGCAATACATTTTTTCCCATATAAATTAATGTAAAAAAAGATAGACCTAGTGTTTATATCCCTTTGCAGCAATAACAATAATAAATATAAATCAATTATAATAATAAAATGAAAAGCTGACCAAAGGGCTATCGACCATTGGTCTTTCCCCCCATGCATATTATGTACAATGTAGAAACTAAATTCAAATTGAAGAGAAAAAAACATACAAAAAAAGAAAAGAAAAAGGAAGCCTCTGGGAAATAAAGGGACATAATTATAGGGATAATAGATACTGGAATAGGGCTTGTATGGGATACTTATATTTGGGAGGGGTTGATGGATCTCGAGGGTTACAAAATTTGGAGAGAGAGAGAGAGGATAAATTGGATTGTTTTCAGATGAATTTAAGGAAAGGTATCTATTGAGGACTGGAACAATTTTGGTTTTAGAAGTATTAATAAATAAATGTGTACTATTTCTAAATATAATATGCAACAATCTCGGTAATTGAACTGAGAACAACTAATAACAGAACAGCGACGATACAGTACTTTGCAAATACAGAACATGCGGGTTATGGCCGTTCATGTCATTCAAAGAGATTTCTTAATATGACCACTCAATTCGCGCTATCGCTATATATCGCAGTTGTGGGTACTGCAATGAGACAAGGTGTAGAATGTATGATTAATTGTGTACAATTCTTAAGCATTGTTCTTGAAAATAATCTCACGGTTACTTTATTGGAATCTATACACATGTCTATACAACTTACAATAAATCGCCTGTTACAAGAAATAGATTCACTCAAAAAATTTCACTCATTCAAAAAAAAACGTGTCTTAGTATAAACTCACAATTCGTTTATGTAAATTTATGTACAGGGCTTTTGCAGCATTTTTTTATTTTCCTTTATTTTATTGCATTATTTTTTTAGTGGTTGTTACAATAAATTTTATATTATTATATTATATTTTTAATAATTAAATCAAAATGATCTATTTTTTGTTTATGATTTTTTTACATTTTTTTTGCTTTTGAGAATAGTATTTTCACTATGATAATATTATAATTATTGTATTTGTAATAATTATATTTATTATCGCAGAAATGGAAAACAAAAACTAAAAAAAGGATCGTCTGTTACAAAGGGCTGTTTATTTTAAATATGAGGTTATTTTTATAACTTCAATTTAACCACAAACGCTGTAAAGAAAATCTTCTGTATACTCTAGATGCTATTGTAGGAGTTGTAATTTGCTTTCAGTCAATCATTTTGTATACATAAAGCATTTCTTTTCCAATGTATATTTATACCAAGCCAATTCTTCGTAGAAAATATCATTCAGGCTCCAACGTACGTTTCCTAATAAATATTATTGTAAGATGTTTGTTAGCTAATTAAAGCTAAACCATTTATAAAACTTGAATATGTTATATAATAATTATTAAGATTATCCCCCCACCCCGTAGACTAAAAACACACAACACCCTTGATCAGGGGTGGGCTGCCAAATTTTGAACAACAAAAACGGTACATAAACATACTATTAAAATAGCATATTTTTTGGTTTTAGGGGTAATTTAACAAGCGATTCGCCGAGCTTCAACCCGTGACCACCCCTTTAGAAATGAATTGTATAGTTATCATTTTCAGAATTTCAATATAAAGTTACTTGTATTTAAGTTGTTATTGTTAAAAATGTTATTTTATTTTTTTCATATGTCAATATTATTTGTTTAATGCCAGGTTTTTGGAAGATTACAAATAATCAATAAAGGTTAAAAAATGTATATATTAAGATTTTGAAAATCAAAATTTCTTATTTATATTAAGTCATGTTATGAAACTGCAACTCACATTGTTTCTATAAAAGTGTATAATATTATTATATCTGCTAATTAATTTTCCTGAATTTTCCACATTTTTTTTTGTCTATTATCACATTCTTGAATTGTATAATATAATAATAGATGTTGCTTATTTTTTTGTATGATTTCTGGGACATTTTTCGGTTATTATTACTCTCTTTAAATATATATATATTTCTTGTTTTATTGAAGTTATAAAATTATTATTAAATTAATTATAAACAAAATTCATTCAATCTTTCATCTTTTTGTCCACTTACATTAATTTTTGATGTTTCTATATAATATGATTTGTTTTCATATTTCTTTTATAATATTGTTATTAGTTTTCAAAATATGCAGTCAGTAAATCCTCCTATAACACGGTACTCTCATAACACGATGTTAATTTTTTATTTGTCTTATATTAAGATGAACGAGCAATTTTTCACATTAATCTAATATGTTATTATATCTGCTAATTACCAAATTATAATATTTGAAATGATAAAAATTGTAGTATATAAATATATTTTTTGATCAATTATTACATACGAACAAAGTACTATTAACATAAAGTGACCACATTTTCATTGAGACAAAGCGGGACAAATGGGATGAAATGAGAATTACAATTTAGTTATATATATATATTATTGTATACATTGATATACTTGTACAAAAATGTATTTATTATTAATTATTGGTAACTTATTTGTAAAAAATAATAATTTTAACATCATGATTTTTAATCAAATTAAAATTTTTATTTAAAAAATATGACTTTCTTTCACGGTCATATTTTGAATACTTTGCAATAGATTCGGATCATTTATTAAAATGTGAAATATTTCACATGAATTGTTCAAATTATATTTTAAACTTAATATAGATTTTAATGTTCAGCTGCGTTTTTTCAGTTGTCCATATTTTATTGATACTAGAAAAAACACGTTTTCATCTGTAACATATCTTTTTACCAATGACACCGCATGAAAAAGATCATTTTCGCAAATATTATTTTTCGGAAAATGCTTACTAATGTATTCAAAAGATTTTTCCACATATTCCCATAAAATTTCCTTTTTTAATGTCACCCAATACAATTTTTTATTATCTTCCAATTGAACTGTCCATTCTTCAAGATATTCCAAGCAGTTTTTATAAAAAAATTGACATGTTTCAGAAAATCAGGCACCTTGTTCTTCCAACCTAGTTATCGTTATCAATTCTTTCTCGTAATTAAGAAATGCAGATATTTTCTAAAACACCAGTCCACCAAAAAGCGGGACTGTCCCGCCAAAATCGGGACGTGTGGTCACTTTATATTAACAGCAGTTTATTTAAGATTCTATTTTTAAATATGATTATTTTTTATCAGTACCGACAAAAAAATGTTGTAGATTTTCTAGAAAATTGGTCTATTATATAAATGTAACAACTTCTTTCTCAATTTTTTTGAGTGGGTACTTGTCAGTCCCTTAAAATGTTCGAGTTTTTCCTTTGTGATCTGAAGTTCACTTCTACAATAAATGGGTTTATTTGGTCATTTTCAAATGGTGTGACTGTACCTGTTCATAGTTGTCATTTCACAGAAAGAACCTTAAAAGCAAGTACAGGTATATTCATGCTTAGGGTTCTTTTCATTTTGCATTTCGTATTCGATGCGTAACGAAAACGTATTGACTTTGCAGATTTCTTTCATCTTCATACATTTCTTGTATTTATCTGATATTTGTTATTTTTTTCTAATAATCAATATTAGATTATTAAACTTAACTGAATTTTCCATATTTATTTGTCTATTATCACATTCTTGAATTGTATTATATAATAATAGATGTTGCATATTTTTTTGTATGATTTTTGGGACATTTTTCGGTTATTATTACTGATCTCTCTTTAAATATATATATTTTTCTTGTTTTATTGAAGTTATAAAATGATTATTAAATTAATTATAAACAAAATTCATTCAATTTTTCATCTTTTTGTCCACTTACATAAAATTTTTAATGTTTCTATATAATATGATTTGTTTTCATATTTTTTTTATAATATTGTTATTAGTTTTCAAAATATGCAGTCAGTAAATCCTCCTATAACACGGTACTCTCATAACACGATGTTAATTTTTTATTTGTCTTATATTAATATGAACGAGCAATTTTTCGCATTAATCAAATATGTTTCACACTCGAATTATTACCTATTATATATTGCGTTAACAGAAGAGTCGTTCCTATTAGAAGCTGTGTTGACGGCTTGTCTGTCGTTTCCACATTTTACTATCGATAATTACACATAACATAAAGTGAGACTTCTTTCAATAGCCTTGCATTTTTAATTTGTTTCATTCATCATTTCAAAGATTTGAAAAATTCACATCTGAAAAGCAAGAATAGTGCTTGATTTATAGGGAAAAATACTTTATGACTTGCTTGTATAAATAAAATCATATTAATATTTGATCTTTTTTTTATGTATGAATTTCGATTTCAATAAATATTAGTTTTAAAGTTCGGGAAACTCAATAAGCCTTTCTCACAGTTTGTAAATTATTATTGTATGAATTTGTTTTGTTTTTTTTTATATATTATTATCTCTACTCTTAAAATAAATATAATTATTGGCTTTATGATAAGCCTATTATTAATTATAAGTTTATAATTAAACATTAAATAATTAGTCCACATGACTTACAAAGTTGGAGACTAATTAAGATTATTGTAATATACTTGCAACGTATTATATTTGACAGAGTAATTGCCACTAACTATTAACATTTAATTAATAAGAAACTGATACAAACTTTGATGAAATTTAATGATATTTTAGCAAACTAAAACTATTTAATTTGTTTCAGCTTGTAGACTAAAACAACGCTGAACAAAAATTACTGTATTATTATCATCAACCTTGAGTGCTAATTCCTTAGGTTTGCATATTTACACAGGATACGTTGCAGACTATAATGGAGATAGATTATATATATATACAAAATATATCAAATTTATCCACTGAGAAAGGAGATTGTATGTAAGATTTTTTTCTTCTCAATTATTCAACATTCAACAAAAATTAATGACTATATTGTGGAGAATAATATTATATAACATCCTCAACTGTATAGTAAACAAAAGTAACTTTTTTTAAATGTAGAAATTAATATATTTTTCTGTTTTTTTTAATATACAAATAATAAGCTTGTAAAAAAAATTGAAACAAATACATAATTGTGTTATAATTATTGTTACTAAAATATTAGATGAAGATAGATGAATTATATTACATTTACTTTTATGAAAATTTGCAAATAATAAAGTATAGACTATACAAGATACAATTTAATTTGAAAAATGACAAATTGCCTTAAAGTTTTTATTTTTATTTTGTAAGTGCTTATCATAAAATACAATATTTAGATTGTGAACTAGTTTACTACTTTAAATTATTATGTAACTAAAATGACTTTATGACTATGATAAAAAAATTGTAGATAAAAACTAAATATTATTGGCAGAAAGACTTCGGTCAAATATGGACCAACAAATAAATAAATGAATTGATACATATTTGCTATTATTATTTGCATTTTCAAATTACACTATTTTCCTTTAACATATTTATATATTATACATTTACAGGAATGCAATAATCTAATTATAATAATATTTTAGTTTTGATATCTTTTGAAAAATATACAAACTAGCTCGAAGTGCATTCTTGTTTGCTATTCAATCCTGTGCAAATATGTAAAGCTTAGCAATTAGCACTCAAGGTTGGAGACATATATTTGAATCCATAATTTGGGTGGTCTAATGGGAAAGTAATTTGACTACTAATATCAACTCTCCGGAATACAATTAATAAGTTTGTTGTAAATAATTATACTGGTAAATTATAATTAATAATTTTGAAATTAAACATTTTTCTTCTTAATAAACCTTTTACTTGAAAGTTCATGTTGCAATTAATAACAATAAATTGAAAAAAATAATTATTATAGTTAAACTAGTTTTGTTTCAAGAAGCGCAACTGAAAATAACCATTCTTAAATATTGTATGAATTACATTGATGAATGAAGCTATAAAATTGTTTTGGAAAGTGTATAATCATTTCTCACTTTCAAATGGACAAAACTAATTCTAAAAATAATTTATTAAGAATTAAGCTACAAAATTGAAAGGGTTGAATCATTTCTGACTTTCTAATGGACAATACTAATTGTAAAATTATTTATTATGAATGAAATTACTTTATTTGTATTGTAATAATTAAATCATAGTAGTTGTTCTTTTTTGCAGTTTAGTTCTGTTTCATAAAGGAGGAGGGACATTGATTAGTACCATAAAGATCATAGAAACGAAATAGAAAAGTACGTCTCGAAATGGGTTAAAGTATTAATGGTAAAATTAAAAGTCTAAAGTTTTTGGATTGTTAAGGAGGTAGAAATTAGTAATGAATTTGAGTAATGATTCAAAGAAAGTTGTGTGAGACGAGACGGCAACGTGCGCGGCGCGAGTCCTTGGAGAGGCGCGTAACGAATGGTTCGCGACGTTGACAGATCTCCGAGAAGTCCTGTGGGCCAGCGACCCAAGGAAGCCGGTCGACCTGGGTATGTTTTTGGG
>JAFMTC010000409.1:49303-60173 GCA_018845635.1 Nicrophorus orbicollis
CCCGGGATTCCGACAAGGGACATCGAAAGATACTCGAGAAAAAGAGAATCCTTGTGCTAAAGCTATTTGAGACTAATACGCTATTCCCGTCACAGCAAGCGACAACGGCGTTCCAGGCGCAGCACTCGGATGTCTTTCCAAACAAGTCGAGCCTTCAGCTGAAGATACGAGAGGTAAGACAGAGGATGATGGCCCATAATTCGCACAGTGCGAATAGTATTAACAGTCCTTCAACGCCAGCTGACCATAATATACACGTCACATCAAATAGTTAGCCATTTAAGTGCAATACAAGTTTGGTCTTCCTTTCTCATCACTGTTTTGCTACAAAATGGATGAAAAATGTTTTTGTGTTATTTATTAAGTTCTTTCAATTAAATTATTGTTGCTCCATTATAATATATACACATATATATTTATATATGTGTATATATATACGAATATATATAAAGACATTTTATTTTATGACCACGTGTACATATACATAGTATATCAATTTTATATATTAATTAAAGTTATTCGATCCCATTATATATTTATATATAGAGTTATAGATAATTGTTGCAATTTTAATTTTAAGAATATTATATAAGAGAGAAAAAAAGAAGAAAATTATTGCAATCAAGTTTTTTCTTTCATTCTTTTATAGCAAGTATATATAGATTATGTATATATACATACACATAAATTTATATATGATTTCGTATATACATTGAAAACGTTATAAATAGTTTTATTATTGGTTATTCATTGTAGACATTTACAAAAAATATATAAACATACAAAAAAAAACAACATAATGTGTCAAATAAATATAAATAAACTATGAAAAGATGTAAAAACGGCAAAGTACAATTAGACAAATTTTTGGAAATCATGATGAACAAGACGTGTTATGAAAAAATAATATTATATATATATATTCAGAACATATAAATATAATATGTTGTTACAATTGTTAATTATTTTATATATGAAGCTGATGATTGAAACGTTTTCTCATTATTATTTAGTATTTAGTAGTATAGGGTGTTCACTTCATTTCATAGTGCTAGATTAACTTAGGTCTTCGAAAACAAAATCTATATTTTTTTTGCCACGGTTGGACGCAGTATTAGCAAAAAAAATGAAGTATATAATGTATATAGTCTATATATATTTACATGAATATATATAGATATATACTTGAATAACGCCGGAAAGGATTTATTTGCTTTTAATCATCTGTGTTATTAATTTATATACTTAAGTAATTAACTTCATTTGTGATTTTCATTGCTTCTCTTTGTTTAATATTTTTTGTTCATATTCCGAGTATCATTTAGCACCTTAAAACTAGGCAAAACAAGACAAATATAAAGCATGATATTAAACTGAATGTTTTTTTATAACAACTTTGTTGGTCCAAATTGGGCTAAAAGGGCTATTCGATCGAGGTTTTTCAGCCCGTGTTTCTTCATATTATATTCAAATCGTAATTTCTATAACTGTATCTCACCGAACTCTGTTTTTCTTTTCCTATTCAGAACGTAGTCTGAGTTATATGCATGTTGCAATCAAATTTATTTATTATTAACTACACACCAAGCTCAGATTTATTATTAAATATTCTGAGTTATGTGCATGTTAAAGCTTGTGATGTAGGCCAACTACATATATTTGTTATTACTTTTAAAAACATTTTTTTATAACTATATCACACTCACTTTTCTTGTTTTCCTCTTTGGAACATATACTGAGTTATATGCAAGGCTTTAAGTGTGATGCAGGATAATTAAATTTCTTTGTTATTAGTTTGAAAAGCAAATGTAAACAATTCGTCTGTTCATGGAGACCAGACACGGTCATTGACTTTATTTTTCGAAATCTTTATTTACACACCACCCTGTGTAGTTTGTTATTATTTTTCATGCATCTCTCCACCTAGGACTGTACAGCAAATTCGTAATCGAAAAAAAATAATAATAATGGTGTTATATTTTATTAATAGAACAATTGATCTCGTAACTATAGTTAATATTAAATATATTGTTTAATTATTTTATTATTTTTTAGGTCGAGTTATTATACCATTTTTTTTTTCTGCGTATTTGAGGATGTCTGATTGTAAGCACTTTGTACTGTAAAACGGAAAAGCAAACAAAAAAAGAACTTAATCTTTAGCTCACACTTCATCTTCTCATATATGTAACTACTTAAAATAGAATAACATTTATACTGTCATATTTTACTATATTTTATTTAAAAAGTTATTCATCCCACATCTCGTTGTTTTTATTTACCTAAATCTAATTACCGAGTTAAATTGTTATATAATTGGTGACCAGAACATCGAAAGAAAAAAACATGTTTGTAACAGTTGATATTTTGTCACCGTTCTGTTTCATCAGGGAACCAATACCATGATAATAATATATGTATATTAGTGCAGGTAGTCATCGGTTTACGCCGGTTCATTTTACGCTGATTCAAAATAACGCTGCGCAATTCCCTGGTTTTCCCAATGCTAGACTGATTTTCGTTTCAGTGTTGATGTATTTTTTTTTATATGGGTTCATTTTACGCCGGATTTTGTAGAACTTAGCTCCGCTGTAAACCGAGGGCTACCTGTATCATGATTTGATATTCCACCAGACGAGGATAATAATACTTTGGTAAGTTAGCGTATTTTGCGGAGCAAATTAACTTAATTTATATACTTAAGATGAGTTTTATGGTCCTATAAATACGGTAATTTATTTATGTGTGAAATTATCTGAGGAATTATACTTGAACTTATATCACTTGCACATAATGTATACCTGTCACGTCAGCAAAGAGAAAAAAAATCCAATAAGATTTTTATGTCTAAATAAAACATGTATGAGGAAATTGGTTGTAAGAAAATCCAAGAAATAGCTTTTAAAGACATTTATTGCTTTGTGAAAACAAAAATAAATCACAACAATTGTACAAAATAGGGACTGTTTAAAAATGATGGTAGAAAATAAATTATTAAAAAAAAATATATATTAATTAACAATTAATGATTGTTGTTATTGTTTTACGTGGATGACTTTCGACAGCTTCGCCTAACTTGCTCAGAACGCAAATTATTTCATGGGCGCCCAGAACATGTTGTTCTTCTTCGTTGGTTTCGACAGTTTCTCGTATTTGGACTTGCTGCTGAACCACAAGAAAAATGGAATCGCCAGAGATGGGAGAGTCATGATAGCGAACGCCAACCAATCGAACACATGGGACGAGAATTTCTTGTCGTAATCACGGAAAGCGACGATGGTTCCCTCACCGGGCTCGGAGCTCAAAGAAATTTGCATCTGTGAATGAAGTGAGGTGTCAGAAAAGAAGGTGTTAAATATAGCACAGGCATATGTCTTACATTTGGGGCATCTTCAGTCATCTTGTATTGGACTAAGGCACCAGTAAAGTTGAAATAACCATACTTTGTTGGCCTTACAACAACAACATGTGTTACATTGGTCTGTGGAGGAATTCTATCAATCTTGGCTTCAAGCTTTCCACCAACCACATCAAATGCACCAGGATGGAATCCCTGATCAAGGAGCTGTACTCCAATAGCCGCGGAATTACCGATATTGTAAATAGTATATTTAACAACAATGTCCATATTTTCCACTAAGTATTTGTTCATAACTTGTTTGGAAACTAATAACCTGGGTCCAGTCTCTTCTTCATTGCAGTGAGCAACTCCCAAAAGGGTTACAACCACGCATAATAGGATCCTGTTCATCATTCTGTAAATGATCAATGAAAATTTAGTTTGATTCGGTAGCAGATGTGATTTTTAATTGAAGACTTACTTGAATATTTCTTTCTTTCAAGACGGCTAACACAAAACTGAACTACACATCAACTCTAAACCGCCAACGTTGACTAAAATTTGTTCAGATGCAAGCCACGACTGCGGCCACGTTTCAATGCGCCACCTCCAGTTTTTACGGCAAAAACAAGAACTCAAGCTTCTCCAATTAGAACGCATTTTACCTGACACTTCCATTCTTGACAGCTTGTTTGACAGTGGGTCTACATCAGTGGTCTATATTGATATTTGCTTTTGTATCTTTCATGAAGAATTACTACTGTTACCTATGATTACCATTGACCGTTTGATGCAATTTTGACAAGAACTTCACATGAGGAAAATGTCGTACAATACAGACCTCGATTTAGAAAATAAAGTTAAGAAATGTAATTAATCAACAAAAGTTAGTTAAAAATTCTAATAAAATATTTTCAGCTACAGAACGTATATCGGAAAATATGCATATAGTAGCCAATGAGCCATCTCTGGCTTTCTACAGACTCCAGGAGCATGTGAGGAAAGCCTTAAATCCAATGGTTGATCGGAGAGTTGATGTGAACAAGCTGCACCAGGAGTTGCAAGGCAGGTGCTATGATATAGAATATGCAGTCAGGTGAGTTGAGACTTGTACAACTTGCAAACAACTGATGTGCTTCTTGAAGTGCCATTAAATCTGTGGATAAGGCTGAGGAGAGCTTTAAAAGTATACAAGATAATTTGAAGAATGCAATATTCTTGAAGCAGCAGCTCAAATATGAGGAGTCCAGAAAAAAAAAGCCTGATACAAACTCTGTATACAAGAGGCTTTCAGCGCACATCACACTTGATTTACCTGAACTGACAGAGCTATCTGATGTAGTTAGAGAAACTGCCAATCGGGTGGAATCTATAATGAAATCCTCACATTCCTAATGCTAAATTGCTTGCATTTCTTTATTGTTCTGTGATTTTAAAATTTTAAGTTTAAATAAATTATGAAAATTATAATGTCTTTTATTACATAATACATTTGTTTTTTTTTCTTTATTGAAGGGGTTTTAATATAAAGTTTAATATTATTTACTGGTGGAATGACTACACTTAATAGGTTTTATTTATATTAAATTCATTTTGTTATAATAAAAATAATGTTTTTACCGTATCCGAACGTTCCTCCCTTCGTATCCTCACCAGAAGGATCCAAACAACCTGCTCCATAACCCTCCAAATGACCTCTATTCCAAAAACCAAATTATTCTAGTCCTCGATAGATACCTCTCCCTTTCCCTTAAATTCATCTCAAATTTATCCTCTCTCTTCAAATTTTGTATCCATTTTGAGGGATACTATCCTAAATATAAGTATTCCAGACATACCCTATACCAGTATCTATTGTCCCTATAATTATGTTGTTTCTTTTTCCCAGAGGCTACCTTTTTTTGTATAATGATTTTTTT
Source organism: Nicrophorus orbicollis (assembly GCA_018845635.1). NCBI lineage: Eukaryota > Metazoa > Arthropoda > Insecta > Coleoptera > Silphidae > Nicrophorus > Nicrophorus orbicollis. Next base: position 54,563 of record JAFMTC010000409.1, read on the forward strand.
CTCCTTTTTTTGTAATTGGTTTTATGTTTAGAATTACATTTTGTTTTTATAACTGGCCAATAAATTATATTATTATTAATGTGAAATATTGTTATTTTTAGTGCAACAGTGAACAAAATAATATAACATTCATATAATTATAAGAAAAATAAAACACAATTATTATCAAAGAGCTATAGACCATAGGATTTTCCGTCCTGATAAAATTTGATAAAATATTACCTTTGAGAATATTAGTGAATGTATACAGATTTGATTATTATATAATATTTTTATTACATTGTATATAATATCAACGCAACTATTATATGATTTTGAATATGGTAAGATAAAATTATTGATTACTTATGATTCAGTTGACAATGTTCCAAATAAGTCTGCAGCGATGTGTGATTTGCTTAATGCCCGAATGAATGTCTTGGCATAAAGGCACTCACCAAAAAAAAACTTATGTTTCATAAAAAGAAACATGAGAGAACTTCCTAATGTTATTGACGGTTTATGTTTGCATTTCTTGAATATAAATACTTGTTAAAAAAGACGTCCACTTTGACAACTCATTATATTCATAATGATTATGTAATTGACAGGATGATAATAATAGAACATAATATAATAAGAACAATCGATTTTCTGAATAAAAATAGAATACACCCATCTATAATTTACATATGCTTTGGGTTGATTTTTATTAGCTAAGCATGTATAGTAAAATCGAAATATCCTAAAATTATTTCTCAGATGAAACTTTATATTTGTATTTACAACAACAATATAATTATCAAAATTATATATTTTTTAAAATTTCCTTTTTAAAGCCATCTATCTACAAGTATTAACAACAAAAATCAGATAATAAACTCTAGCAATAAACAGAGATTGGAGATTGATCCAACGACCAAACTCCATTAACAAACTTAAAATAAATTCACTCATGCATATATTATGGCAGATAATGGTAGATTTTAATTTTCAATAGTCCCAAAACGATTAGGTAGATCGTGTGGTTTAAAACGCTTCAGTCTTCATCGAAGTGATTTTGTATGTGTTAATTCAGTAGCTAATTGGTTTGGAATATATAATTAATTAAATATTGATTACAATAATAACACCACAAATTTAACTAAAGCAATACACTCATATCCCTGGGAAGTATTAACAAAATCCTATTTTTTTCGTTGATTACTCGACTAATACGCAAAGCACAAACATCATCCATAGCTCAAATTAAAGGCAAAAGTTTCATCATTCGTGTGGTCAAGAGTTCATCAAGAATCAGCAAAGAAATAAAATAATTTTCACTGCGTTTTTCGTTGATTATTCGACTACTACGCAAAGCACAAACATCATCCATAGCTCAAATTAAAGGTAAAAGTTTCATCATTCCAGTAGATGTATTGGGATTTTCGTGTGGTCAAGGGTTCATCAAGAATCAACAAAGAAATAAAATAATTTTCACTGCGTTTTTCGTTGATTATTCGACTACTACGGAACGCATACACCTTACATAGCTCAAATTAAAGGTAAGAGTCTCGTCTTTCCCGTGGCCGTACTGGCATCTTCATATAGTCAACGGTTCATCACTAATGATCAAAAAAAAAATCTGCGTTTTTCGATAATTACTCGATACACGATCTACAGCTCAAATTGATGGCAAGAGTCTCGCCTTTCTAATGAACTTATTGGCATCTTGATGTGTTAAACGGTTCGCCCGTAATCAACAAAAAACTAATTTTCACTGCGTTTTTCATTGATTACTCGGGTATTATGCAACACACTTAAACCATCTATAGCTCACATTAAAGATAAATATCTCGCCTTTCAGAGAACATATTGGCATAATTATGTGGTTAACGATCCGTCAGTCAAAAAAATATTTTTCATTGCGTTTTTCGTTGATTACTTGGGTATTATGCAACACACTTGAACCATCTATAAATCAAATTAAAGATGAATGTTTCGCCTTTTAGTGAACATATTGGCATCATCATGTGGTTAATGATCCGTCAGTAATCAGCAAAAAAAAAAGCAATTTTCAGTGCGTTTTTCGTTGATTACTCGAATATGCCAATAAACCATGGTTGTTACGTGATGTCACGTAGTATCGAAATTATGTTCTGAAAATGATGTGAAATGTGTGTTCTAAAAACATTGTTTTTGAAAGTGTGTGTTCTGAAAAATAAGGTACTTTGTTGGACAATATTTGTGATAACCAAGCCAGGTCTCTCCTAACAAAATAATTTTTTATACAATGAAATCTCGTTTTTGTGATTATTTAGTTTGTATTAGGCTGTTACTCCGATTTAAAAGAATATACGTTTTATCTGCACTTTTCGACGTATTTCTGTATTATTATTTATTCAGTTTTGATTATATAATAAAATATTATTACATCTATAATTAATTACAAATATCGGAACGAAAACTCAATTTGATTAAAGATAATATAAAGATATATTCACATATTACTACAGTAATGAACTTCATAATTCAAACAATCTATTGTGTATTCAGAACTTTGTTGAAAGTTTCTGAATTTGTCATTTTTTTAACACTACTCGATTATATCCACTAAATAATACGTAGATTTTCAATGTGAAATATTAATTGCTAAATTAAGACAACTCTTGGCCGAGAGGCTAAGAGTCCCTGCATCACAAAAATCTGATGCGAAATGGTGCTGGTTCAATTTCCATCGATTTTTCCGGAATTTAATGACCAGGAAATAAGGTAGTGAAAGCTGATAAAAGTACTCAAGTTCAGAAACCATTAAATAAAAAAAAATACAGTTTACAACTATCGATTAAATTTAATTTTTCATATGTGAAACATTCGATAATAGCATGTGCTTGTGTAAACTAATTAAATAGCAATTATTTTAAATTTAAATGCGAAGTCCAGCGAACACTCATCATCATAACTGACGTATGAAATTACATTCGCTTCTAAGAAAATGTCCACAAATTGAAAGGTAAAAAAAAAACTTGTTGATTCCATTATTTTTTTTATGGACAAAACAATTTACTGCTAATTATTAATAAATACTTCTACCGTATAATTTATGTAATAAACTTATCGTCAATAGCCATTTGCAACGAGAAAAATACATTTATTTCATTTTCAAATAATTTATTTAAATACATTTGAAAAAAATAACAATACATCCATACCTCGCTATACGGCCGCTCTTTATACGTCATTTCGCTATAACGGCCCTCTTCAATTAAGGAACGTTTTCGATTTACGGCCTAAAATGTTTCGCAATAATAGCAAAAAAAAATCCACGCCGATATATCTATATGTTGCCAATCATGTGCAAGGGCAATAATAGATTCCTTATACGGCTTTTCTCTTTGCGGCCAAGTTTCATGGAACGTATCTAGGCCGTAAAGCGAGGTATGGGTGTACTAAAATAATCTCAATAATATTTATTATAAAAATATCTATATTGGTATCGTTTATTGGATCAAATATGAATGAAAACAATAGTTCATTAAAATTAATAAATAGGGGCTGAAAGACCAATGGTCCATAGCCCTTTGGACAGCCCTTAGCTAATTTTTTATTTATTTAGAATTATCTATTTTATTTATTTGTTTGTATACTTAATCTCCAAAAAAAAAATATAATTAAAAAACAAATATTATAAGGAATTCAAAAAAGGTAATGAAAGCGTATTTATTTAATTATAATTTTAAAAAACAGTTAATAATAGATGCATTTATGGAAATATTTTATAAAAATCGTATACTAAAGATGTCTGGTATAGAGGCTTTTGGAAAATTGTATGAAAATAATGTAAGAAAATTGTGCCCTGAAAAGTGTATACAAACGTTCAGCAGTCTACGCTCCCTTCTAGCCAAAATGCGTCATCCAAATAACCCTCTTTACAACACTCCCGATGAAATCATATAGTCCCAAATCGAAGTTTTCTCTTCCCTCGAAGGATTCCGTAAGCTGTCACTTAAATTTGAATCCAACATCACTTGCCTCTGCATTCTTCGTGATATTATTACTTTTATGTCACACACGCTTGTGAATCTCGCGTGTCTTTTCAATCTTAATAAACACACTACATTTACACATCATGCTTATAGCCTTTTCCATCATTTAGTTTCCCTTTAAATATGCTTCACTTTCCATTTCATATGTCTCCATTTTAATAGAAGGATTTATGTTTGTTTTTTAATATATTTTATGAGAAAATATTATTTGATTTTCATGCTGTATGTTACAATACAAGCGTATTCAGTGAAATAACTAGATATTTAATAATAAACGGCATTTAAATTATAAAACAGTTTTGCTTTCAGATTATAAATCAATTCTTGTCAAGCTTTTCATTAAAAAAAATATTATATTCAAACATTTAACATGTTTAAGAAAGTACTAGAACCTCATTCCACTGCGCAACATGATTAAAAATCTTCCTATTTTCCTATTTAATCAGAAAAATAACGTAGTTGTACAAAATAAAGTTTGTTTAAATAATTTATAGTTACATCTCATTTCTATCAAATATTATCCTGCAAATATTAAGAAAAAAACACCATGTTTTGGTAATGATAAATTATACATTTGTATTTACTTCATTTCTATACTAATGGTTAGTCTAATAAATATAATCTGTTACAAGGTACGAACTTTCACTTATCATATATAACTTTCTTAATGCAAAGTGGAGCAATGAAAGTATACTTTAAAATGAACGGTCTGTATTCACATCTTATAAATATTTCATTTAAAATATTTTTATGATCGTTACTGTTATTTCTTGAATGTTTAATGAAAATTATGAGTATATTGATATTTTATTTATGCAATAATATATTATTGGATCATAAATAGTAGATAGTACTTTGCAGTTATTACCTGATAAAGTTATATTATTATTTGTATAAGTTAATTAAAAATAATAATGTTGTAAACAAATATCCAGGCGAAAATGCTTGCATAACGGTCAATATGCAAATCTAATTGTAATTTGCTTTGAGTTAATATCAAAGGAAGATCACTTTAGTGGCATTACAACTCCCGAGTTGTAGAACTTAAGGGATCAAAGCCGAGTATTAGTGTACACATATAATTTAGATGGCTGTTTATTTTCTATCAATTAGAGAAGTAAATTTAAGTCAAGGGAATAATGATTATAAGTAAATTAAATTTAGATAAATATTGTTAATACTAGATATACTAGTCTGGTTTTACAATTTTATTTTAAAATTATTCACATAAAGTTACATTTTTTTCTCTGAAATGATATGATGACTAACGATGTAATGTATACGAATGTTAATTGAGTTTTATGTGCTCAGAATCAAAGTAATTTTGTATTATGTCTATTTATACTAATAGCAGTCATTTTCAGTGGTATTTCTCAAAGTGGAAATGCTTCCTATCCTGTTTTTCAACTATTTAAAATGGTTGCAGAATACTCCCAATAGATCCCTTAGGAACCTCGAGGAGTACACCTGGAAGCTCTGATCAGGATAATAATGGAAAATGTATCGAGAATAAAACAAATGGAATACTAAACAAAAAAGTTCGAATGGAAGCATTGAAAAGGGATTCAAAAGAGATCGATCCGAGGATGGCGCGGGTACCGTCAGTC
>JAFMTC010000412.1:46256-71775 GCA_018845635.1 Nicrophorus orbicollis
GATTAGCTCACCCAAAAAGCGGATTAATCGGTCCACCCTCCCTGAAAATCAACAACAGGTTTGCGGTTACTAAAGCGGCGGTCCACGCCTTTCGAGAAGTTCTAATGAGCATGTAATATAGAAATTATGAAGAGTGGAAACGGCTGAAAAAGACGGAAAAGCCGCAGGGGACGGTTTCTGGTACCGACTAGGACAATGGGCTTGAAGTTCGGGCTAATTTAAGTTCACAAAGCGGACGCCGAAGGGCGCTTCTTTCTCCTGCGTTCGGGTCTTACCATCCATTACCATGCGTAATTAAAATTGAATTGCGAGGCCTTCTTCGAAACTCACCTGAAACAAAAAAGAGAAAACAATTAGTTTGTTTTATACGTATTCTTCAAGAATACTTAATAATGCCAAGTTAACTCCATATAAATCAGTTCAGTATATTTGAACTTTAAGTAAAGTTTTCATTATAACATAAATAGAAGTTAATACTTTTGATACGTTGAATTTAGCGGTAAATAATGGATCTATAAATTATAGGATATTATTTAGTATTTCTCCGATTTTTGAAGATTTATATTTCCTATTTTTATCGAGAAAAACCAACAAAACTACGCTTCTGAATCGAAAATCATTAAATATATTTATGTAATTTGTGTATTGAGTTTGTTGATGGAATTATACAAGCTCTAATGAATAATAAATCAATTCAATTATTGGGTTTTTCTGGGAATTTCATTTTCAATTTCCAAGAATGAAAAGTAAATCCGAGAATCACATATATATTTAAATGTACAATTTTATTAATATTCACATTAAAATAACTAACATTTTTCGTAAACTGAGCTAAAAATGAAAATCAACTACATTTCCCGGTTTTAATTAAACATTTCCTGGAATAGTGACAAATTCAGGAATAGCATTATACTATTATAACACAAAACTTGAATAATATGAATATAATTTTCAGAAAACTTATATAAGAAAAAAATACAAATTTCCGAGAAGGAAAACAAACCTAAGAATGGTACAATTGTACTAATGCCCAACACAAAGGAAATTGAAAGTAAAATAAAGAAAATTTTAATACGTTTTCCTGTAAACTCACAGCGAAATGAGATAATATTATTTTCTCTTCACTTTCATATAAAAATTCTATTTCGGAACTACCCTAAAAGTGCGGAACGAATTCAATTTAGACGTTGACCGAATCGCATTCAGCAAACAGTATTTCCCTCGAGGGAAACCGAACGCTGTAATTTCTGCACAGATCTCCCTCATTTTTTATTCCCAACCTACATTTCAAGTATTCACCTATTTCCAAAACAAAAACGAACAAACAGAAAAAAAAGTAGTTTACCCCGGAATTAATTGGGACCATAAAGCGTGAAACGGCCGTTACTGTTTATTCCGTGATACATTTATTCCTGCCGGGGTTAATTAAATTTACGGCCTTTCGCGCCGGTTTTTCTTGGGTCCTTGGCGTCTGCAGCAATTAGAGGTTTACGGGATTCCCAAGATTTATTTAACTTGTTCAAACAAATGTAATTTAATTCTTTTTCTTTCATTTTTTTGTGTTATTGTTTTCTTGTCGGGGAACTTGGATGAAACAGGCATTAGCTCAATTACATTTCGGAGTTTAATTAAATTTCGCACTGATTCGCGGCAATTATTCTAATACAGCTCGAGACGTGCAACAATCGCGAAGCTTACTGACAAAGTGTTATTGTTATTGGGGAATGCCATACGTCCTTAATTGGCACGTAACTTCGGTAACGTTGCAATCCCACCGCAAGGGAATCTCTATACTAATTGAATCACGACTAATGTAATTGCTGTTATAACACTGCGCATTGTTCTAATTTATACTTTGAGGAAAACTGTATATACATTATAATTACGAGATCGTATTATATATAGATGTACTCAATAGTAAATGTGAAATGATCGATGGTGAACGAAGGGCTGAAATAATCGAGTTAACTGCGAAATACAAGAATCGAGCTGCAGAAGTTCCATTTCCAAATGAAACTGGAGCGCTATTTTATCTGCACCGTAATAGCGTTATGGGTAAATTTAGGGGATGAAACGAGCGACCGGGAAATGGCGATAAAAGCGATGTAGGACATGCATTGTTGCTTTTTTTTGCTACACCCTTTTCTCGATGTAATAAGTGTACGTGCGATCGCAGGGGATGTGTTTAAAAGTTCTACATTTACTTTCCATTAGGGCGGTTTGTTTGCTGGGCAAACACGGTGGCCGATAGAATCGATTCTCTTTGTGCAGGAGGGTCGAACACCGATTTCGCACATGGTAAGAATTATAAGTTTCGGGTTGTATTTCACGAAGTAATATTGCGTTGAAAAATTCCACTACAATGTTTGGTTCAATACATTGTAGTAAATAGATAAGTATCAGATAAAATTAATGTTGAAAACTATACAAATATATAATCAATAGAATCCATTACATAACTTCTTTGTTAGAGGCGTAAATTCTATTGTCAGTTCGTAAAGAAAATGAAAAGATTATTTTTGAACGTAGAAAAGTTTCACCAAAGAAACAGTGAACTTATACACAAAGTGAAATCAATGTTTTAAACAGCTGCTTTAGTTTCGTCTTCATCTTATTTGTTAATAAATATTATTAATCTTTCATTGATCGATTTCATTTCAATTCAATCAAAATTTGTCATTTTCTATCAATTTGTTTTGTGATGTTATATTTAACTGTTAATACAAATTCTAGCTGTATTCAGTTAAAAATTTAGTTATACTGATTAGTTATATATGCTGTGGAGATCGATAAACGCCCTTTTGTACTAGAAATAGGTTAGTAATTCAAAACTGGCTTATAATAGAAACATAACTTTCAAGTAATTTGTGTTGAGATCTAACGTAACTTCTATAGATAATGAATCATATCGTGTATCCTCTATATGATACAACTTGGTAAGTAATTTGAGAAGCACAAGTTAAGTTTAACAATCTATTGTAATCATGGAGATCATGAATATATATCTAAACAAACTACTTCAAATGTACTTGACAAGTAATGTATTTGATTCACATGATTTATAAGAGTATACAATATTTATTTAAACATCTTTATTGGTTAATATTGGGCCAAAACACGGGATCTTTCTGCCTTTTATTACGGAAATAATTCAATATTTACGTAATAATTACAATAGCATGTATAAAATTGTAAAGATTTATAAAGTAATAATCCTATAATTAATATTTATATTTTATATAAAAATCCAATTAGTAAAACAACATTATTTAGACAAATTCGTTAAAAAATATAATGAATTAAATCAATTAGGTTTAGAATCTAATTTATTACACTTACATAAAACAGAATAAAAGTTTATTATATAATAATTTTGCCAATGTACTACATGTTCATACATGCGTGTATGTTGGGTTGCCTATACTATTTCAATGTTCACTAAATTAATATTTAAAACTGTATAATAATACTAAAAATTATGTAAATCAAATTTGATTACACGATTATTATCATATTAAATTATCGAAAATTTCATTTGCTTGAGTGGTTTCCATTAATAATACATAAATCATTATTTTAGAACAGATTAAAATCCATTGCCAAACTGCCATGAATTTTTCAGTTTGTAATTAGTGTAACTAATTTATTAATTATTATGAAGATAAATTAGCGTAATTGGATAAAACTTTCTGTGTTATACGATATTAAACAACGGTTACTTCAATCTACAAATTAAAAAATTTAGTTTTCTTTGAAATTTGTAATAAAAGTTAAATAATTTGTAACTTTCACGTAATTTCATTTTGTAACCATTACAAATTGATTTGTTTCCATAGTCAAAGTTACACTTCTCAAGTTATTTCCTTTTCACTTTCACGTGAGTTTTCAAACGAATGAAATTCTAGAAATGTTACAGTTACATCAAGTTCCTGGAATATGCAGTGTTTTGTTAAAACGTTTTAATAGAGAACACAGAATTAGTAAATAATATTAAAAATTATTAGTATTACATTCTTTTTACATAAATTAAAACATAAATTATATTGTTTGTTTTTAATAGAAGAAATAAAATATTTACATTTTACTAAAGATTCCTAAACAACAATAAATTTGTATGATTTTCATTTTAATTGTATCATCTTCACGTACTTTATATCAATTAAAACTATAATTTTGGTTTAGTTATTAAAGAAATAACTTCTTTAAACAACACGTTTAAATACGTTAAATATTAGAAGTTTTTGGAAGTTTTAGCATTTTTTTAGTATTTTAGAAAGTTATGGTTTGCTAATTTGCAACCTGGTATATCTGTTTTACAATATTGAATGGCAAACAGAAAATCAATGCTCAACTTTCTATATACTTTTCATTATTAACAAAAAATAATGCGAAATTAAGGAGAAAACTAATTATAATATAAGAAAATTAGGTATTAAACTTGGTTTTCAAAGATAATTTGTTATATCAATTTACTAATATGTTGGGTTAAAAATGAAAGAAAAAGTATGATTACAAATGTATAAATTTGTTAGTTAAGCTCTTGTCAAAATGGTTGTAGGTTTTGTAATCTTTAAAAGCGAATGCCTTTATTTTCAATCTAAAGCTGAATACTTTCCGATTCAACAGCACTGGAATTGCTAAATGTCTGGAGGTGAAAGTTAAGATTTTCGATTTCCGACGAACGAGTTTGAGAGGGTTGTAACATCATTATGATCTGTAGATTTCGCGTGGTGCGGTCGATGTTTTTGGCGTGTTTTCCGTTAATGTGATTACTCTTGCTTTTAGCGGTCCTCAGTGGTAGTTGCATTAGGCGGCGCTCCATGGATTCAATTATGTTAAATAGCGAGGGCTGCTATTAAACTAAGTGCAAACTATTTATATAATATGCACGGAAAGGGTTCGAAGAGTTTCGGAGGGTTGAAAAACTTCGATGGAAATAGATTATTATCTGTTGGTGCGGCCTGGAGCACGGTCTGTAGGCAGGAAGAGTGTGCTCTTTTTTTTCCGAACAGGCCGCAGCAAAGCCCCTGCAGCTCAACCTTTTGATAGTTAATTAACTTTGAACATTGAAAATAGAAAGAAAAATCATTAATCAATAATACGATTGCGTCGCTGATACGAACCGAAACCCCCACCCCCGGTTTGCACGGCTTCCTTTTTATTGTTATTTTCGTTCGATACGCTCCTCCCTCTGCCGAAAGGCCAATTTCAACACCTCCGTTATTAATTAATCTTCAATATTTAGTACCCTAATCAATCGCATCGAGTTCCTTTTCAATATTTCACATCGTTTTTTGGAGAATTGTAGTCGGAGTGAGGAAGAAGATGTAGATGCAGAGAGAATTCGTATATTTATACAGATGGTACAGAGTGTAGACAAAGGAATAGACACAGTTATAATATAGATATGATACAGAGAACCTTACTGCTTGACGGACGAGAGACGAAAGAGGTCCGTACTGACCGGCGGGTGTGAAACAAGAGAGAATGATTATTCCGGGTTCGTCTCTTTTATATGGTTCTGGGGGTCGTAAAACTTCCTTATCCAAAACATCTGTTTACCACGTGGGCGGACATGAGCGCCACAGTTTCATTCCTAAATTCATACATTTGCAGTTTACAGCAGTGCTTTCCAAACTTTATAATAATACTATCCCGTTTTATTGAAGAATATACTTGCCTTTTGTTTGAACCCATTGACAACTAATCCCTTCAATACTGTTTTCATTAGGAAACGAATTATTTGAATATTACCTTGTTGTAATTTTTCGGGCCTCCCCTTACATTTTACACAAAAAAAAAACTCAAGTTTCAGTTTAATAAAAGAGTTAAATAAATTGCAAACAATAATTGCTCGAATCTTTAATGGAAAACCTAAGATAATACAAAGTCTATGTGATTCAATTAAGTAATCCCTTGTTTCAAGTATTTCATTCATCCACTTCAAACATTCCTCGCAATTTTCTCTCCAACTTCTTCACACTTTTTTTTTCTCTCTCCTTTAATCTGGTAGTAATTGGAGCCTCGCGCAATTGCAAATCTAAAGCATTTTTACAATTTCCTTCCTTCCTATTCTTTCATCGAGAAAAGCAGCAATCGATCTAAATTAATTGGATTCCGACACCTCTGAATAGGACTAATCCAATTACATTTGTATGTAATTTGGACGCATTACTTCAACTCATTGATTACAACTGTCGTCCAGAAGTAAATCTAATCCATTCGCTTTATATTTGCGCGAGAAAAGAAAAAGACACTAGGAAACTCCGGAACGGTTTTAATTGAAGTGGGTCAGTGTGGTAAAGCTGCGGCTGCTGAAGCGTTACGGCAATGCGACGTAATTGGATGTGTGTTTGAAAATATCGAAGCTGTTCTCGCTGCAGGAACTTTCCAACGGCCCCTCTGCGTCTCGTTACAGAGAATAAGATTGTGTATACAATTTTGGGACTTGTTAAAGGGCCTTTCCATTCGCCTGAGTGAAGGGATATTGCCTTTTCTTGCTTTCTTTCCCACTGGTGTTTATAGAGGATTATCAGTTACGTAAAACATAAAAGAAATCCACCTATTTACAAATGCATAAACACAGTTTACAAACTGCAATTCCCATACAATTACATGTTTTAATCTTCTCTGTTTAGTCTAATTGTGAATATTCATTACTAAGTTTTAATGTGCAATTCGTCATTTCAACTTACATCTGAAATAACCAATCACAAGTTTATGATAAATTTATGATATTTTGCTTTCAATCCTTTCCAAGAAAATTTTCGATCAATTCCCATATATATATATTGAAAGGATTAATGAAAAATTGCATTAACAAATACATGAATTGACCTCGTTTCCAATTTCGTTTCGGACGAAGAGCAACTCATTCGAAACGAAAACTTATTTATCTTGAGCGACATGAAAATAATACTGTTCTCATCCATTTGAAAAGAATTCAATCTTACGTCAAGAGTAATATTAATATACGTCCTTTACTTTAGCTCGAAAATGTACTTTAAATAAATAGGATATATGATTTCGCAAAGCACATCATTATTTATGCTCTAATAATTTAGAAGGTTCCAAGAAAACATCAAGTTGAAAAATAATACAAAAATTACGTTATAAATTATTAAACAACTTCGCTTTTTATATTTGTTCTGCTATGCAAATAAAATATTCAAGTTGTAAGAATGTTCGAAAGAAAATACAGCTGGATTATGCGTGAATCCTTTCACTCTTTTTCAGGTGACATTTTTTCGGAAGCTCCGAAGTTTGAGGAAAAGGAAAACACTTAAGTCGAGGAAAGTTTTATTTTTTTTCTCCATCGCTTATTTTCTCTCAAATACATACGTTTCCTCTCTCAATCTATCTTTCCCTTTATTATCATCGCTTTTTTTTCTTGCACTTTCTCGAAGCGTTCACGGAGCATTTGAAAGCGGTCACAATGATGGAGAGACGTAGAAAAGATGGGAAAAGTAATAATCCTTGGGAGAAGGAGGAGGAATTTAAGACGTCGCCAGGATGTATCGATCTTGAGGCAGGCGCGAACCGTTCGAGGATCAGCGGAAGGATCTTTTATTCAGGCGTACCTTCAAGAAAATGCAATCCATTATTACGTTGCAAATCCCTTTAGTTGAATTTCGTGCCACGTAACCGAACCTCACGTCTCTTCCACATCTTACGTGTCGTTACAACATTGAATTACCTATTACATCACTTCTTCCCATAGAAATGCTCAATCACAGATTATTCCGAAAAGAAACAATGTATTTCCTCGTAAAAGAAGCAATGGAAAGTAAAATTGATTTACATTAACATCGAAAATACACTCACTTTAGACCTAAAAGCTTTACATTTATTTACTTTGAACACTTCCGTTTATGTTAAATAAATAATGTTAATTACTTGTCATACAAATCGGCTTAACATCAAAGTAATAGTAGAGTGGAAATTACATATTTATCTTATAATATTTAATGAAGAAAATTATATTGATTTTACTAAATCGAAATTATTTATTTACTGAAGTTAATTGTACAAAATGTTATAAAGTACACTCGGTCCTCGTTTTATACGTACTATTTTTATGCGGTTTTTATTTCAAGAAGCATTTTTTTTAAATAACTATTTTAGGCCATTTTGACACGTTAAAATTCAAAGAAACTAACCAAACATCGACAGTTTTAGGTCGAATTAATTTCTTTAGCACATGAAATTGATGGGGAAGGTTTTGTAACATATACCCAAAACGATTTAGACGAATTACTTGAGGATAATATCATGAATGACAATTATATCATTGGTATAATTCTTGATACCGTTGAAGAACAAGAAAACGAAAATGAATCGGAAGAAGATGAAACATTAGTCACACTCATTGCAAGTGTACTTCCAGAAGGTCTTCAACTTTCCAGTAAATTGGCAAACCATTTCATCGAAAAAGATGATAACTCTGAACGAGCATTCAAGTTTCAACGCGAGCTTCAGAATTGCATTTCTAGATATCAGGAATTGTACAAAAAAAATAGCAAAGCCATCGCAAAGTTTAATCACTTATTATATTGTCAAAGGGAAAAAATCAACATGCGAAGTTGAGACTAAATTTACTTTTGAAGAATCATTATCTTCAGGACATAGATCTGATATGCTGACTATCTCTTCTAGTGATGAAAGTGATTTCGAAGCAGTTCGCAAATTATGCCGAACACTCTCATATAGCGACGATAATTCTAAAGAAAAAAATGTGAAGAAAGATTAACTTTCATCAAAATTTTGTAAAATCTTTCCGTATAAATTTAGATGGAATATGTTAAGATTATATTTTTCTGAAATGTAATAAACTTATCTATGATTGTCAACGTTTTTACAAAATTATGAATAAACATTTCAGATAGAATATAGTAAGACTAATTATTTTTCTAAAATTTAATAAACCCTTTTTATGAGATTTTCAGTATATTGTAACTCATTGATTTAGTTTTATGCAGTTTTAAACAATTATGGAACGTATCCTTTATTTGTATACGTGTGTCTAGTCTTTTTTTTTGTGCGATTTATTTTTATGCGTTTTCCTGTGGAACGTATCTACCGCATAAAAAGAGAACCAAGTGTATAAAAACTAGGTATATTCCATTTATTTCGTTACATTATTCTGTTTATTGTAACTAAAAAGGTATATTCACAATATATTTGGATTAGTTGCTTTCTTAATATTTATTATATTCCAATAAACTTCAACTTACTTTTTAATTAAAAATAGATGAACTTTTTCACGAATTATAATGAAATCGACAAGACAATTAAAAATTCAATATATTTTAACCAGTAAACTCTTAGAATGATTGCGAAATTACTTCATTTTTACAGTTGTGAGCAGCAGTAAAGTTTCTGTTTATCCGACGAATCGATTATGGGGCGAGGCTACCTGTGGCTTGGGCGTAAGCCAGTTAATTTAATGAAGTTACGGCAATGTGAAGAAAACAATTTAGTGGTCGACTATTAAAAACAAGACACGACGCGAGTGGTATTTGCGATCGTGTGTGCATTTACCTCATTACCATCGTTTTCCGTTTGTCAAAGTAATGCAATTTTATTGCATTACCGTGCAATTATTGATACGAAATTATTTCCGAGCGCAAATCCCGCATAATAAATGCGATTATCTTCGGATGGTCAACAAGCACTCCAATGATGGACAAACTCACATGTCGGATCGATATTTACAAACAGATTTACAAAGAACCAATTATCAACTGTAATTTAATCAACGAGCGCTATATTAATTAGACAAATATATTGTCTTGATTCTTTTTTTTGTAAAGAAAATGTAAATATAGTTTAATGATCTTAGAATTAAACTAAGTCACAAGCGTGGATGGGCAGCAAGAGTCTGAACTTAGTACCAGAAAAGACATAAGCAGTACTGCTATTAGCAAGAAGGAAAACAAGACCAATCACCTTCAGAGTCTTGGAAACTGTCATTGTGCCTCAAAAATCGGTGAAATACATGGGGGTGACGATAGACAGCTGTCTCTCCTACGACCAATACATCACCAATACAGCACAACGGGCAGTATTGATTTGCACTGCAATAAGCAGGCTGATGCCGAACATGGGAGAACAAAATTCCAACAAAAGAAAGTTACCGGGTACCATTGTGCAGTCCCTGATACTATATGCAGTACCAATCTGAGAGAAGACCATGCATGTGGCAAAGTACAGGACAATACTGGAAAGAGCACTGGAGCTGTACAGGGCGGAATCACCAAGAACAGTGTACGAGAAAAGACAATCTTAAGATGGCAGGAAGGGTGGCAAGTATTAACAAAAGGAGCATGGACCAGAAGAATGATGGGGCTAAATAGGTAGGAAGAAGGCATGGTGAAGTAACCTTCCACATAATGCAGGTTCTGTCCGGACACGGTTGCTTTGGACAGAATCTCCACTTGCAAAGCAGAGCGCCTCAAAGTGTTGGTATTGTGAGATAGACGACGACCCATACCATCTTTAGATGCCATTGCTGGAAGTACGAGGCTTAGACAAAGCTGGGAGAAACGTTGAAACCAGAGAACCTAGTTAACTTTATGCTAGGAAGCGAAGAGGTCTGGAATGTCGTAGTTGGGTACATTAAAGACATCATGAGCAGAAGGGAGCAAGATTAAAAAAGGGCACAGCTTGAAGAACAGAGTGTAAAGATGCAACGAGCTGACTAGCAAAGAGGGCGAAATGCAGAGCAACTCGCACAATTAGAAACAGCGTGCTTGTGGGGAGTGGTTTTAGTGCTTAGAAATCGCATAGTACCACGGTTCCTGCTCCAGCCGTGGTCTCTTTTGAAGGTTTCCACTCATCCCAACAAAAAGACTTAAACTAAGTTTCTTCAATATTTCAAGTTATAAAGTTTCGACCAAACATAACGTTGTTATGATCGCATCAGCGTTATGCGAAGAATGTTTAACTATAATAATATAACATAATTTATTGGACAGTTATAAAAACAAAATTTTATTCGAAATATAAAACCAAACATAACAATAATTATAAATAGACTGGCCAAAGGCCTATCGACCATTGGTCTTTTCACCCTATTTAACTGTATTTTTCTGAATTGATTTTATAAATATGATCCTAAACTTAATATTTGTCATTGGGTTTCTAGCCTTTTGCAGTAGTAGAATGTTTCTTTTCTTTGAGTTTCTTTATATATTTCAAAGTCATTATTGGTCCAAATAGGGCCAAAGAACTATTTTTGATTGTATTGAGTGATTTTTTTTGTAATTTTTGTTGCAATAAATGTTAATATTATTAGTTTTCATAGTGAAATTAGTGATTTATCCAAATTTAAATTGTCTTTTAGACTTAATTCATCTTCTGTTACAACTATGAGTTAATGTTTTTAATCATAGAAATCGTAATGCGTGAAATAAACTTGCAACCGAAGAGATTGTAGTTACGTTTTGATGGAGGCTTTTTGTAGGTTAAAGTAAATAACTCGTTTGAACCTAGTGCTTTTTAATACAGATGTTAGTTAATCTTAGAGCTGCGCTTTCGCAAATATGTTTATATACTTTCCCGTAGTAAAATACGTAATATTTTTACAGCGGGTCGTAAAAGCGGAAATGTTTTATCACAGCGGAACACGAAAGCTCGCAGATGTGAGGACGACGTCTCTCTTTTGCATGTCGCCGATCGATGCTCTCTGCACATGCATTCACGTATAGAAGCAGGAAGCAGTAAAAATGCTAAAAATATGAAACTGGTAATTACACCTCATGCATTTCTGTCTATTTTTCTCATTTCTTTTACTATTATATAAGTATTAAGATGCAATGATTTCAAAGCCACGTACGTCTCTTTTGATTGGAAATTTTGATGATTAGATAACTGAAAATTCCATGAGTAATGATTGAATTTCTACGGTAAAAATTGAACTTTACTCATAAAACTCCTAGTTTACAAACTTTAGATAAACCGATTCATAATTACAATTAAATACAATTAACAGCTTTAATTTCATTTCAGACTTTGAGAAGAACAACAAAAGTATCTTCAAGTCTTTAGCATGTAAATTCTTAATTGAAGTTCCTAAGATATAATTTTGATTAGCACGTTAATCTTATGTAAGTAAAATAAGTATAAATATATAATTTATTAACTAAATTAATCAATATTTTCGTTATAAATTGATATTATGTTTTAATTATTTGCTTTATCGTCTTCTTTTTTGTATAACTAACCCCATGTTATGGATTATGTTTAAGTTTTTAAGAGTGAGCTAAAAAAACCATACAGAAATAAAGTGATATGTCTGTTTTACTGCGGCGGGCCGAATCTGGCCCGTGGGCCACATTTTGTATGCGAACCATATGAATAATTGCGAATTAAACGTGTTGAAATGATTGTTGAAATCACAATGAGGTGTCATCGTCCATTGTGTTTCACTTGGCAGCAGACCGTGTTTTCAAATTAAATACCGGCGATTTGTCATCAAGCGGAGGAGAATGGTGGAACGCCAGATGGCGGAAGGACGACGAGCTTTCCAACGCCCACCACCATCATCATAATCCTCTACCCTGGAAAAAGGAGGACACAGTCACCAGTTGCAGCGGCGTATGGATTATCCTCATTGTCGCATAACTGGAACGTGCGAAACTATTGTAAGCTCCTCTTTCCGCTATATAAACCCAATCTCTGAATCCATTCACCGTAGATTTTTCAATTAGACAGAACTAACATTGTTCAACTCATACACAAGACTTGTATAAATATACATATGAGAAAAGAACAAACAATTTAATTGTTTACATATCTTCATGATGGAGACTCATATCTGTGTGATTAGAATCGCCTGTCTACATTCTGAGGTTCTCGGTTCAAGTTCCAGATACAACACATGATTTTGTGGTTTCTTTCAGATCATTTATCAGTGTTTCTGGACTGAAGCCATTGATTCCTAAAAAAACAATCTTCAAAGGATTATTTTTCAATGGGAAACGGTTCCAAACAAGTTTCTGCAACAATGAGGCCATTTAATGAATGGATAGATTGTAAATCGTTCTCTTCCTGCATTCTCTAATAATTCTTTAATTAAAAGATCTTACATTATTCATGTAAAGTTAAAGTATTGAATAAATAAACACATAGGATAGAAATTAAACTTCATAATTTTAACTAATTTTAACTAATTTCATAACCTTCATTCGTAATAGATTTTAGTTTCAATCAATAAGATTTTCATTAATCATTTAAAATAAGTCATGCACACATAATAAACCTTTTTTAATATCAAGAAAAACGGTAGAATTTTCTTACACTTTGATAATTTACAATATTGTATCTAGTTGTTAACTGGTAAGATAATGTAAGCTTCACGATATTTACATGTTCATGCACCGTTTTCTTAATGCATTCTCTATTGATTTTTCCATTAAACAAACGTAGATTATGCAAATCCAATAATAGTCATGTATAAATAACCGCTAATTCTAAGAATTAAATGCTAAAATATTGATTATTTAAGTAAAACATATCTTTTTTTATATCAATTTCTATACTATTTTTTGTGTTTTAAATTAACAATTCAATATAATTTACTGTAAAGTGATAATATAAATAATATTATAATCTTAATATTTAGTAAATTTGAATTGATTGAATCGCTGCTTGTTTAAAACCTAACGAGTGATAAAAAAATACTATGTTTTCTTATGAATTATGTAATAATAGAAGGTTGCCGTAATGGAAAACATGTTCCGACAAAATTCGATCGTGTATCCTTGTGTGTGCTGACAATTATGAAGGATTACTTGTATTAATTGGAACAGTGGACCGAAACTAAGAGCATGCATTACAAGGCACATTAAAGTAAACACCGTTATTGTCTAGATGCAATCACGTAATTGCTACGTTACATAATTGAAAGGAAACCAGACAAAGTGCACACAAATCTTTTAAGATTTACGTAAGTTAATCTGTACTTAATACATTCAATACTGGAGATTATAATAGAAACAAATCAGTTAACTTAGATTTCAGTTAAGTCAGCAAACACATTGTTATGTATAACCGATATTGTTTATGTCATTCCTTATTGTTGTATTGATTATTGTAAGTACGTTCTCCTGAACGACGTACATTTCCGTTTAGGATGATTCCATATCCTAATCACCAGAAAGACCGTCTATCTTAATCTTGTGGACCATTCATGTAGTGATAAGACTACAGACCTTTTGGCATCCTGCTGACTATTTTTACCACTAACGAATATTAGGATAAGAAATGTACACATCAGTGGGCGACTTTCCACCCACAGGAAACCCCGTCTCCTACTCCCACTACTATTAGTATAAAATAAGATGTGAATGTAATAATAGGGGAGTCTTGAGTCTTTAGTCTTTGGTTAGCTTCAGCTAGGGGAACAACTAGCAACTTAAGAGAATAATGTAACTCTTAGTAATAAAACAGGAGATCAACACCTATATAGTTGACTTCTCCATAAAAACACTCAACTGTACAATGAAACTACTTAGAATATTCGTATTTGATATTCATAAACCCCTCAAAGACTCCACAACGACGTAACTACGAGATAATCCACGGTGTCCAGAGATTTTAAATCCCGGGACACAACAACATAACATAACTGTTTTCAAAGTATATTTACAACTGTAGAGTTATGATAATTTCTCTTAATACAGATGAATATTTTGAAAAGTATCTTATGATAATTTATAAATAGTCTTTTCACTTATATTTTCTATGCATTTAACTTTAGTACGTTGGATTGTAATATAAAATTAACATTTGATTGTTAACTGAAATATTTACACATTGATTGAAATATTTGGAACTTTTTATAAGCTATATTACATATTTACACATTGATTGAAATATTACTTTTGGAGCTATATTACCTGTGCAGATAATTAGTAAACATCAGTTAATTACATGTTATATGTAAATAAGAGAGGATAAAAGAGTAATTTGAGAAATTGAAGACACGATCAATAAAATATAAACGGAACTACTATAAATCATTTACCGATAAATTGGTTTCCTATGAACTGTGAAAAACCAAGGAATATGATTGATGTAAATAAATGCGAATAATTCAAAACCTCTTCCTGCTTGGAAATTGTAAATTCCTATTTATTTTTTCATTCAAAGAAAGTTCCACGTAAAATATGGATTTTAATAAATTCCACTATGCAATCAGGTTTCGTAATCTTCCAGAATGTTTGTGAACGAAGACGAGGAAGAAAAAACGTAAACTCACACGGCGAAAGAGAGAGAAACGTGAGGGGACGATAAGGAATTTAGTTTCTCCCCCAGTTTTCTGGTATCTCACGCAACCGTTTCACGAAACTTATTTAGGAAAAGCGACCGATTATAATGAGAATTGAAGACAGGTTCCGTTTGATTGAGCTTTTCCAACAAAATCGTATTCTCGAGGACACACAGTTCAATGCGGCAAAAGTTATTCGATCACAAACTTCGTACAGTCTTCATAACAGAAAACATAATATTATCTAATGATAACTTGTTATCTTTAGAGAAAATCCATTTTTACAGGGTTTTCTGTAAAGACAACAGCGTTGTGTAGCATTCGGGTTCGGCTTTCGCAGCTGTTTTCAGCGAATTTCCAACTCTAATGTGATGGATGTTTTCTGTGTAAATAATACTGTCTGCATGCTATAAATACAATTTGTTTTCTTGTAGTTGTTGTTGCAATAAATGTTATTATAACTATAAGTAACATCAATAAGTTTTGTGAAAGAAAAATGTTGCATGTTGCTTTGTTTGGAATGTGTTTTCCTTTAATGCAAATTTATAATTTAATACAATTTATTATGATGAGCTGGGTATGCCGTGAGTAAAAACTTGTATAATGGTTCTCGTTTCTGAAGATAATAAACAGTTATTTCTATCGGCGTGATGATTTCGTGAAGGCGCGATCAATGGAAGGAAAATAAACGGTTTTATTTATGGTGCTGTTTACGAATTATGAATTTATTCACATCTAATTTACGGGGGAAGGCAATAACTTTGGACGAACGTTGTTATGATCGTAAGGAAATGTGAAGGTAATTCAAGGATGGTTCATATTTTACATGGAAAGATTGGTACTATAAAATGTAAAAATCTTGTTTAAACCTTGGGAATTGGATATTTTTTGCTGAAATAATTGAATGCAGTTGTATGTGAGGTATTTATTAGAAATTATGAATTTATTCATATCAAATTTATGGCTGGAAATTTACTTGAGTTTTATGTTCTTATAGATGAAAAAGTATTTGATTTGATTTTATAATGAAAATGGAAATTATGTTTTTAGTTACATGAAAAAAAAAACACAATTTTCACATGCAAATACATATCAAATTTGGTAAAGAAGTGAATGTAACTGATTTGATGAGTCAAAAGTTTATAGTAAATATAGCAATGGTGTTTTTAGTTACATGAAAAAATTACATGTTACATGTTCAAATTCACATCTAATTTGTTAAAGAAGTGAAGGCAACTGATTTGATAAGTCTATAGTTTGTTATGAAAATAAACATTTATTTTTAGTTAAATGAAAGAAAATTTAACATGCAAATAGTAAGAAATGTTCAAATACAATTTTTTAGCTGAGGTTGTTCATATTTCATAAGATTAATATAATGATAATTAACGTTCATTTGTTACTATAACTCTAGCATTTCAGTCACAATTAAATGCAACGAAATATTGTAATTTTGAATAAAAATATTAAGAAACCGTTTTTGTTAAAAGTATCATATTTATTTTAAAAGAATATTTGGATAATTATAACTATCAAATTTATTGCATTAGATCATACTTCTTTAGTGGATCGTGTTGTACTAATCATATTCATAGTCTAATTCTTCTTCTTCGTACAATGGTGGCAATTGGTAGACATATGAAGAAGGCGTCTTCTTCATGGGTTCCTCGTCTTTGACATCCTTATCATCCAATTCACCTTCGGATAGTGGAGAAGATGGTCTCTTCCTGGGTTCCTCGTCGTTGTCGTTTCTTCTGATTGTGGCTCTTTTGGACGTAGAATTCGTATGTACAGTCTGGTCTTGTACAGTCTGTTCTTGCAGAGTCAGCTTTGAATAATTTTGGATAAGTTCGGACATTGAAAATGATAGCCTCTTCCTCGGTTCCTCGTCTTCTTTCTCACGTTTCCTCTTTTTGGAACTATTGCGCTCTGGTCTTTGCTCTGTATGGGAGGTAGAAATCTCATGACGAGAATGTTTGTTGTATATACTGGTCTCCATCAAATCTTCGACAGGCCTGGTCCAACGTATGTAATGTGGTTTTTGGACAATTCTGGGCGTTTCCCCAGGACATTTGCTGTACATAATCCTATTTTTGCACATGTTGAACTCCGTCAAATCTTGTTTTCACTTTGGGTTAATTAAGCCTTGAATTCTGCTCGGTTTGCATGCACTTGGTGAACTGGTATTAAATCAGACATGTTCTGTGATTTTATACTCAAGAAGGTATTAACAAAATGTAGTGTTCGGTTCGAATGAACATAGATAACTGGTAAATAATTCAAAGACGACTAGCTTTATACTGGAGCAGGTAGTTTTTTGCCCTTTCAAAGAAATGCAAATATTTTTAGAAAAAAACGAATATTTAAGATTTGCTTACTTAAAACTGATTTTTGTTGTTTAATATTTGATAAATTTAATTCATATTTTCAAAGTAATGCAAATTTCGTTCAGGAAATATTGTTGTGAAAACTTGAATACTAAAAATATTGTATTATTTTATTAGCTGAGGTTAATTATTGTTCATCTATTACTATAACTCTAGCATTTCAGTCACAATTTACAGTGATGGTGTTGTTGAAACTAGTTAAGAAAGTTTTCCTATTTTAGTATAGTTTTCTAATATGATTGGTGTCGAATCGCAAGTTAAAAATATAATAAATTAAATTTAGAATCTGACCTAATTTGATTGAGTTTGCATCGGAATAATCGTCATTTCTGATCACACAAATCATTTCGAACGTGAAAGGAAATTGCAAGCACCTGGGAATCGGACAAAGTGACCAGGAAATATGTATATACGTTGCATAGAGGATTGCTTTAATTCCAGTAAAAGGCGTCAGGATTTATTTGGCTGCGAAAAAGCTTTACACTCCATTATGCCGAGGGTCCGAGTGCTTTCCATGCCATCACAAGAGAGTGGGAGAAGGAGAGAAAAAAAAGGGTAAAGTAAAGGGCTTTTTCTCTGGGCTAAGCGCTAAGAACTTGATACGAGACGGGTTTTTCAAACTCTTCGCTTCTTTAAGCTCTTTATTATTATTTTGTAGTTGGAAAAATAAAGAATTCCATATTGCGTCTGGATCGTCGAGCCAGGTGATCCTTGGCCCCGAGCCAAAAACACGAGCGACATGATTTAATTGGTTTACGCAAAACCGCGACATTCCCGGCCGTTTCCACACACCCACACCACGCAAATCATATTGTAAATAATATTTACTTAAAGAAAATATATATTTATACATATTTTTATACGCACTTCATAACTCGTCCCAGACACGCACGTCCAGCACGACGCGGAATATAAATGCTCTGCGAGGAATTTTACTAATTTTAATTCTATCTTACATAACACCGATCTTCTATAGCAGAAGCATATAAAGTAACGCCATTCTACGTCAATTGTGACACAGCTAAAGAGAATAATGATCTAAAAAGATAAGCGAATTATGTCTACATATTAATAGTAGTACTTTTGTGGAGGATACACAAGGATAATTCATTGGAAAATTATAAAAATACATATCCTGTTTTCTTTATACAACCATACCTCGCTATATGGCCGCTCTTTATACGGCATTTCGCTATAACGGCCTACTTCAATTAAGGCACGTTTTCGATTTAATTCTCCCAAAATGTTTAGCTATAACGGCAAAAAAAACTTTTTTTTCATATCGATATATCAAGTTGCCAATCTTGCGCAAGCGCAATAATTGATTCCTTATACGGCTTTTCGCTTTGCGACCAAGTTTGGTGAAACGTATCTAGGCCGTAAAGCGAATTATGGGTGTACTAAAAATATTGTATTATTTTATTAGCTGAGATTCAAATTATTGCATAAGATCATACTTCTTATATGTATCGTATTGTACCAATCATATTCATAGTCTAATTCTTTTTCTTCATACAATGGTGGCAATTGATAGACATAGGAAGAATGCATCTTCTTCATGGGTTTCTCGTCTTTGACATCTTCATAATCCAATTCTCCTTCGGACATTGGAGAAGATGGCCTCATCCTGCGTTCCTCGTTGTTATCTTTGAACTATTGCGCTCTGATCTTTGCTCTCTATGGGAGGTAGAAATATCATGACGAGAATACTTGTTGTATATACTGGTTTCCATCAAATCTTCCACAGGACTGAACAATGAGGTCTTTGGACCATTCTGGGCGTTTCCCTAGGACATTTCCTGTACATAATCATATTTTTGCACATGTTGAACTCCGTAGAATCTTGGTTTCACTTTGGGTTAATTGAGCCTTGAACTCTGCTCGGTTTGAATGCACTTGGTGAACTGGTATTAAATCAGAGAAGTTCTGTGATTTTATACTCAAGAAGGTATTAACAAAATGTTGTGTTTGGTTCGAATGAACGTAGATAACTGGTGAATAATCCAAAGACGGCTTGGTATGTATACTGGAGCAGGTAGATTTAGGGTTTTTCGTTAAATGTCCCAATTGGCAATACTGACCTTTTTATTGTTGACCCTTCCAAGAATTTGCACGAATATATTTATTATTGCCTTTTCAAAGAAATGCATATATTTTTAGAAACAAATTTGTTCAGGAAATATTGTTGTGAAAACTTGAAAAGTTCAATACACCCATACCTGACGAATAATTTCATCAAAATTTTGCGCTTTCATGTTGTTGTCGAAAGCGAAGTCATTGGCCGGATTTTGTTTGTTAACTTAATGTGTTACACAAGTACAACAGTGATCATATAACACGATCAATTGGTACGTACAAATCGCGTTAGAGAAGTATAAAATGAATTCTTTAACAAACTTGATATGTATTTGTATGTGTTTTTTTCTTATGTAACTAAAAATATAATTTCCAACAACACGGTTAATAAGTGTAATGAAAATTTTAGTATGATTCCCGTTTTAATTCATTTGTGCATAAATCTGAAAAAATAAGATCAATATTTTGTTTACTTCAATTGACTAAAACAGCAAGGTAATATATGGATTTACAGGATTATAATATAACATTAAAGTCCCTTTATATCTGTGAAATGAGACGTAAATCATGATCAGTATTAGAATCATACAACATGTATAATATTGCAGTTAAAAACTTCTTCTCAAATCTAAAACATCCATTTATAAATCCGATTCTCGAATATGGTTTCCCCTTTTTTCCCAATGCCGGAACCCTGTTCTGAAAAGTCTCTCCATATCCGAGCGTTTCTCCCTTCGTATCGTCACCAGGATTCGCCATACAAATAACCCGCTCCTTAACCCTACGAATGACCTTCTCCAATTCAAAATCAAAATTGTTCCACTCCTCGATAGATACCTCACCCATTCCCTTAAATTTATCTCAAAGACACCAATTTGCGCCAGTTTTTCTTTTTATTATTATTATTATTATGTTTGGTTTTATTTTTAAAATTATAACAAGCCAATAAATTATATTATACATATATTTATTGCAATCAATATTTACCTTAAATAGATATATCAATCTAAATGTTGAGTAATATTGATACAAAATTATGTTTCATTAAGTTTGATGTTGGCTCTAGACTAGTTAATTCGATGATAAACCGTTAGTTTGAGCGAAACTTAACAAAAAAAACATTTATTATAATTCAATATTAGTTCGTAGTACTGATTTATAAGATCTGCCGTAAATACAAATTAAAAGTATTTAAATAATGACTTTTTATACAAAAAAACAATCTGATGATTCATGGAATTCAAGTAACTGGATGTCAAAGGAAAATAGCAAATTAAAATTTATATATTGTAAATGTTATTCACCCCCTGGAGCGAATCCACTTGAGGAACAATATTGGAAGTGTTCCATCAATTCGTCCGTTCCTGAATGCACGGAGATTGGCGATGGAATAAATTGAGGAAGGGAGTGTGGAAAAAGCAAAATCAAATATATATATATATATTGCTCGTGGAAGCGGACAGGGCATCATACATAAATAACGGAAGAAGTGCTGAAATCCAGGTTCCTCTTTGCACGACGCAAACTTTTCCTCTGCCCCGGATGTATTACAGAATACGGGTGTTCCAAAATACTTCAAAATGTATTTTACTATAAATAATGTGTATGAGTATTTTATAAATGGCAAACGTTTCAAACAAATTATATTTTATTTACAGGTCGATAGAATTATTTAAGAAGCAAACAAAACGAATATTACTGAGTGTATGAAACTTGCAGTTAGAATATATTTAATATTAGATTACATTTCGAGGCCGATTCCGATAAGTCACGGAAGTTGACAAAGTTTCTTGTTGGTGGTGAAGTTTTTCGTGATCCCAGGGATTTCCCAACGTGATAAACTTTAGCTCCTATATTTTCCGCTTTCACATGAACTTAGTAATCTTCAGTAATCTAAGTTCGAAGAAAATGACAATGATTACTATTGGGAAAGTATTCAAGTTACATAGGTGAATGTTAATTGCTTGGGATGTAGCAAATTGAAATCGTTCATCTTGGACGGTCGCCAAAGTGCATTGAATAATTGGATGATATTTAGTTTTGTAAATAAAATTATGATGATCCTCTAATGAGCTGAATGCAAGCCAACTATATTTCATAAACGAGTTAGTTTTCATTACGTAAACTAATGGATTAACTGGATTAACGAAGAATGTAACAGTGCATTCGAGTTATATTTATTCGTTTATTTTGACTGTTTTTTCTATATGTTTATAGCTACTTTGATCAATATTTTTAATAATTACGTTTAATTCAATTGACCAAAACGATAAATTATTGGCTAGATTTCCAGGATTATAAACTATAACTCTATTTCAAAAACGCGAAATGATAGTTTCCATTACGTAAACTAATGGATGAACATGATTATCAAAGTATATAACAGTAGATAATTATATATATTTATAATTACTTATAGATGAACATATTTCGTACATGACGATGGGTAAAGTCTTTAGAAATTGTTAATTATGTACAATCATCGGGCTGGAGGATTATTTTAAAGGCTTAGGACTTAATCCATTATATAATGACGGTAATAGGTGAGACGGCGTATCGGGCATGGATTAGGGCTTAAGCATTTTAATATTTATATGCTTGCAGAAGGGATGGAGAAGAGGCGTGCGTCCGCATCTGGGGTCCTTTCATTATATTCCGTTTGCAAGTGTAGTTTCCGTTTTCCTTTCGGAAAAAACCATATCAAAAGAGCATGAGTGTACTGAGAAGAGTAAGGAAGAGTGGATAGGGAAGAGGAGGGCTGGAATTGCAGATTTTGGTTTGGGCGATGGGAAAATAAATTGAAAACGTTCGAATGGGAAGCTACAAACACACGGGATTCCAATTTCCTTTTCCACATATGCGCACGATCGATATAATACATCTTCCTACGGATCCGGAATATTTGCTTTCTGCTCTGAAGATACGCTCGAAACTCTTCGCCCATCCATTTCCGGGCTTCCGTGCACATTGCCGGACTAATGAAAACATGAAAGCTTCAGACGACGTCGAGCATCAAATACTCTTTCGAAATTTACATTGTTCCATGCAGAAAATGTTGCTCCACAGCGAAGGGCTTCCTCCTCGGAACGTGCACGTGCATCTGAAGCCCGGTTTTGCGCTCCGATCGTGGGCAATCCTTTTTGTTCGATTTCTCATATTGCCCCCTTTCCAGGAGATCGATACTTGAAAGGGGAGAACGAAGAAAGCAGAAGGACGTCGGGCGCTTGAAATATTTATGAACCGTCCTCCCCGTAATTATCCATTAACGCTTCCTTAATCCATTTGCATAGACGCACGACGCCGTTCCGCTTGATGGGAGTTTTAAATATAGAAGACCGTGTGACAAGATGTACTGGAGCTTAAACTTGATGCTCAAAGGGTGTCTGTCCATAGAGTGTGGATGAGATGGGATCAATATCCGTTTCCTCAGCCTTGACACCCAATGTAAAAATACCTCGGCTATACGTTCATTACAATTTTAAATCATCGAATCAATTCCACAACTTCAAAAGAAAACTATTGATGAAAAATTAAAGAATATAACCAACCCCGTGTCAACAGTTTCAAGAGCTTAATACAAAAATCAGCAAATTCTATAGGAATTATTAGTAGAAATTATATAATATAAAAATGAAATATATTTAAAATTTAGCATAACTCAAGATTTGAAATACTTTAGAAACAATAAAGCAAACTAACAGAAAAACTTATTTGCAAAATATCACAGATATTTCAGCAATTTCCATGAAAATGAAAAACTTTTCAGTTAAATAACAATTAAGTGTTAATGAATATAAAAATTGAAAAAAAAATAAATAAAAACTATACTGCTAGAAAGATTTTGTTAAGTCTAAATATTTGGAAAACTTTCTTGAAAAACTTTCCAACAATTTCCAACTGATGGAATATTTTAAAAGGCTGATTATACATTGAAGAAATCATTGAAACTAATTATATTACAGGAGTCTGATGTATATAAAAGCTTAGTTTTAAACCGTGAAAATGAAATCTTTGAAAAAAATGTATATGAAATTACCAATATTTTAAATTTAATGAAATTGAATCGAAGTGTAGAAAAACCAATGGTTTATGGCCCATTTGAAGCAATAGCTTTAACTTTTCTTTGAATTTCTTTATTACTATTGTATTGACTTTATATTTTTTGTACACTTGTTGCAATAAATTTTATTATTTCTATAAATAATTATAGGTAAATTATTTATAGATATATAGATATAGTTAAATATAATTAGTTAAAAAATAATGAAAATTCATAACTGTTAGTTCCAGGAATATCATAAAGAAAATAAATATAAATGAGCAATAAAAGAAGTAATTACAAATATCAATAGTTTCAGTTTCAGTGTAAGCTATAAATCTTCTTAATAACAGCTTAACAACTTAACGAGTAAAACGTTTCAAAATACCGGATCTTTATTTAGCCACTTGCATTGTAAATTATCATTATGAAAATGAGTGTTGAGCTCTTTTTCAGCATCATTCATTTGGATTTATTACATTCACTTAGAGCAGCATAGATTTGTAAATAAATTAATAAATAGGAAACATGAACAACATTCATCTGAATTATTTTCTATTGCATAATTCTGTTTCGATCAGTCCGGTTTCACTAAACTTTGAAAATGTCAAAAGAAATTATGTTTTTTCTCTTCTTATAATAATAACATAATTTATAATATAATCGACCATAATAATGTCTTTTTTAGGGTTTATATTAATTACATTTTTAAGTTTTTCGATTAGTACGGGCAAGATAAGAAGGTTAAGTTAAAATATATCTAAAGTTGCACATCAACTTGAAGTTTGCGCAAATATTTTTCGATGCTGTAAACATCTAAATTTCATTTGCATTTCATTCCATGCTCGAATTCGTAGCAAAATCGAACGCAATTGCAATTGATTCCATTTGAACATCGTGCAAACATCATGATATTTTAAAGGTCAACATCGTATTATATATATATACTGATTTCTTTTACGAAATAATAAACAAAAAATGATGATTATATCAACATTGATTGCACATTTTGTATGATTATGAATATAGAAATTGATGAAAATGTTCATTTTTCAATTGAAACTTCATCTATTTGTTTGATTTGTTTAATATTAGTCAACTACAATTTGCTTCTTAATTATCAACAAATAAAAACTGAAAAAAATATTTAGATACCAAATACAAATTGGATAAAAAATTTGAGAAATCTTTTAAATTAACATCCTCAACTTCAAATTCTATAAATAAAATTAGTTAGTTCAATCGAAGGGTACATTAACATAGGGTCTCACTTTCAAATTTGATTGGGTTGAAGATTGAAATTTTTTCAATTTCTCCAATTAAAAATGCAATTAATATAAATATTAACATTTTCTAAGGTTTCTCCAAATTATAATTCTTTTGAATCTATAAAATATAACTAGTATTGGGGCTAATCTGCATTAATGTTGCATTATAGAAAAAATCAACTTTACAAAAAATGTAATCTTTCTCTTCAAGATTTCATAGTTTATTTGTAATATCGTATCGAATACATCTTTAATTGGCCTTACATTTGATGGGAAGGGACCTCAGTGTAAAAGATTAAGTCTTTCAAATAAAAAAAATACAGGAATTCAAATTTACAAAAAATGTAAACTTTCCCTTCAAGATTTCTTCGATTCCTTGTAATATCTAATTGAATACATCTTTCATAGTCTCTACATTTGATGGGAAGGAATGGGAACCTCAGTCTAAAATATGAAGTCTTTCAAATGAAAAAAAAAA
>JAFMTC010000414.1:7220-85955 GCA_018845635.1 Nicrophorus orbicollis
TTTCCGAGAAAATCGCTAAAATGTGAAGACACTGCTTTTCGGACGTTAATTTTTTCGTTTCTTCAACTTTGACAGCGTATTACAGGCAAACGGCTGAAGCTACAGCAACGAATGAATATGCGTTACTTACCCCAATTATCCTAGTTTCATAAACATCTTTCAGATCTTATCTATCGATTATAGTTTCTGTGAAAATCGCTAAAATGTGAAGACACTGCCTTTTAGGACGTTAATTTTTTCGTTTCTTCAACTTTGACTACGTATTACAGGCAAACGGCTGAAGCTACAGCAATAAATGAATATGCGTCACTTACTCCAATTATCCTAGTTTCATAAGCATCTTTCAGATCTGATCTATCTGTTATAGTTTCCGAGAAAATCTCTAAAATGTGGAGACACAGCTCTTTCGCATGTTAATTTTTCGTTTCTTCAACTTTGACAGCGAATTACAACCAAATGACAAACGATACAATAATGCCAGTGCACACATGTTAAAGAGTGACTATTCAACTTTAATTTAGTTGCTTAATTATTAATTTATCGCTATTGGTTTTCGAGATATAAGCTAAAATGTAAAGAATCTGCTTTTTTCGAATTGGTCCTGGATTTTTTTTTGTACTGCATATTATTTATTACTATCTTAGAAATCGTACTACCGTACATTACAAATAGTTCAATTGCTCGCTTAACATTCAAAACACCATTCCGTAATTGCTATATAAGCAATGCAGTGTTTGTTAAACCATCATCCAATTTCGATTTGTTCCGACTTTCTCCACTGGTATATTAAAGTACGCGCATTTGATTTCTACTTAGTACAAAACAGTTTCCAATTGAACAGAGTATATGCTGTTGTTGACTCATTTTCCATAGACAACAGACGAGATGATGCGTCAGTGATTAATCACCTGTTAATGAATATCAACGAATTGGCGACACGACTAAAATCGTAGATAAGTCGATTAGTCACGGCGCCGTATCTAAGGTGTTGACATCAGATAACTTTTAGTATGTTAATGGTATTGCCGCTCCGAGTTTCTCAGTAACAACATATTATATTTATCTTCGATAAGATAGCAATTGTGGCATGCGCCAGTTCTGTGCACGAGGTTACACACACACACACACACAATTTTTCGGTGAACGTACAACACCCAACACCACACATTTGTTATATAACTTTAAGGTAGTTTAGACGCGCACATCTGAAAATGGGTATAGACTACATCAAAACTAAACCGGGGATTCTGAAAGTCGCCGAAGTGGTAAGCACAGATACAATAATCTTAATTATCAATAAACGATTCAAAATTGTGTTTATTAAAAAAAAAACATGTTTTTTGGGCGGACAAAATTTTTATTTAATTCATTATTATTCTATGAACATCTTTTGCAACTGTTACAATAACTAGAAATATCGTTACTTTTTTGCATTTATTTAAGTAATAAAACACTTTTTCATACAAAAACTGATTGCTGTTGCTTGTTATTGCAGGTATTAAACTTTATTGCATTCGTGTCGGTGGCGGCGACGGGGATCAGCCCAAGGGGAGATGCTTTTCTGGTTGCATCCGTCGGCGGATTCTTGATCACCGGAATTATGCTCGTCCTCTTCATGCTCGATCTGCACGAGAAGATCCCGATTCCGTGGAACAGGGTGGAATTTTTCTTCTGCATCGTCTGGTCCGTCTTCTACTTGATCACCGCAGCTCTAGTAATCGATGTCCGTGCAAATGGTTACATCGTCGGAGGAGTATGTGTTCATATCTTAATATCTTAAACTTTCGAACCATCATCAACTAATTTCTGTTCATTTCAGACCTTCGGATTGTTCGCCATCGTCGTCTATCTGTTGGATGCCTACGAAAAATACATGAACAGCGCATGAACGTAACTTATTCACTTATTTATATGATTGTAAATAGTATAATTGTAACTTAATTAAAAAAAAAACA
This sequence comes from Nicrophorus orbicollis, assembly GCA_018845635.1. Lineage (NCBI taxonomy): Eukaryota > Metazoa > Arthropoda > Insecta > Coleoptera > Silphidae > Nicrophorus > Nicrophorus orbicollis. The sequence continues at coordinate 9,176 of JAFMTC010000414.1, forward strand.
CAAAATAAAAATTAAACTTTAAAAACTAAAACGTGATCTTCAATTACTCTTTACTTGACAATTAACTTTGAAAGTATTATAAACTATCTACAAATAAACAGATACATCAATTCTTTCTTACAAAAACTTTTTTTTTGTTTTTTCATTTCACTGAAAATTTTTGTGACGAAGAATTCTCAACGAAAACCTCATTATTTATCTCATTATATTGCAGAATTTTGCGTTCACTAGTATATTATTAACTTGTCAACAGTTTAAATTAAATTAAAACAAATTAAATTTTACACAAAATTAATTGAAAATTATTCTAGAAACTCGTTTGACATTGAATTACGTCTAAATAACAATCGATACACCTATATACGTTTTAAACAATGATTATTTAGCTTAGACTTTCGATACTTACCAATTAATTTATTGTTCATACTTTCGAGATATTATCATCAATTTGAAGATACTTTTTCTAACTTTAAAAAACGTTTATTGATTACGTCTGAATGACAATATATACACACTATATACACTATACAACCTATATAAACTATAAAAACGAAAATACTATAGACTAAACAAAATATAACACTACGTACATATCAAAGAAATAAGAGTTATTTTCAGTGAAGATTATAGAAAGTTAATTAATTTAACAGTGATTGTTAATAATAACACAACATGTTGAATAGTGAATATTTAACTTTAATTTGGTTGAAAGACACAACTTTTTCGAAGCTTCTAAAAAGTTGTGAAACTAAATTGAATATAAGTCATAAACATGTTTTAAATATTGAGCACTTACATTAATTTGGATTCATTTGTTACGTATACTTTGTGAGGTATAAGTAATCATATAAATGCACTACTTTCCAAATATTGCTGTGATAACAGAATGAGAGAACAATTTGAAAAAAGAATGAAATAATCAATGACATGGTTATCCAACGTGCGGTTAATCTGAAAGGCAATCTTGTTGTTAGTGTGCATGTGTAAGTTAGGTGCCTAAAGTGAATAATGATACCCGGCTAGTGCATAATTTCGGCGTCGATTTGTATTAAATTTTAAATTGGTTGAACCGCGATATCCGCCTCCGCAACGGCCAGCAGCAATGAATTGAGCGAAACCGTGTGCACTGACTGAGTGGTGGTGAGCCTCAAAGACGATTCGGAGATTACCACATGCGGACATACTATGAGAAAGGTTAAAAAGTTCTTGAAGAAGATCCGTGCGAGTTTCATTGCATCCGACCAATTCGCAGCCTACATTTTCCGGATTAATTACACGGTCTTGTAGGTAGGTACGTGCACCTAAGATGTATTAGAACACACTCTCCAGTGTCTTCTTCGATTTCTTGCAGAATGGCCGAGGTTTTGGAGATAATCACGGGCAGCGAGTACGGGGAGAAGGTCGTTCTAGGGGTTGGAGTTGCCGACATCAGCACGGCCATGCAGAAGTTCGGGCTGAGCGATTACGCGGTTTTCGCGACGATGCTCTCCGTCTGCATCGTTATTGGCATCTACTTCGCTGTGATCGGACGAAAATCCAATGCCCAGGAATATTTGGTCGGAGGACGAAAAATGAACGCATTCCCTATCTCGTTGTCACTAATCGCAAGGTAAATTCCATATTTTCACTAAATCACGGATTTAGATTAAACTATCTATATTAGAACTCAACTCAACAACAAAACTATTACGTTATTTCAAAAAAAAAGCTCGTAATTTCGATTGACTATTTCATTCAACTATAATTATCTAGTTACATCAACATGTCCCATAAATTTCATTATTCAATTGTTCCTTTATCAAATAATTATTAATCTGTCACACATCTGTCAAATGATGATGGAAAATCAAAATGATAACACACTTTCCAAATGGAATAAATTTGAAATCAATTAACTGACAAAGTTAATGTTAAAATTGTAAATTACAGCTACATAAGTGGAATTTCGCTGCTCGGTATACCAACGGAGATTTACGTGTACGGCATCCAATACATTTACATCGGTTTCGCAATTATCGTAATGGCAATTATTGCCCAAAACATATATCTGCCGGTGTTCCACAATCTGCAAATAACGTCAACGTACGAGGTAAATTGTATCGATAATTGCGTGGATGCGAACGAAAATAAAACTTTTGTTCAAATTTCAGTATTTGGAAAGGAGATTCGATAAGCGGGTGCGATTGTTTGGATCGGTTTTATTCATAATAGGATTGGTGAGTTGATTAACCAGTTGCATAACCATTATGCAATTCTTTCGTTGCAGATCGTTTGGTTGCCTGTAGTCATTTACGTTCCCGCTCTGGCTTTCAATCAAGGTATAAAGTTTCAAACTTTCTTGGAAAGAAGTTACGTTCATTGATGTTTTTGTTACAGTGACTGGCGTCAACGTGCATCTGATAACACCTGCAGTTTGCATCACTTGCATATTTTATACAACCATAGTATGTACAAACATAAGCTTTCAATAATCTTTAATATTTTTCCAAAAATTAATCTAAATTAGGGAGGATTGAAAGCCGTGGTGTGGACGGATGTGGTTCAAACTTTAATCATGGTAGGTGCCATGATTCTGGTTATTGTCAAAGGTACAATAGACGTCGGAGGATTTGAAAATGTTTGGACGAGGAACTGGAACAGCGACAGAATAGAGATGCCTAAGTAATGAAATGTTGATAATTGAAAGGTTTTATGCATAAATTCGATTACAGTTTCGATGTAAATCCACTTACAAGACACACGTTCTGGACTTTGGTCGTTGGAGGTTCGTTTTACTTGATCCAATCGTGCATAGTGAACCAAAATATGTTACAGAGGTATCTGGCTTTGACGAACATCAAGCAAGTCAACAGGTGATCTTTAGCAACTGATCGAGTTTGTAATATTTCAATGCGAAACTTTCAGATCGCTTTGGTTGTTCGTTTTCGGTCTCTTCGTCTTCATCGGTTTAGGAGCTTACAGCGGAATGGTCATATACGCAACATTCTACAAATGCGATCCCTTAACGACAAAGGTATCAATCGAAATTGTCATTAATTATCAAATCAATTCCGGTAACTTGATTGCAGTTGGCCAGAGAAAAGGATCAACTTCTGCCGCTTCTTGTTATGGAAGTTCTCGGTGATTATCCTGGATTGCCCGGCTTATTCATAGCAGGTATTTTCAGCGCCGCGCTGAGTTCCCTATCGACGGGTCTGAATTCGATGGCCGCAGTTATTTTGGAAGATTTCGGTGGGTACTGCATGAAATCCCACGGCGAAATCGCCGAGAAGCATAAGCAAATCATAATGAGAATGAGCGTCGTCACATTCGGCGTGATTTGCGTGATCCTGGTTTTCGTGGTCGAAAGACTCGGCCCGGTTTTGCAAGTAATGGGTGAGATGAATCGATGATCGATGATAGTTACAAGTTCTTGTTGCAGATGACTGCCAGCATTAGCGCGATATCGGCCGGACCGTGTCTGAGTTTATTCACAATGGGGATGCTGTTGCCTTGGATCAACGGGAAGGTTATTGATTTGCTTGAATGCGAATGTGTATCGTACTAACGTTTGCCCGTATTCATTTAGGCCGCCCTAACTGGAGGTGTTACTGGGCTAGGTTTAATGGCCTGGATCTGTTTGAGCGCTCAGGCTTCGATTGCTTCTGGCGATTTACTGTTTGCGGAAAAACCGGTTACGACCGAGGGTTGCCACTATACGTTTACTCCGAAAATATCGCCAGCTCTGAGCTTGAAAGTGCACCCCACGACGAACCACACCGACGATTTGCATACAAAGTATGTATGATATTGATTGTAGACATAGGCAACATTCTAATTTCGCATTTCAGTGAGATTTTCGTGTTGTACCGCATGTCCTACTTGTGGTACACGCTCATGGGTTGCTTAATTTCCATCGTCGTAGCTCTGATCGCAACCTTTTTGACCAAACCCTTGGATCCTCACGATTTGGATATGAATCTGTTGGCGCCGTGCGTCAGGAAATTGATTAAACCTCGGAAATATCCGAATCAACCTTCCTCCGATGAAATCATTTTTGCTTATGAAAAAGTAAAGTATTCAATCACTAATTACATTAATAACACTAATTACTTACAGGCAACCGATCAATGCTCTATTGGCACAGCACAAAATCAACTTCCTAATACGAAGCATGTATAAACAAAATTGAATTTTAGAGAAAGGACTGAAGACTGATGTCAATAACTCATTACTGGATGTGTAACTGTTAAGAAAAATATGATAAAATAGTTGTATTGAATAATTAGTTTAATTTTAATTAAATTGTGTTTACGTTTTAATAAATAAATTTATCATTCTTAAAAAATACAACATTTTTTTGACTAATTTCTTTGATCTGATTCATGAAGTTGTTCCAAAGTGATATTTTTTGATCCATTTAGATAACAGTTATAATCATTTATTTATTATTAGCAATATAGGCCTTGTCCTTGCCTTGATTTGCTATCGCATCACTTCCTTAGTTACATCAATCTAACAAGGAATAATCTTCTCATCAATTGAAAATGCTTGTTACTTAATGTGATGTTTTATTAATAGGGTCAAGTTTACTGTGTAGTTTATACAATTAACATTTAATATTCCAACTTAAAAAAAGAACACACAATTCTGGAAAAATGACTGTCATCTAGTAACGTTTCAATCATTTTGACTTTCGTTCAAATTGATTATTGTATATAGGTAAATCAGAAGTTATGGGAGATTTTTCGTAAGTTTCAGGTGAATTATTCAATGTTCAATGTACGTGTTACATCTGTTAAAGGGTGATACCAAAAGTAGTGAACGGAGGGATCGCAGGAATCATAGGTGTGTCGTGCGTGTTTCCTCTGGATTTGGTCAAGACCCGACTGCAAAACCAGCAAATCGGTCCCAATGGAGAGAGAATGTACACGTCCATGTAAGCACAATGAAGCGAGTAATGAATCTTCAAAAACTTATGAGCAGATCACTTTAGGTTCGACTGCTTCAAGAAAACGTATCGAGCCGAAGGGTACTTTGGGATGTATCGAGGAGCGTCGGTCAACATTTTGCTGGTGACGCCGGAAAAAGCTATTAAATTAGCGGCGAACGACTTTTTCAGATACCAATTCAGGACTGCCGATGCGTGAGTGAAGACGATACGAAATTAAACGATTTTCGCTTTACGATAAAAGTTTAGACGTTTGCCAGTTACGAGGCAAATGGCTGCAGGTGCGATGGCGGGTATTTGCCAAATAGTCGTCACAACACCGATGGAATTGCTGAAAATCCAGATGCAAGACGCCGGGAGATTGGCGGCAGCTGCGAAGGAAGGTAACGTTCGTTGTTTTTGTCTCGTCGAGGTTCTGATCGAAATGTTGTAGCCGGAAAGACCGTGGTGAGGAAATCTGCCACTCAACTGACTCTGGACATGATCAGAGAGCGAGGATTCTTCTCGCTGTACAAGGGATTATCTCCCACTTTGCTGAGGGACGTTCTCTTTTCCATTATTTACTTCCCTCTGTTCGCCACTCTGAACGAGATGGGGCCGAGGAGGAGCGATGGATCTGGTAAATTTTTAGAATCGTTTACCATCAAATTCACGATAGAATTAATCGGCAAGGTGATGCTGTGTTTTGGTGGTCGTTCATATCCGGGTGCGGCGCTGGTTCCACTTCTGCTCTGACTGTCACCCCTGTGGATGTTGTCAAGACTCGAGTGCAAGCTCTGACCAAAGCAGAGGGTGAACGCAAATGTTCGGGAATGTTGGATTGCGCTAGGTAATGCATAGTATAGCAGACTAGGTCTTGTTTTCATTATAATCTACTTTTATGATTGAAGCCAAGTTCTTAAGTATGAAGGGTTGAAGGCGTTCTTCAAAGGCGGCACCTGCCGAATGATTGTTGTCGCTCCACTATTTGGCATCGCTCAGAGCGTATACTACATGGGTGTAGCTGAAAAGCTTCTAGGATACGAATACAAACATGTAAAATAAACCATTGTTTAGTAATAAACATTAATCTCCTTACATCAAATACGTTCCACGAAACTTGGCCGCAAAGCGAAAAGCCGTATAAGGAATCAATTATTGCGCTTGAGCAATATTGGCAACATATAGATATATCGACATGGAAAAAGTTTGTTTTGCCGTTATAGCGAAACATTTTAGGCCGTAAATCGAAAACGTTCCTTAATTGAAGAGCTCCGTTATAGCGAAATGCCGTATAAAGAGCGTCCGTAGAGCGAGATATGGGTGTACACTAAACATTATCATGATATTTACGTAATAAATCAAAACTGGTACTTTTCTATTAGACTTAACAACAGAACTTAACTAAAATCGTGTTGCAGTACATTCATTTTTAATATAAATTTATATAAACATTAATCATTTTGTAAGTAGTTTTCAACTATTGACAATAGATGATTTTCCTCCATAAAAGACATTCTTAAACGAATTGATAATGATTTTGATTACTTGACTTTTTTCCAGTATTTAAATTCAAGAAAATGACTGTAATTTAGCGATATTAACAATTACAAAAGTATCACTTAAGTAGGAAATGTGTGTGTAACATACGATAATTGTTCTAAATGCCTGTACAAAGGAAATGCAAACTTTTATTGAATTCTGTATGTGAAATGGTGTATGCAAATTGACGAATGGGATGAATATTTTTGACCTAAATAAAATTGGGCGTCGGTTCGCGTGGGGCCAGCACAAACTGGCGCATTCTGTGAATCGATAGCTAAACCCAAGTAGCCACGACTTTACCCATTTCGATCAGCTGCTGAGGCAGCAAGAGTTCTGACAAAGTCAGTCAGTCGGTGTCCGTACCTCGTTGCTTGACGTTCGAAGCCCTTTCTTCCCCGGGGAAATTTACCTCCGAAAGTCCGCAAAAAGAAAGGAATTAGATCAATTATTAGGGAATATAGTAGTAGCAATTCGCTGGAACGACACACCGAAAACCCTCTCAGTATTCTTCACATATCAACAAATTTGCACCAGGTGAGTTTCTTCCTTTCTAGGGCCAATTCACATTTCGCCCGACAAATCGATAATTTGGAACTTGCCAAATAACGTAATGGAAAATGCAGGCTCAGTATCGAAACCAGGAAGGAAATGAATGTTGCCGGTTACCCTTGAAACAAGAGATGCAACTGAGAAAAAAAAAGCTGAAGTTGATCGATTTTGAAAGCCGGTTCCGTGTAGTTAGATAATCCATATTATGCATGAATTTATTCAAATTATTTGAATAACCATTTGTTTTTTTGTTCAAATCCACTATTATACTTTTAGATTTAGTAGACTACTTTGAGGAAACGCGATAAGATAATTAATATAGTTATAAATAGCAACTGATGAAGATCAAATCTCTATCAAAGAAAGTTGACCTTCCTCTGCAAATTGCTCTTTCTTCCCGGATCGATGGACCTCGGAAATCTGCATATCAAGAGAAATTTTCCTTAAAACTTGTTTATAATTAAGTAATCTCAACAAGATAAGTTATCATCCACTAAGGTACTTGTAGTTAAACTCTATGAACTACTGATACTGATTTCGTATACAATATAAAGGTATACTAACTATTTTTCGTATTTAATTGCTTTAAACTTACAAAAATAATAAACGTGGACTCAAAATTGGGTTTTTCCCTGAATTGTTTAACATTTCTTTACGACGATTCAAATTGAAAACGAAAAGTGCACTGTGTTTATCCGGTGCGGGAAATTCGAAAACAGCGAACGGCGCATATTTCTAATGTTGTTATTTATAAGTTAAGTGCGTGCAAAAGAGCAAGCTTTACAATATAAATCAGGGATTTTGACTCGCCAATGTTGCGAAGCCAAGATCGTTTCGTCAACAAAACAAGCTCCGACACTTTTAGAATTGCATTTAAATTACGGTTTTTATTTTGTAAATAATAACGTGATAACAATATTCGCGTTTATCCCGAAACCAAACACGTACTGTGCACGTAATAATATCCATTTATGTTGGAAGAATTGATAGTAACGTCAGAAATTATTGTTTTACCAACAAAACGAATCCTAAATATTTACAACTGTTCACTGAAATATCAACAGTTCGTTGTTGGAATTACGATAATTGCACAATTAAATCGTAATTTCATTCTTTTCCTTCATTAAAAAGAATTAGAAAGTTTCTATTTCTACCTGTCCGTTTACCTGTTTCACCTGTCTTGGGAATGTAATATGCATTTAATGGATTTTGACATGGATATTGTCAAGTTGACGGAGGCAACTACCGCTCGTGTTTGGTGATCATTACCATCAAATATGAGCGAATCAAATCGCTCCAAGTTTCAGTTGTTGCGAATATCAAGTTGGAATTAGGAGCAAGTAAGATCTGAAATAAGCTTTTTATATAGTCGTGGGCGGCGGGTATTGTTTCAAGGTTAAGTCTAGAATCACAGTACAAAATAATTGTAACTGAGATTTTCTACAAATTTTCCAATTGGTTTTCACTTATTGATTTTCTTCGTTCCCCGGATCGGAGGGTCTGCGCCCCTTTGTTGTTTTCCAAAATAGGGGGCATACCTTACATAATATAGATTCATCTTTATTAGCTTATTATTGATGAAAAACTGGATATAGATATTGAATTTGTATCTTTCAGATTTTCAAATTCCTTGCAAAGATTACATTTTCGAGTATTGAAAGATTGCTGGAATTCATGATTATGATCGGTGCATAGAATATGAAATGTTATCCGTTGATAAAATTGTTGCTATACTCGTCGTTGTGGTGTATTGCCAAGGACGTTGAGAGCAAATTCAGTTGATCAGTGAATGAAGCAACACATAAAGAGCGTACGGTCTTTATTAACTGGTAAATGGAATATTCAACGTTTCATCAGTCCATTTCATTTGATTGATTGTAATTCGTTGTAAGGCAAACTTATTGGTTGCAGATTGATATCACCTTCACACACCAATGACTGACTCGGCGAAAAACCAATTTTCGTAAGTACTTATTTCTCTTTCTCGCATATTCAATCAGTATGATGTATTTCACTCTTGAAGGAATAGATGTAAATGAAGTTTAGATCTTTAAACTTTGCATGCGTTCATCATGTAATCGATGCAGTCGCGTGCTGCAGATTTGTTTGTGCATGTTTCAAATTGATGGGATACGTTTTCTGTGTACATGATTGATCTGTTTACAAGTTGTTTCGTTTGTATTGAATTGTGATGAATTGCTTTCAGTTTGATTCCAAAGATAGTCAATGGAGGAATCGCGGGAATCATCGGCGTCTCCTGCGTGTTCCCTCTGGATCTGGTCAAAACGAGGCTTCAGAACCAGCAGATCGGACCGAATGGCGAACGAATGTACAAATCTATGTAAGTGATTCCAAAAATATAGCAAGAAAGCCGGTGTTTTTGGCAAAATGCTGAATATCTTCATTTAAATTTAATCCATTGTCACGTGGCGCCGACGACTCGTTACGCCTTTGCGCACTATATTTAAACGACTGTTTTTTTGAAGAACTTATTTTCGCCTTCCGTCTTCTCTTAAGACCTGTTGAATGGATTGAATCCGTGTTACGTGATTTCTGACGTGTCACAGAAACACGCGCTTCCTGACCATTCGACGAATCTCCGCAATTATTGGAACGAGGCCAATGGGCATACTTTCATTGCTGCCTGGAATTGCTCAGACCCAATTGACACACGCACATTTGATCCTTTCATCTCCGGCACATATAAATAGCAATATTTACTCAATTCATGTCCACTTCCCCAAGTCTTAATGCTTAACTTATTAACTTATTTATATCAAGAAAATACAGGAAGTGTATTTATATTCTTGAGGTAAATTTATATAGCACGCAAATGCAGACTATATTTAAAATGCTTTACATGTGAAACTTAACCTTGGTAGGAAAACAGAAAGAATATGTGCGGACCATGCGAAATATTCATATCCTAACTTATAAATGAAGAATTTCATATTTCGTTCGTAATTAAAGAACTTTAATTAATTTCGTAATTTACGTCTGTTTCTATAATTCCGTTGACTCGATTCATTAACAGTGCAGATCGCTAATGGAAATATGTATATTAGCACTTATCGCTCGTTAGTGTGGAAATAAAATGTGTTTGCTTTAGGTTGGATTGTTTCAAGAAGACGTACAAAGCGGAGGGCTATTTTGGAATGTACCGGGGATCGGCCGTGAACATCCTGCTGATCACACCCGAAAAGGCCATCAAATTGGCTGCAAACGACTTCTTCAGATACCATTTAAGAACCAAAGATGCGTAAGTAACTAATTATACTAATGAGCGCGAAAGTGATTAGTCGATGTTTGCAGTGCACTTCCCGTGACGCGACAAATGGCTGCCGGTGGTTTGGCCGGTCTCTGCCAGATCGTCGTCACGACCCCCATGGAACTGCTGAAGATCCAGATGCAGGACGCAGGTCGCGTTGCCGCTGCAGCCAAAGCTGGTACGTAACTATTGATTCGCTTAACACGTTCAGCCTAAACCGTTCTACTTTTTTGTTGTCAAGTCGGCAAAACCGTACCGAAGACTTCCGCCACGAAATTGACGTTGGAATTGCTGAAGAAGCACGGAATTCTTGGATTGTACAAAGGCACCGCTGCGACGATGCTCAGGGACGTCAGTTTCTCTGTTATCTACTTCCCGCTGTTCGCTACTCTAAATGATTTAGGACCTAGGAAGCAAGATGGATCAGGTAAATTATATAACATTCTTAAAGAAAAAACATTTCGTAATTGCAACAATGCATCATGTTTGTAAAGCAAAGCAATCAACGATTGCGTTATCGCGTTTTCTCCGATAATAAAAGCGAATAAAGTAAACAAGACCAGGTATAATGGAGCATTACATAACGAGTTATCGATTTTGTCAATGCAAATATTTTGATACGTTTCTTATTGATAATAAGCTTTTATAGTAATAAATAATAAAGTTAGCATTTTGGTTGATTACAGAATGTTTTTAACAAAGTTGTTCTTGAATCTCGTACAGAAAAACTAAAATTGAAATCCTATCTAATGCAATGAAATATTGATGTGTTTGTTTGTAGGTGAAGCTGTATTCTGGTGTTCGTTTTTGTCGGGTTGCGTGGCCGGATCTACAGCAGCCCTCTTCGTCAACCCTTTCGATGTGGTGAAAACCCGTTTGCAGGCCCTTACGAAAGCTGAGGGCGAAAGGACGTACACCGGAATTATGGATTGCGCCATGTGAGTTGCACATACTCCGATCTGACTATAAATCACTATGATGAATCGACACTTTTCTTTCTTTCAGGAAAACGCTGAAATATGAAGGACCTAAAGCCTTCTTCAAGGGCGGAGCCTGCCGTATGATCGTGATCGCTCCACTCTTCGGCATCGCACAAACAGTATATTATTTAGGCGTGGCCGAGTTCCTCCTAGGCTACAACAAAATGAAGGTGTGAATCGATGAAATATTCCAAATGAATGTACACAAAACTTTACCACTCTCAGATTTATTTATATATATTTACGAAAAAGAATATAATCAAAATTACGAAGAAGAAAAAGGAAACGCTCCGAAAGCAATCGATTAAGTAATAACTCATTTCGTTATTGTTTATTTTAAGCCTAACAAAAACAAACAGTTGTGTATACTGCCTTCAGTACATTTCAATACTTATAATATATATAGCAAATATTAGTTTACTTACTAGTGCGAATTGTACGTATTAAGATATTCCGATTCGAGCTGGGAAAATTTCGGTTTTCAGTTATCTTCTGTTGTTTTGGTTCGTTCTTGTGATAGATTTATTGTTACGACTTTTGTTAAAATTTTAGACTTAAATATCTTGGAAATTCCGCTTGCACTTTATTTATTACATTCTGATTTTATTATTACATTCAATTTTTTATTTGTACATTTTATTTCTTTCCTCTTTTTTTTTTAAATAAAAATTTTCATTTTCGAAATTCCTGAATTACTTTTCTAGGAAATTGTATGATGCCTGTGTTGTTAGCTAACAAAATGAACGTTGGTAGAAGATGATGAATCTTAGGAATTGTAAAATCGATGTTGTCCGTTTCCCGAATGCGCACGTTTCTGTTTTTTGTGCAAGTAAACTAATTTTATGGATGTCCTCTAGTCAATAGTACTGTACGAACAACGAGACGATTGGCCGCCGCTTTGTGTTATTGTTTCTCGTGTAGGAAGTAACGTAGACTTGATGAAATGACAATACTATATTAAAGGAAGAAAGATGATTTATACTGAGTGTCGTAATTGAGTGAAGATCGGGTGATTGAATGGAAGGGATTGTATTTAAGATGTCAATTGTTGAATGTCCATTGTAAGTTTAAATGAGAGATATAAGAAAAATGTTATGCTACCTAAGTATTTGCTGCGCATAGTAGCTGTTGATTTCGATGTGCAATCACGATGTGAACCGAGTGTCTTCCTGATTTAAGATGTTTTGGCTTCGAATCGAACCTCGTATTAACTAACCCAAACTGTAGTCCAATCCAAAACTATGATGAAACACAGTATCCGAAATAAAAGAAAATATATACGTGGTGTTAAATAACGTCCTTTTATTTTATATAACGCAAATAGTAAATACTGCACAACTTGATTCAGTCCACTTTGCGTGAAACACGATAGCGTATTGGAAATTGAAGCCCCAAGCGAACGGACCTCGCTTCAGTGTTCATTCGTACGCTATTACATCTGTTTCCCAAATGAATATGATCGTGACCGAACGGACGTTGTTACTGGCTCAATCACCGAATCGTCGTAACTTTGCAAAAGGGCTCTCGGTGGTTTTGGCTGCTGTTTGCATCGTCGATGTGTTTGGTGTCTTTCCAATCATTTCGTTGCCGAAGAGCATCATTGATTGCGGTAAGTAAACAATTCGGAGCCGAAGAAATAAACCGATTCGTTTCTTTAGGATATTATGGAATAGCTGTGGTCATCACAGTTTGCGGTATGCAAATCTACACCGCAATTTTGTTGGGAAAGTGCTGGTTAATTGCGGAACGAATTGATCCGGAGATTGATAGTAAAAATCGCTACCCGTACTCCGCTTTGGCAGATTTGGCTTTTGGATCCGGTTTCGGGAAATTCGTTACATTCTTGGTGGACGTGACAATCTTCGGCGGCGGAATCCCTAATCTGATAGTCGGTGTGTGTTTTAATTCAATTGGAAATCGTGTAAGTTTGTAATTAATTCATTTCAGCTTCGCAGAATCTGCAATTATTGGGAATGAGATTATCAGAAAATTCGTTTGATCTATCCTCTTGCTATTGGATCATCATCCTCGGTCTGATATTGTGCCCGCTGTTGTGGATGGGAAGCCCTAAAGATATGAAGTGAATACTGTTACTTTTGTGAAATTGATAGTTATTGCTTACATTTGCAGATTAATATGCGTTATATCAGTGTGCATGGTAACAGCTGTATTCTTATTGGTTTTGGGTTGTATTTTATTCGATGCTGATGCAGAGGAGAGGAAAACCGAAGAAGCAACAACCGAAGAAACAACGTCAATGAAACGCGTTATAGCAGCGTACGGTATTCTCGCTTTTCAATTCGACATTCATCCTTCGATTCTCACGATTCAACTGGACATGAAGAACAAATCGAAGATTGCTTCGGCGGTCATTTTAGGATTCGGAAGTTCGTGCGGTTCAAGTGTCAATTGTTTTATTTCTTATTGGCGTATTATTTCCTCAGTTTCAGTCGGAATGTTTTCGTTGACTGTTATTAGCTGCGCTCTTCGGTACGGAAATTTCACGCAAAGAAGTTTACTGGGAACTCTGCCTTCGTCCGTAGCTCTACATTTCGCTGCTTTGCTTGTAGCCATTCAACTTTGCCTAACATCGGCCGTGAGCAATAATGCTCTGTATCAGCATATGGAGGATTGTTTGGGAATTCCCAGAGGTAGATTTTTGGATTCGTTTTTAATCGTTTTGTTAATGGTTGTTTGCAGATTTTAATCATCGGCGCTGTTTGTTGAGGACCTCTCTTTGTTTGCTAGCAATATTTTTGGCGGAAGCAGTTCCTAGATTGGATATAGCCATGTCCTTGATCGGGGGCACATTGGTGGGACCTTTGGTCTTCATTATACCTCCCCTGATCTATCTGAAGATAACTTCGATGAAGAGAGATTTCAAAACGGACGTGCAGCTACAGCAAATGTATCAAGCGACTAGATCGGACTTATCGACGGACAACGATAGTCAGGGGAGGACGGAAAGTCAATCGAAAGCCGAATTAGTTTTATGTATTTTAATTGTATCATTCGGATTTATCAGCACCTGCGGTACGAGTTACATAAATATAATAAACACGATCGATTACGCAAGATTCACTGAGCCTTGCTTATATAATTTAACACTTAATTAATAATATTCAATCAGTTCTCGTTAAATTTCGTTCTTAATCTATAAGTTAAAGAAGTAGGATCCGAGCGTTGCGTGCGAGTAACGCTGCGGATACAGAACGGCGTTGATGGTCTGAACGACGCCGTTCACAGCCAGATCGTCGCATCTCTTCACGAAGCCTCTGCTCCCGATGCGAATGTGGTTTCCGTTGTTGCTGATCTTCTGCTGAGACGAACCCAAAGTCGGCACGAACGAGTTGAAACCCAAGTGCGGATAACCGATTCCATCGCAGCAAAGAACCTCTGCAAAAACACAGTGTAACTTTTTCTATTTATATAAATGTCTTTGAATTAAATATACCAGTCAAAATGTGGTCCTTCATAACTTGAACAGCCTTCTGTTGATCTTCCAAAAGAGTGGTCAAATCCGCTTTGGCGATGCTTTCGAAAGCGCTATCGTCGGGTGCGACGAACGTGATCGATCGGTTGGTGTCCGACAGAATCTCCTCGATTTCTGTTCCGTTAATGATAGACAGAAGATGCGAGTAGTGTCCGTCGTCCTTGAGGATCTCCAAAATGGTTTTCGTGGCCGGGACCAGAGGCCTCTTAACTTCGTGAATCACCGAGCTGCAGGATTCGATGCTGTTCAAGCGAACGCGAGCGCAGTTGGCCGTGACCGTACTGAAGTAATTTGGGAACAGCATGAACTGAAACGCAACAATCATTCAGCTTCGTTCGGTTCACGCTCAAAATAAACTTACGGTCGAATACAAGTTCAATCTCAGAGGAGAATCCTTCAGTTTAGTGTTGAGCATCACGTCGTTGCCGAGATTGTCGATCGTCAATTTTCCATCGACGATGTGATAATCGATGAAAGCGCGCAATTTCTCTTGATCGTCCTTTATTTCGTCCAGAATCTTTTGCGACTCCGGTTTAGCAAGGGTCTCGTCGCTCAGTGCGAAGATGGTGATGTTCGTGGCCTTATCAATCTCCGCATCGTAACCGGCCTTCGCAATCAGCTCCTGGAATTTCGTGTAGTTGTTGCGTTTCAGAGCTTCGTTTGCGTACAACGCTAGAAACAGATAGTTAGAACCTGTTGTTAATTGCATAGTTGTTAAGTACCGTTTTCTGGAATCAAGACGACGTCGATCAAATGGATCACCCCGTTCGTAGCCATGATATCGGTTTTCACGATCTTGGCGATCTTCTCCAGAGAGAGTCCCCAGGCGCTCCTCTGAATCAGCAAGTTATTGCCGTCCAAGTTTACCGCAGTGGCGTTTTCGATAATGAAACTCGAACAAATCGTGTTTCTGATCATGTGGTGCCTCAGGACATCTACAGAAAGCAACACATATTATGGTTAATTCGATTCAGCTTCAGAGAGTCTTACTCCTAGCGCACGCGTTTCCATTCACCAACATATCTTTGTCTTTCAGTTTGTCGAAAGCCTCATTTGTCGGTGCAAAGATTGTGTAGTGTCCATCCTCCCTGATGTATTTGGTGGCATTTACGGATTCCATCACTGAAAAGAAATCAAACTGATGAAAAACTGTTATTATAAATCAATCAAATTATTATTTACTTCTCCAGAATGAAGAGAGTTTTGGGTCATTTTCGATTATTTCGGTGACGCTTTTCGTTACCGGTTTCATCACTTCCTCGATGATGTGAACGATCGAGTTCTTTCCCATGTTGTTAGCCTTCGACACTTTGATGCAATTCGCCCAAGTCATGCCGTAATACTGATTAATTCTGATCTTCGTGTCTTGGTATTCAGATTCCAAAAGCTCCTCGTTTTCTAAATCGTGAATGTTGTACAAGCCTTTGACGATATGACTTTTAGCTAGATCGTTTCCTTTGATGCTCTTTGCTTCAGGCTGATGAGTCTACAAATAAATGGTTGAAATTCATTAAAATAATCCTTTATTTATAAATAAGGACGTACCACGCTGTTCTGTTCCTCTTCGAAAGATCCGATAGTGTCATCGTTGGGCATGAAGATAGTGTAATTGGAGTTTTCGTAGTAGTCCGAGTCGTCCAGAAGATCTTTGAAAACGTTCCCTTTGAGTTCCACCAAAGTCTCGTTCAGTGATTTCAAATCCATCTTCATGTTGCATCCGTTCGAGCCATACCTCTTGCCATATCCGTGGCAGCATTTGTAACGAACAATCAAAGTTTTCAAACTGCCGTGGTTGTTCAATCTGCAAAACGAACGGCGTTTACTAGGCATTCGCAAACCGTAGAATGCAATGAAACTCACTTCGTAACGCATTCATGCTTGTGATCGGTGGAAACGCAGCTGTATCTGGTGAGTGTAGAAACGAAAGACCTTTCTTCAGTCGTGTTCTTTTTACCCTCGTCCGTGTTATCATCATCCTCGTCGCTCGTTTCGATGCGCTCCACGCAAACGTTCTCTCTGCAAAGTTAAATAGGTTTCAGTTTGTTTCACAATTTTGAGGTCAGCAAGTTTATTGAACTTGCATCATTTAGATGCCTCCCGCTAAGTGATTCGAGTTGAAATCAGTTCAATAGCATTGGATTTCAAGATCACCGTGAATTCGGGCTAAAAGAGTCACGGCTAGAAAGTCTTTCTACACCCGTAAACTTGACCTTTCGCTAAACGCAAATACAGATTAAATGACGAAATGTTGTAAATGGTCGTTGCAAAACAGCTCATCCTCCGATTCAATGCCGCCGTGGGCCGAGAGAAGGAGACAAAGAGATCTCTAATTGCGCAAGAATGAAAAAAACAAGTACAAAGACAATTAACAATTAAGTCGATTTACATAACGCGTATTCTCTGTGGTTGGAGCGGATTCGCACTAATTTAAATTTGATTACACAAGTAATAATCGTCATTACGCGATTATTCAGTTGGACGTAATGCTTTGGGCAAATGAATGAATCAAGTCGTTCGTGAAAATGTATTGCGACGATGCGCCGAGAGTCCCGTTAATCGGGATTACGGCATCTGCGAAAAACGGTCTCAGATAACTCGAGTGCATTCAACTGAAGAACTCCACGTATCCTCTTACCCTTTCCACCAAGGTTGGCTCGGCGCGAAGTTGAAGTATCCTCCGATGCCCAAGAACTGATTCCCGTCGGTGTTACCCAAACCTAAGCCGAATTGTCCATTAAACGGGGCGAACGGAAAGTTAGGTTTGTTTGCGTCGATGTCCAAGACTCCTCCAGGTAGAGGATTCGAGTCCAAGCTCACCGGATCCTGAAAATCGGGACTCAGAGGTTCCCTACTCTCATCCGACCTCCCAGAAAAATCCTCAGAGTTCCAATTCCAATGAACATGATCTCTGAAAAACGAGACATCAGAAATATATCAAATGATGGCTGTGAAAGTTGATAAATTTCTCTTCATTGCTGCGCCCTCAATCCAAGCACACACAACAACAATAACAACCTACATGTAAAAAAAAAAGTTTGTACAATATTTGTTTCTATCCACACGAAGATCAAAATCAAACTCGAACGACCTCGAAATTGTAATTCAGAGCAATCGAATTTCACAATCTCTTTCAATTTCGCTTCGAAACTATCGCAAATTTTAATTCTCTAATCACGAATACAAGAAATGCATCCGAAAGTAATTTTTGCGTCGTGAAAGTGCGGATACATTTTTTGATTGCGCTCTTAATTGAATACTGAAATCGTGACACAGAATCAACAAGACCTTTCTAAAATTTGCCATGCAAAAATTCGAACTCGCCAAGCCAGTTTATCATCATCATCATCATCTTAGCTTCCTGTGAACCGTGACATTAATAACTTAACATCTTCCCAAAAAAAACTCGACTACTTTCTGCGAGGCGCGATGTAATTTAAGAACCTCCTGACCTTGGTCCAAGTTATTGTTATTCTCTGGATGAACGTAGCCTGTATTAGGTTCGAAAGATTCCATCATCGGGTGTTTGCTGCATTTGCATTTTAGATTTATACGATTATTTAACTTCAATCCATATCGAGATGTTAGTCATTATTCAAGTGTGATTCAAACTTGTTAATTAATATATGAGTGTGCATTAGAATATTCATTAAGAAAACGCATAAAAGATGATATTTTGTAACGTTCCATATTTGCATTTGTATGAAGAGGAGATTATTCATTAAATTGTTATTTTTTCACATTCTATTGATTACTTTTATATTAAACAAAAGGTATTATAAAAACTATTTTATGTAAGCTTTGGCTATTTCTTTGAAAAGTAGTTCAATTCATGACTTCTTCAGATAAAGGAAGTATTTTTATTCATTTTCAATTGGTTGTGGTCGTTCTGAGCGAAAACCTGTTTGAAAGGATGTACATGCACTTGATTAACAGAAACCTTTTACTGATGATTGCTCTCAAAGCGTTCGTTGCAATGAAACATGTAAGTGCATTGTTTGATAATAATAAGTAAAATCGATGAACTTTCATAAACCTGAACGTGTGAGAAACAAGAAATATTTGAAATTCAAATTAGATTATTGTTCGAACTTTCGATTGTGTAGACCCAATTTCCTTTTCTCAAATAGGGCATGGTTCTACCTGACAGAAAGACTGAATGGACTCTCTTTTCAATCAGAACAAAGGTACTTTTACTCAAGTTCAAGTTTGTTTTGTTGATTTGCTTTATCTATTAGTTGTATTATAAATAATTTACCCATAATTGCATGAGACGGTGACCAAAAGCACCGCAAACACCGAAAATCTCAACATGTTTCAAACCGATAATCACTTCAGCTGTTAAATATCGTGCACACTCGAAGACCAAGTCAAAACTGTCCGAGTCAGACGTAGTGGGAGTGCGTTTTATACAAAACGGCTTAAGCAAGATCGGGGCACGATGGTGGGAGCAAGTTCACCCAATGCCGTTAGATTCGATAAATATTTTGACTCGTCTTTTTCGCTTTTTCCTTTGTGCCGTATCTCCTCTTTCGCCGATCCATGTTCTCGACTGATAATCAAGATCAAGGAGAACATCCAGAACGTTCCACAATTGGTTAATCTGTTGCTCCTTTGTTTCGAATTGAACGTGACCAATTTTGGTGCGCAATTTAATTGGAAAATTGCACAAAATAATTGGATGACATTATCGTCCTTCCATCGCAGTTTGCCATTTGGCTTCGTCCATCTTCTAATTACTAAATTAAACAACGTCGTGCATAAACATTTCGTGGAAAGTGCACAAATTTCCTACTTGACTCATATTGCAAACAATGTTCTTAAAGCAAATATTAGTCGATTCATTAACAACTTAAAACGATGGAACAAAGCATATTAATTCATCTTGTAGTAACAATTAAGCAAAAAGCGCGTTGACCCAAAACATGTTCATAATAAAAACATTATTCTTTAAATCAAAAAATAAAAACATACATAATAATCATCATTTCCAGTTAAATCTGTTGACCTTCTTACGTTCACACTACGCTTATTTTCGCAACTTGATGATGTGTACAACTGTAATTTTGTTTTAATTATAATAGTTTACGTTTAGCATTTTTGCTACCTTTAAATGTGTAATGTTCAATTGTGCATCACGCAACAAGGTTTCATCTGGAAACGATGAAACAAACAGTGCTGGAAGTGGAAGAATCAAGGCTGATTTTAGAACGTGCAACAAAAAAATAAAGGGGGGTGTTTGCATCACAGGTAAATCAATGCAAACGGTAGGCTATAATTTCAGTTTCAGTTTGCATTGTACGATTGCAAATTGCCGATGGTAATTACAAGAAAGAGACCTCGTGCGGAATGAGATTTATCCGAAGTAAGGACATCAAACCCGTATTATCATTGTAATTATGAAAATAGTACGTGATTGGTTTATTGTAAAATCGACTACTGTCTAGAATTCCACGTACTTTCTGTACCACAGGACTTTCAAGTAAAACTGTAGTTGAATTGACTACTGAATGAACATGAGTAATTTCTATCAAGTGTGAACAGCAAAGTTTATATAAACCATTATTGAGTGTATTGTAGGAATAGCTCAAAGTGCAGACTTCGTCTTTAAATGTTATCCACTTGGTTTTTGTTCTTCTCTTTTCTAAACAACCGGATCGGGGCTGCTGCTGCAGCAATTACTTTTCCGTCACGCAAGATTCGTTGTATTGTAATTACAATTCTCGTTTCCACGACTCTAAATCTCGAAATTATGATCCAAAATTATAAATATTTGAGTGTTCGATAGACATATTATTGTTTGCAAATAATTAATAGCAATTGTACAACGATGAATAATTCTCGTTTAATCGAAGACTCGTCCACTTGCCGTTCTCAATATCAGAGCACTTGATAACCCGTAGAATATTATTTACAATTCGGTTTTATCAAGAAGAGACTACGATTATTATTATGTTTTGTACAGAAATGTATTTATAGCTAAATTGCATTAACATTAAGGAAATTATATTATTGCAAGTACACTTCTTAGAATGCTATCTGTTATTTACATGAATCCTTGTCTCATTATAACAGAAAAAAAACATGATGAATATGAAAGGTTTAAGTGAAAACAGATGATCCAAATTAGTCACTTTACGGTTTATCAATACTTCTTAATCATTCACTGTTACGAGGTTAACGTTGATTATCTGAAACTAACATGGAGATTGAAGGTAAGTGGTGATAAATTAGAGTGCAATTAGAAAAAGATGTGAGTAGAATGACTGGACTAATCTAGTTTTGTAAAGGAAGTTGACTACTTTTGATTGTTTTCTTTTATCTTTCATTTGACTAATGCCGTTTTGGAGTTGTTTTATTTAACACTATTTGATTAACAATTTGTTTTTTTTTCAATAAACTTTTGTTCAATATCATTTTAGTTGACTAGTTTTGACTATTTTTCTTTGTCTTTCATTTGACTAATGCCGTTTTGGAGTTGTTTTATTTAACACTAATCAATTAACAATTTGATTTTTTCAATAAACTTTTGTTCAATATCATTTTAGTTAACTACTTTTGACTGTTTTCTTTTGTCTTTCGTTTGACTAATACCGTTTTGGAGTTGTTTTATTTAACACTAATCGATTAACAATTTGTTTGTTTTCAATAAACTTTTGTTCAATATCATTTTAGTTGACTAATTTTGACTGTTTTTCTTTTGTCTTTCATTTGACTAATGCCGTTTTGGAGTTGTTTTATTTAACACTAATCGATTAACAATTTGTTTTTTTTTTCAATAAACTTCTGTTCAATATCATTTTAATTGACTACTTTTGACTGTTTTCTTTTGTCTTTCATTTGACTAATGCCGTTTTGGAGTTGTTTTATTTAACACTGATCGATTAAAAATTTGTTTTTTTCAATAAACTTTTGTTCAACATCATTTTAATTGACTACTTTTGACTGTTTTCTTTGTCTTTAATTTGACTAATGCCGTTTTGGAGTTACTTTATTTAACACTGATCGATTAACAATTTGATTTTTTTCAATACAGTTTTGTTTAACATCATTATAAATCTATGATTGGTAACATTCAATTCGAAAGTTACAGGTAAAAATTTTGCTGAAACTTATGCATTTTCTTTATCTTTGTTGTTAACAGAATTTTCAAAATTTTCCAATGAAAAACCATCATCTTCTGCATTCGAAAAATCTGGATTTTTGTTTCATTTCTTGCACGTTAATTCCTTCTTCTGAAACAACTACACTTTACTTAAATTTGCGCTCAGGTTTTACAAAAATTGATATGTAAAGAAAAATCTAAGTGGTAAGTACAAAATATTGCACCTCTTAAGTTTACATGTATTGTTTACTTTCCAAAACCATAACTGTACACTATACAACCAAAAACGTTTGCTAATTGATTGGTAAACATGAAGTTCTCTCTGCTACATTTTAATTCCTGTATGTTTTCAAAACTATTTCTGTATTTGTAAACATTAGTTTAATTCCTAATAACGGAGAGCTATTGTAATACACAAATCAAGTTATTTAACGGATTTCTCCCAACTGAATCATTCTGATAAGAGTTGTTAAAAGCGTGATACGTTTGTAACACGGATTAAAAGAGCACTCACTAATTGAACAATGACAAATTCATAATGATAACAAGTATACTTTGAAAAGTGTTTTTAGGTTTATTAAACAGGTGTTATTATAGCAGTTTGAGCAGAAAACCTAAGCCAATTTATTCATTACAATATCTGATTTATAAGCTAATTTTGCTTCTATATGTTAAATGTATACATCGTATTGATTTATACTTATTAAGAATACTGAAGTAATAAGTTTTGGTTATTAATCAACGTATTAAGTTATAAACTAAACAAAACTGATTAACTCTGGTTTATCTCGTTTCGGAAAAGGGGAATTACTTAAAAGTGGCTCCGGATGATGAAAGCAATCAGTAAGACATGTAAAAATAATTTTATTCAAATTTCATCGATCATATAGTCTGTAATAAATTCAAGAAGTTACTTCGTAAATATACATAATAAAAAGATTCTAAGATAGCTATGTACAAATAACATAAAATTAATTTAAAAGAAAAACAACTAGTCTTCACATCAATGATATAATTGTTTTCGTATATATTATTATGTTTTGATGATTGAATCTAATGGAAAAAAAAATATCAATTTAAATGTAAAATAATGTAATAAGAGTAACATGTAATGCTGAAAATTACAAAAAAAAATAATTCATTTGTTGTCTTTGTGTTTTGTTGTTTAAAATTTCTATCACAGTACGATATACTTATATAGTTCGAAGATTGATTCTTCACTATTTTGTATGTTTTCTCATTTGAATCCGGTGTGTGGTAGGTAAACGAACAAACGTCGCGCAATTGAAGGAAGAGACAAATATGAGTTAAATTACAATGTGGAATGATGCGTATGCGTTTCGGTGAGAGGAAGGAAGGCAATATTATGTTTCATATGTGTGTATTATTATTGTTGTTGTTTGCATCGTTTTGTAGTTGCTGTTTTCGTTTGTATCCATTCGCATTAAAACTTAAAAACTATGCTTTTAAAAATAATCGTATTAATAATATTCTTTAGAATTTAAAGAGAAATTCATCACATGTGTATCGTTGCGGCCGTGTAACGCGCCTCGCCGCGTCGCCAACTCCACTGGCTCGGACGATACTGAAAACACAACGAAGTTATTCCATTGAGGTTTAGATGATTTACCCTGAAGCTGTTTACCCTAATCAACATCTGTCCGCTCGTTGTGTGCGGATTCCTGTACGCGTACATGATCCACACTCCGAGGGCGGCGACCAGGGCCACGATGAAGATCATTGGGATAATACTCGAAACGTTCATGTGCACCGGAGACACCACTTTCGATTCGTTCTGGGATACTTGGCTCGTCTTCATAGGGTCGTCGTCCACGTGCACCAAGTTGCTGCCGTCGTGGGTGTACAGGTCGTGGTCGTCGTAATTCTCCGTGGGAAACGCGGCCGCACACTCGGTGCTGTTCTTCATCACCTTCTTGTCGCAGCTCTTGCTCAGCCACTCCTGCTTGTTGCGATCGATGCCGTCCGAGCACTTGTTCAGGGACGGACACCAAGTGCACTTGAAACGCAAAACGAAGATTAATCAATTCAACGTATTCCATTGTAAAACTCACCTTGAATGAAGGTATTTCTTTGGTAAGACAAGTGGTGCAGTCTTTCATCGTCGGGCACGTTGGCAAGGCGGTCAAGTAAATCACGGTGCCGTTCTTAATGTCCTGCTTGCGGAAGTTGACACGGTGATACTCGTAAATCGTCTTGCGGCGGACGACTGCAAATTGGTCGACGATTAATTAAGTAACATCCTTTGATAGTTGAGACTTACAGAAAATGGTCCTGTCTATGATGTAAGCGTCCGATAATCCAACTTTGACCGGGTGATGATCATCCTGTATATTCTCGATAATGACCGGCACATTCTGGTAAACGAACACTATGTCTCCGTTGCTGTGCAGCGTCGCTTGGAAAGTGAATTTACCCTCGTTAGGACTTTCTTGCAATAGAACGTTCTCCCATAGAACCGTCAAGGCAGTTCCTGCAACAAAACAACGACGGTGCAGTACACGGCTACTATTGATATTGTTCGTGTTTAATTTACCGTTGTCCACGTATTTTATGTAGCTGTCGTTGGACAAGCTCGTGTCAAAATTGGCCATGAGAGGAGCGATATATTGGGTCGCCGCCAACCACGAATGTACGTAGTCTCCGGTGTAGAGGAATCCTCCGGTGGCGATCGTAACATTCCTGACTATATGCCCGTAGAAAGGAAATTCGAAATTCAGTTTCACAGTCTGAAACATTAAAGACACAACAATCAACATTTACGTTACACTTGCATCTACACATAACAAATATTTCTAAATAATACAAATAAGATTTTGTCAGTTAAGAATTTCAGTTTGTTCAATAATTAATAGAATTTTATAATACAGTGGTACCTCGATATAAGAGTGCCCTAATATATGATTGCTTTGAGATATGAGCGATATTTTGCTTTAAGATGAGAGCAAGATTTGAGGTACGAGGAATTGCATACTGGACACAACACCAACAGTTTCTCACACTTCAGACTATACCTCAATCTGTATGCTTGTTTCTCTCGTTTTCTGAGCATTTTTGATAAGTTGGGTTCGCCTTTTTTTTGCTTTTTTGTACATTTACAAAATATTTCTTCGAGATACGAGCAAGGTTACGGAACTAATTAAACTCGTATGTCTAGGTACCACTGAGATGAGAGCAAGATTTGAGATACGAGCAATCGCACACTACACCAACAGTTTCTTCCACCTCAGACTAATTGCTTTGAGATACGAGCAATTTGATATAAGAATTAAACTCGTATGTCGAGGACCACTGTACAATATTTGATATCTCAGTTCGACTGCAACAAACTATCCAATAAGAGCTAGTCATAATATAGAAAACTCATTGAGATAATGCATCTCGCTAAGTGGTACTTAATAAGCTTACCAAATGAAACGCAAATAGAGCTTTTCGTAAATATTTATCCTACCAAAACTAACCGAAAGACTTCTTTAAACCCATTTAAGTTCTAAGGCTATTCCAGTATTAATAACAACTTAATTGTAATGTCAGGAAATCTATAAATCACGTTATTAATTACTTTTTCTAATTCATAGTTCTAATACGTTTTTTATATCGATTGTGGGAAAAAAGCGACCCATTTTAATCAAAGGCTTGTTCTGAATTATTATTTTCAAAAGGAGAAAGAATAATTATACTTACGGCAGCTCTTCTGTGGGACGTCGAAAGCAATTCGCTCACTTTCACGTTGTTCATATTATCAGTCATGTTCACCCAATAGACGTCGCCGGTGCTCGAATCGGTTTTTATAGAACTATTGTAATATTTATGATTATCCTAGAACATAATAGCGTAAATCAATATGTTCAAAAGAATTGAAAGCTTCTCGTACCGTTTGGGTGGTTTTGATGTTGTGCTGCTTGAGAGTTTCATTGAAATTGATTGTGCTATCGGAGAACTTGTTTATCGAGATGTCTTCTTCGTCCTCGTCGTCCGTCGTCTGGCTACTATTGGCGATTGGATTTTCCGTGGAAACGTACGTCGGCGGCGGCAGCGGAATCTTTTCCGTGGTCACATTATCCTCCGTTGTTCCATTATTAACCGCATCGGAGACCAAAACTAAATTATCCTGAAACGAGAGACGCACACTTGATATTCGTACATGATATTTGTTGATGTCATTCAATACGCATCCATGCTCCGCACGAAGAGCAATTCGGATCCGTGCATCATTCATTACCTGAGGTGTGGTAACGGCCGGAGCCGTCGACGTCGGCGGGAATTTGTTTTCCTTGATCAACGGCGCATCCTTCGACGACCTCCTCTGGACGTGGTGCCCGCTCTGCAGCGCCAACGAAACGTAAGAGTCGGATTGACCAATCGCATTGTATAAATAGTAATCTAAACAAACAGAGAATTAAAATTGAATGGAGAGAAAAAAGTTTGATGAATCATTCATATATTAGCAATAATGATTAACCCGGAATTGGCTTTCACATCATGATGAATTTCGAATCGAATGAGATCGATCTGCCTCGAAGCGTGAACTATTCAATTTTTTGTTTGTTTGCTTGTTCTTTCTACTTGGATGAAGACGGTATTTGGAGTAAGCAGGTGAAGTGGCCATCCCAGGAAATGAACCAAAGATCCGGTGGGTTCCATTGTATGACGCAGCCGGCATTAACAATGAGGGACCCCCATCGGAAGACATGTCCACGATATTAGCTAAACGCCTCTTACACGCTCAGTGCGACTTGCATAAGCACACATGGGATGATGTACAGACGGAAGTCGAATCTTAAGCAGATCCACTACTACACGGCTCGTGCATGGAATACGAGGATGAGGCTCAGCACATAATCGACCTTGTTCTATTCATATTCATATTCGAATTCGCCGTTTTCCTTTTCTTTTACCTCCGCAACGTATATTTCGTGTGCTCGCATAGCGTGAACATTACGATAGCAAAGTTAGCGCCGACGTCGTGTATCAGGGCCGTTGACCCTACGTCTGCATTATTATTACATTGATTGATTCCATTAACTGTTAACTGTGTAGAATTGGAGGTGGTAACTCCACATGCATTTACATTACAAATTTACAACTGTTCCAAAAACACTAACCGTTTCCATTTCTTGCTTACTTAAGTAATATTCTGCTTAATTAAATAAATTTAAACCGAATGTTCAATTCTTGGAAACTTCGTACAACGAGGATGTTTCACTAAAGAAAACAATATGTGGACACGCATTATTAATCACCCGAATGGAATGCTCAAGTTCTTTCTAAAAACTGTAAATATATTATTACCGTGAAATGAAACGGAAAGAGTTCTCATGGTAAAGGGAAAACTATTATAACAACATTTGCTGCAAGAAATTCATTACTTTGGAATGTCTCTTTCTTATATAAATTACGACTTTTTAACGTGGCCTAAAGTGTATGTAACTAGAATGATTATTTTCACATTAATTCATTCAATAACAATCATTTCATTATACAAGATAAATCTAAACCAGAACCCACGTTATGCAAATCTAAGTGATAAGCAAATGTCTATGTTACATTGTAAAGTCTGGCTAATAATAGACATTTAGCGATTTGCGTTAATAATAACTAACCTTGGTCAATGCAAAAGGAATCTGTGAAATGCCTGATAACGAACCACATTTCGGACATTTCATTCAAGTATGCAATCCAAGATGTAGTAGGTAAGCTCAAGGCCGATTTGATTAGCCGATTCCCATGTAAATAAGCGGCGAGTGTGCTTGCAGCAAATCCTGCTAATGCGAACTTTACATTGCAGATATTCTTCCGTTTCAAATTGGCGACTCGGTGTTTCTTCTCCGCATTCTTCTCCCCCTTCCGTTGATTGATATTCAAGTACACGCGAAGCACATTTAGAACAATTGGCATAAAGTCGCATTACACAGCACACTTAGTGCATTGCGCAACTCTACTTGCTACCAAATTGATTGGTGCCACAATCTAGCTCACATTACTATTGCTGCGCATACATTTTCGAAACTGGACTGTTTTTCTTTTTGTTTGCATAGCCAAATGGAAATAAACAATTGATTTTTGCCGTGATTCTCAGATAGTGTTATCTCAAGGGTCAATATAATCGATATTTTAACAGAAATTACACACTTTTTCCATCAATCGATGAATTCAAACATATTTCTGTTACCTTTTCGATTCAAATGCAAAGATATTACGTGTTTAAATACACATAGATAAAATAATCATAATGTAAATACATATAGCATCCTACGTGGTTCACAGATACGAAATCAGAATTCTTTACTTAAAAATTATCTTCGTCGTAAACAAACACGAGTAAATTGATTAAGCATCAATTTGTTTGTGTTATAACTTGATAAAACTGAGTGATTTTGTTTACATTGTGTTGTATTTAAGCGGAGAATCGGCAATGAGGAAATTGTAATGAGGAACAAACGTGTTTTATACGTCGACCTCGATTGTGGACTCTTTTTTTTTTCATGCAGAAAACCCCTTGACCATGGCAAAAACCTTAATGTAAGATGTCATTAATAGACCCGTGTTCGTGCAGCAAAATCTCAATTATAAATAGTTTACTTCTTTGAACGAGATGGGCCAGAGATGTGGTTGTGGAACGCCCACAAGGCTTAATATTAGCGAAACGCTTAAAAAAATGTTAAAAATGCGTATTCTATTTATGTATATTTCAGTTAAAGTGTACTGCCAAAATCTATATTAAGATTTTCTTTATATATAAAAACATCGAGCAACAAACGTTGCAATTGTAGAATCAATTAGGAAAATGATTTAACATGATTGTATATGATAGATTGTAAACGTTTTGCAGAATGACACTGCTGTTAGGATAGGAATGAAGTGAATGCAATAAACTGGTTTTAATTAACTGAAAGCAGCGATTACAACAATGGGAAAACAATTTGCATTATTAAGTGCAGACGACGCGTGAATGAGCAACGTCTTCGTCATTTGGAACATTCGATCTATTTACGTAGTCCAGCATCAATTGCAGCAATTGAACGATAAATTGGTGGTCGTTTAAGGTAATTATACCTTCGATATCATTACTAATTATCGAATTTGGGTCACGGCGAAATTGCATCAACGTGTCGTATTGTTTGCGCTTTGGTTTATTATTGAAGGAAGTCCACACGATTCGAATAAAAGCGAACGCGAAAATATGACGTAACGCCAATTTTTGTTGTGTTTTGTTTACTCGATTTTTCTTGTGCTGCTGCTGCGGAATAACGAAAGCTAATAATGCTACCATCGACAAGAATGGGAAATGCAGCCAGGTGTAATTACATTCGTAATTAAAGTGAAACTCCGACGTTCTGGGCGAAACGAGAACCGAACTTTTTGGGGAACAGAAAACGATAACTTTCACGATCGCAGTTCCTGGAAACGTACTGTGAGAGGAAGAGAGAGGGATAGATATTGTCTGTGTGATGCAAATCAGGTAGAAAATCCAGCGTAGGTTTGCACGGGTCTAGAGCTGTGGGTTCCGACGTGCATAGAGAGCCACGATCTTTGCTTTCGAAAAGGATTATTTCGAACAACAACACCTGGTTCGGTGCAGCCGAAATGGGTCTTCCTGAAGCGGCGAAGACCCATGACGGACGCATCTCTGTTCAACAGTAAATTTCGGTGACGTTAGTTTACTGAACTCATTACGGGCTTCATGGTAATGAGACTTGAAACGGTCCGTCGATGTTCGAGTAAACAGACTGCAATAAGGAAACTGAGAAAGTCCATGTCAGGAGGATAGTCGAAATGGGTTGGATTTACCACCTATTTGCGCGTGGCGCCGACCGCTAAATATAAAGTCGCCGAACGGGTTTCATTATAGCCAAACAGCACAAAGTTATGTGGACAACAAAAGAAAATGGTTACAATCAACGAAAACCCGAAATTGCGTTACAACGTCGCACACTTCCTTACTTGAAAGTATTCGAATTAGCATCAGACCATTGTCATTCTAATACTCCCCCAATCAGATCTGACACGTACGTACACATTTATATTCATGTACGTTGCTTTAATCACACATTTATAATCATAGATTGTTACATTCAGAATGACACTTCATCAAGTTCTTTCAAATTGATCTTGACTAGAATAATTTAACAAATATCTTCACTAAATTCAATGTGATTAAAAGCGAAAGTGTTTTAAAGACTGTGAAGCGAACAACTTTCCATAATAATAATCACCAATTAACATTTAATCAATTAAAAGAAAAACAGCAACGAAAGCGAATTTAACACTGCACGGTTGTTTCATTCATAAATTGAAAGTGTTCAGCTGGAATGCAATCGTTTTCCTTTTATTTTTAGACAATCTAATCTAATGCTAACTCATAATTACGTGCTAAATTGTAATACAATCAAAACAATTTGATGCTACATTTAATTTCCGAACGTGACGAGATCGAACAATGTACTATTAAGTCGTAGAAAACAATGGCAAATGTTGTTTTGTTTTATTAACAAATCGAATTTGACAAATGGTTAAATGCATTGTAAATTTAAAGAAATTGAAATTAATGTTTGAAATAGGGTAGAATTGACTCAATAAAGATGAAAGATTTGTAACAATTTCCAAAATACAGACTGGTTTTTTGTATTCTTAATGACTAACTAAGCTAATTAAGATTGAATTATTCAAACACTTATTTGCATACCAGATTCGCTCGATATGTCTAGGAACAACGTCTCTAAATAAATGTAAATCATCTGGTGAGTACACAAATAATATACTACGTAGCATTTTTTCAATTAGTCATTTCTATACTCTAGTTTTTGGTAATTTATTAAAGTTCTTTGCAAATTATTTTTAAGATTATCAAGATTATTTTATAGGAATACGTCATTTAAGAAGTTTAAATCTATTATTTGAGAGAATTAACGTAGTTTGATTAGTTAAAACACCAATTTTTTGGAGGTAGTTTCAGGTATAAATTGTCAATTATCTTCTAAACTCAACGTTTTAAGTGAAATTATAGATAATTCAAATATGTGATATTATTCATCAATTCATGAAATCCATAAATGATGTTACCAGTTAATAAACACTTTAGAGATACAAGAATGACTCATCATTGAAACAATAGATTTGCGGTCACCGATTACCCAATCCTTTGAAATATATCATCATCATTTTGCATAAATTCGCTCTTCTGTACGATATCATCAATTCGCTTCACCCATGATGATAGAACAAAGTTAAAACTGAACTCATTTACGAGGTTGAGAATATGGACATGAAGTTGATGCGTCCAAAGTAAGAAAGAGTAAAATATTCGATTATAAACGTCCGCCGTTTCCTGTTAGAAATGTCAATGTCATTGTCATGTGGTATTACATATACGATATAAACTATTAAAATATTCCATTACATTACGTTCATTATATTTCTTCAAACGTTGAATTGCATTACCAACCGGAGGAGAGACCGGTCGCAATTCCGTGAATACACGTCACATCTCTTATTTTCAGCTTCGATCATTATTAGCTGTTGCAGAGTGGTTGGTTTCTTCTGCGTGACGTAAATGCGGACGTCGTTCGGAGTCGGGGGAGAAAAGAGCGGAGAGAAATATTAATTAATGTAATCGCAATCGCCGACAAGAATTGCAGAATGCGAGAGACGCACAAGGTCGGTCGAATTAAGGCAGTGAAACAACGATTATTGTATGTTCCTTCTTGCACGCCATTTGGAACAGAACGTGAAGCAAACGAAAAATGTTGCCCCCGACGCGCTCTGCCATCATCCATCTATGGTCAACGGCATCACTCATCATAATATTACTCTTTTTACAGGTATAAATCACCGGCAAACGACTCCACTAAAACCATGTGCCGTAACGGCACACTTTGAGGAACACATTTGCTCTCTGTTGCGTACACTGTATTACGTACGGGGACTCATTATGCTCGAACATGAGAGAACAAAAGTCTATGCGACACGTCGACAATGTTCCTTCAAATAACTTCTTAAACGAAACTCCCTTATCAAACACCTACAAAATCACTGGTATGCAACTTCAACTAAAACATAAAAGAACTTTTAAACATTTTCTTAACAATAAATAACGTCAAAAGCACAATAAGAAGTGAAAAACCAATAGCCAACAGAATGTTCAAGCATACTTAAAGTTGACCAATAAACTTGTTCATCAAATCAATATCCCTTTGTAACAGTTGTTTCTGTTTTACATTTAATTATAGTTAATAATTACAATCTTTATTATACACCAAAAGTGTTTCCGCATTTTCATTCATTATTATTGTATATATTTCTTAATTTTCTTTTCATTTAGTTTATTTATTGTTGCAATAAATCTCATTATAATTAGTATATTATTTTAAACAAAATCAACTAAAACAATTGATTGATTTAAACAAAAATTGGTTACAATTTGCATCTATAATGCAGACTAAATATATATGAACCTAGACGTAGACATTGGAACCGGTGTAGACTATACGAGATGAGTTTATTTTGAAAATGCTGCAAGTCCTATTTTTATTCGTTTCGATACATTTTAGCAGCTGAACTGGATTACTTTTAAAGCAACATTTCTTCTGTTTCACTATTCGTTTTGTTTTTAAGATGAAAATAACAAGTATTAGCAACAAGTTAAGTTTCACGGTTAAGTAAATTGTTTATAAAATTCATATTACCCGGAAAATAATTTTGTTTAAAGTAAACAGATAAAAGTAATGTTATTTATATTTGCGAATTGCTAAATTACAGTTTGCGTTTTGAGAAGAAAAAATAACGTTATTAAAATACAACTATAGCATTGATTGAGAGGATCAATGCTATAGTGCAGATTGGGGTCAGTCGTATAATGAAAATATTATGTTGCCATCGAAACGGGTTCACTTCCCTATTAATAAAACCAAAAACAAAAAAGAGAAGAGAAACGTCACCCCTGGGTGACTGGGATTTATTGAATTCCGTACGCAAACAATAATGTATTTTTAGTTGGGCTGAAATCAATGTCTTTGTTTCGATGAAACGTGCATAATTAATGGGGCATCATTAAGTGTTATCTGCGGACCGATTAATCGTTTTCTTTTAACAATTAAGGCGTTCGAAGAGTGTTGACCGTAGGTCATCTAACCAGACTGGAGGAGAGGAACTATTTTACGTGGGAATGCCACGAAATTAGAAATTGAGATTTCCTCCTCGTCTTTATTCCAATATGCAATTAACTGAAGAATGCATGTGTTGAACACATATGGTCTTAAGCTCCCCTAGTAGTTAAGAATAACTACCCCCGCTTCCCAATAGGTTTAAGTAAATATTTTCATATTTAATAAACAACACTAGAGTGCTGCGTTTGTTTGCTTTCAAAGTATTTAAAGTATAAAGAAAGCACAAGACGTAGCACCTGCACAGAAAAATAAATATACACTGAAGATAGGAAGCTGTAAAAGTAAAAAGCAAACAATTTTTAAAATCGTTGGGAATTTGAACTTAAAATTAGAAGTTTTTTTGGTGGATGAACTGAGAATGAAACAATTGCAATATCTTTGAAGGTTCCTTCAATTGTGGAGAACGCGGAGGAGGAGGAGGCTGGGTTCGATTGGAGGTGCACGTATCTCGGCAACAGGATTTGACATCTCTGCATGCAACAAGTGTTTCGTTCGCGGAAAGTTTGCGCAAACTTCTCGAGATCCTACCTTGCGAGGTGGCTGCACAGGCCACCTGAATAGTCCAAAAGGCGAGGAGGCACACACTTAAACAGTCACACACCGAGCTGAATCTCGCCATTTTTGTTTTGCGCTAGCAGTGAGAGTTGTGGGTCCACTAATGCCTCAAACACAACATGACGCACAAAAACAAATGATTCTGATGAGCGACGATCTACGCTCCACTCGCACCGGCACAGGTGTAACAACCTTCAAGCAATACACACAGGATTGCCACACAAAGCACAATTCATCATCCAATCCCCACTTTCTTATCTCTCTCTCTTTCTCATAACATTCACTATTGTCCACAATCGCATCTCCAAGAACAATCAACAACTTAATTAGACACATAAACTGCAAACAAACGAACTTTGATTATTTGAAATTCATCGACTACAATAATTTGCGCAAACAATGCAAATCACCTAATTACAAACTTTAAAATTACAAACATAATTGCTTTATATACCAACGCAAAGTATGTAAACAAAGTAGATAGTATTATTTTCAATTCAATCTGCAAGATTTGTTTCACTTCAAATTTCAAATCCTGCGTTTCAAATTAATTATTTGAATAACAAAAATACTGTTGGGAAACATGACAATTCATAATTATTTTTAAAATTAAAAAAAAGTATTAGTCAATTAGACATTTTACAACTGAAATTAGATTAAATTAGATAAAATTGCCTATAAAAATTAAGTAACTTTTCTATATTTTATGTGAATCCAACTGAATTTATATAATGACACAAAAAAAATATGTTGGGAAACATGACAATTCATAATTATTTTTAAAATTTAAAAAGTATTAGACATTACACAACTGAAATTGTTCATTTTAAATTAGATAAAATTGCGTATGAAAATTAAGTAACTTATCTATATTTTATGTGTATCCCACAGTAAATGACACAAAAAATTATGTTGGGAAACATGACAATTCATAATTTTAAATAATTGAAACAAAGTTTACGCCTACTATTAGTTAATAAGTCCAGTTTTTGGCCCAATTTTCAACAAATTTTAATAAGTCGAGAATATTATAATATTATATTAAAAAAGATAGTAGTATAAACATGTAAAAAACATATGTATGTAAATAATTATATAATTTTTATTTCACATTTTAAATGTTCTACAACACATAGGAAAATATGACTACATATATTGTATTAATATTTATATATACATACACACAGCAAGAGAAGTCTTATTATTGTTAAATATGTAACAATTCTTAGCGAAATTGACGTAATTAAATGGATTACTCTTTGAAATCACTAAACAATTGTATTATAATTGAAGGGATTTGTTTTAATACAAATAATAATGTATTGCATTCATAATACAAGCAGTCTTTCTGCTCACAAATAATAATATTTTCTCATAAAATTGTTGATTATAATCAACAATTTTATAACATAAAACTTTAATTTGCGTATAAATATAAATTAAAGTATCTTTGGCTATTATAATATTAAAAATAAGTAAATAATAACAAATACACCAAAAACTTTGGAAATGGTATAGATATTTGCTATTTTATCACAAATAAATCGCAGGTAATGCTAAATGTTTTCAATTATTGATGGGAACGAAAAACATTGAATGTTTCACTTAAGCATTTTGCTTCACGAGTCAAATGATATTATGAGTATTCAGTTTTAAGTCAAAGTTTTAGTTTAAACATGTTATTGCATAAAAAAAATGTTTGAATTATAAATACGAAATTGATAAATGCGACTTTGACGATGAATTAGCTTAAATTAGGATGTTTTTTAGGTGAATAAATGTTGAATCTCCATAATATCCTTTCTAAATTTGATTAGATTTTGTTACAAAAATATATGTGAGAATATATTATGCATTTTGTTTTGGGTTAACTTTCCAAAAAAATCAAGTAAACATTACACGTGTACATTCCCTAAATTCCATCGTTGAATACCTGATCACATTCGAAGTAAATTAAAGTACATCCATAGACAAATCGCAGTTTTCAACTAAATTTGAAATTTAAAAAAATCACAGAATTTATGTATAATTTTTCTTTTTGGAAGCTTTTACGAAAGCTTCTGCGTTATGAATGAGGATGTGTTTCTGATCCATCTCGAAAAGTACACGTTTCCGTAATACAGCTCAGGTATTGCAGTAATCAACCTTGCGTCTGCTAGGCTTGAGCTGATAGTCCTTGCCATCGTAGTGCATTGGGGTTTGGGGCTCTTTTGGCACGACAGGGAAGCAACACCAAAGCACGAAAGCAACAAATGCCACGACCGTGCCAAGCAGCAAGATGAAATCTTCGAACGTCTAAAATTGTGATAACTCTGTGAGATCCAGACGAACTCGCAAGTGTAACTGATTCGCACTTACCGGCTCCTCGCCGAGCAGGACATTGTTTATTAAGTAAACGAAATCATCGAACGGCGTAATCATGTTTTTCTATTGTGCCATACGAGGTTAAGTTACATTTTGATTCTTGTACTTGATTTCTCTTTGCGTGCTGTGCCCTACGATTCCACCCTACGTGCCTTCCTCGATTCCACTACTCGGTTAATCGCATGGTTCGGATCACATTTCAATGCCAAAGCATTTCCACCTGCTTTGACAGGACTCAAAGGACTTCCAGGAGTTGACAGTAAAGTTGCAGCCTCCAGCAATTTCATCAATATTACAGCGTTGCACATTTTAAACACCCTCCATAAGTTTATTATGCAACAATAACTCTCTATGCACAGCTTAATATCAGTTAATTCTTTCAATAATTCCGATTTAATAACAATATTTAAAGATCTATCTATGGTCCAAATCAGTGGTCAAATCCAGATTTTAAAATAATGGTATAAAAATGTTCATAAATTTGTTTTCATATATGAATCAGTTTATATTTAGTAAACAAATTTATTATCCATATATATTTTTGCTACTGTCAACTGTGTTTTCTGTTAGAGAAAAGTTTACATATCGTTTATTACCCACAATAAAGTCAATAATGCAAACATCAGTTAAATTTGTATTTTGGAAACACATTTATAAACCTAAAAGTTTTCAAAACATAATTTCAAACAATTTCTTGATATAAAAGCTAGTTATTGACACTCAGGTCTAATATCCAAAGATATTACAGAGTTTTCCCTTTTCGGATAATCCCCTATGGAAATAGTGGTTGATTCCAAAGAAACCGGAGATGGCGGTATTTCCTTAAACGGATCAATAATTTGATCGCTTTCGATTTGCAACTTTTGCCCAACAACATTCTACAATTACATGCATTAATATAATACGAATCCCGACTTCAATCACCATACTGACGGTTATATTTAGATCCGTGTTGAAGGTAATGTGTTTGTGTTCTTCGCTATCCCTTACGTAACTTTCTCTCACGCTGGAAGCCATTCTGAACAGCGCTTCAGAGCATTTAGCCAAGTATCTCAATTTCTTCAGCGCAATCAGAGCTTCCCCTAATTTAGCTTCGCGCAGTAGATTATAAAAGTCTTCCTCGGAAAAGTACTCCTTTCTACCTTCGAACTTCAGCAATTCCAGCTGCATTTTTTGAATGTAAGCAGCCCACTTGTAGTAATTCTTGACCATTGTGTTGAGCAGGAATTGATCAAATGGGACAATCTCTATGGGTCTAAGTTCTATGCACTGTTTCACTTCCATCCATGCTTCGCCCAACTTCAGAGTCAAGTAGTTTTCGCACACCAATTTAGTAATCTAGAAGTTGTATGTTTTAGTAAATTGGTTGAAATTATTCATCAATTCACCATATCGTCGATAGTCAGATCGTAACCATAGAGTTTGTAATGCTCGTTAGCAATCTCCACCTTGTCTCTATGCCTTTCATTCAACAGTTGAATGATGGCATACAACTTTGGTCTGCAACTAAATTCCATGTCGGCAATTGCTGGGCTTCTTTCTGTTTCATTGGTCACTTTAATTTCTCTTTGCAATTTCCCCATAATCGGATAAGAAATATCTAAATAAAACGATTTAATAACCTAATAGATTGATAATCTGAATGAATGAAACCTTCAACGACTCCACGTTCCATTGTCTTCACGCCAATAAGTCGGTTCTCTTCCCGAAAAATTTTCAGCAAAAGTGGAATCAACGATAGCTTATTGTTACGCCAGGTGACAAGGTATGGAATTCCGGTGCCTTCTTCGGCAATTTCCACGAGGAATCCCAAAGCCACCAATTTAACCGGAAAAACAGCGTCCTTGAATTGCGTTAAATGTTAACATTCAATGAGCTATATGCTACAAACTTTGATGATATCTAGCAGTAAGTACACCCCATTCGCTTTGACGAAGTAAATTAGATTATCGTCGTGGAAAGTGGCCAATTTCCAAAGGTAGTTGATTATGGTTATGGCGAGTTTCGAATCGTATAAAATATCATTCGGCTTCAGAATGCGTCGCATGAATTCGAGGCAAATATCAATGTCCGCTGAAAAACTCTCTTCTTCGCATTTGATGAGCAATGCCATAATCGAAAAGATAGAAGTCATGGCCTTTTGATTCGACGTGTTCAAATCTTTCACGTAAAGTACGTTCACAATATCTGAAAACATACATCGACGTGCTTAACTGTGATGCAATTAGATGATGTATACTTCTCAATATCTCTTTGGCGTTGTGCGCTTTGAATTGCTTCAGTATTTCATCGCTATGGTTAGTGAGGAGCAGAGATTTCAAGCATTTCAGACAAGAGCTGAGCGTGTCCATTGCAAAGGGCTTGAGCATGAAATAATTCAAAAGCAACAGAATCCGTGCGACTCCGTTGATTTCGATGAAATCTTGGTATATGATATGCATAATCCTTTCCAAGACATTCAACGCCGTATATCTAATCTTGCATAAGTATTCCGGACACCAATCGTTGTATTGTTCGGGAATCAGCAATTTCATCAAACAAAGTACAATATGTTTCTCTTTGACAATCTGTGGGACATTCTAATGAAATTTCTGATGATAAGTGTACCTAAAGCAACAAACTTTCAACGCTCCCATTTCTTTCGTACAATAATAAATGGCAATTATAATCATCCGTTTAAACTCATAATCCTCGTCAATTGTATAGAAGTGCAGAGCAGCGGCCCAAGTTCCCGCAGTTCCCAATTCAGTGGCAACGCATAATATGCAAATATCTGCAATATTTATTGATTAAACATCGTAAATAAATGCATCTCAATAAGATTCTACCTTCCGACAAACCTGATTGCAGCAATCTAAATTTCGGAAACAATTCCGTCAGGAGCAATATCATCGCAGTAGTGTAATTACGATCTACCCTTCTGTTTATGGAAGACACGTTGTAACGAAAGACGTAACGCATAGCCCAAGCGGCTTCCAAACCTGGTGTTTTTATGTTAACCACTTTTTCTTTGGGCGCGTTTTTAATGGTCTCGAGTAACTTCGAAATTAGCTGCATGGTTTCATCGAAATTCTTAACGTCCTCGTCGACATCGCATCTTGAATTCATTCTCGTCCTCCAATGCGGATCCAAACGTATCATGGCGATATCCAAAACGCCGTCGTCCAACATTTTGAAACCTTGAAAAACACTTTTTACATCTTCAAATGGTTCATTTCAATGCGTTTACAGGCTTTCTCGGAAATGGATGCAATTTCGCAAGAGATTTTCAGCATCTCGGCGTACATCTCGTCGTCGCACACTCTCATGTAGTTGGTGAAACCATCGATCAAATCGCTGTTTTCGATAGCCTCTTGACAGACCTGCATAGAAACGCAATACTTTGAAATCGGTTTCTTTCTTAGTATGATTCCCCAAATTGCGGCGAGAATCAAATTTTGTATCAATTTATCGTTAACACCAACTAGAAGATAACCTACGGAAAACAACTGAAATAGTGAGTTGTATAATTCAGGAAAACTATATACCAAAAAATGAAAAATACGCTTCTAGATCTGGTTTCATCCGAAGAATATCGTTATGTCTGCACATAATTGGCGGAAGCGCGCATAAATGCAGCAGAGACTCCAAGTATGGAGCATACTGTGGATTACCTGTACTTTTATTAATTAATAATTCTATTACTTGAGTTACGTAAGGTAAATCATGAAGCCACTAGTTGATAATTAAGGATTTATACATTAGCTACAAGTTTTTGAGTATTTCTTAGGATACATATCCGGACGGTAAACCCATAAGTAAATCATCCATTAACACGATTTGTCGATTTATAATATCCGTGGACATCGGATTTTTCAGTAGCTCCACCAGAGTATAGATGATACATGATGGGTTTATACGTTTATATTTGTTTTCCAAACACTTTTTCCTTTTATCACCACTTTCCATTTTAATGCTTTGAAATGAAACAACTTTGATCTAATTTAAATTCGAAATACAAAAAAAAAACTTTCATTTATATTCCGTACATGTATACTAATTAATATATGGGCAATAATATTTCCGAAATATGTAAAAGTTTTACTGTTTTTAAACTTGAATACAGGATCAATGTGTAAATCCCATTAAAATATAGATAACCGGAAAGATTGAGATGCAACTTTAGTTGCCTATACATTCAAATATATGTACCAATAAGAGGGTGAATTATGGCTGCGTTTAGAAACATTAAAAGTATAACACAGATTTCGAAACTATTCAGCAATGCAGTTTCAAATAGGACTGTAATTCCAGCAAATACTGTACTAGCAATAAGGTATTCGTATTCAAACACTGTCTGAGCTTTAAATTACATAACCTATAAATCCCTGATTGCTAAAACAATGTTTCCACAGGAATTTTAGCACTACGAGATGCCTGGGGGGATTGATGGAATTTTTCGACGATGAAAAGAATTGGGGTGTCAACGAAGTCAAGTCTGGCAAATCATGGAGCATCGATGAGTTGAGAATCAAATCGAATTCAGATTTACACAAGTTATGGTCAGTACAATTACTAAATAATTACAAGTCTTTAAATACACTCGAGAATGAATGACATCCAGGTTCGTTTTACTCAAAGAGCGAAACATGCTCTTGACGATGGAAGAAGAAAGTAAAGAGAAAACCAGACTCTTCCCAAGCCCCGAACGTATCGATAAAGTGGAGATATCCATGGAAAATCTGGAGACTGTGGTGAAGGAACGGAATAGGGCGTACTTCGAATTGGAAACCGGAGAAACGGGCGAGCGTAAAGTTGAGGAACTCATGGGTCCATTCGGTTTACCCGTGCAACACGAACAGGAGGAATATCTGATACCGAAACACATGAACGCAGAATGGCAGAAGAAGCACGTCCACGATGTCGACAATGCCGATGTCAAGAAGTTCGTCAGGCTTTACAAGGAGAAGGAGATGCGCGAAAAGAGGCAAAAGCAAACCCGCGACTTCAACCACGTTATTGGATTGCTGAAGAGATTCCCCGACATGGATATGGAAGCTTTGAAAGACAAGTATCCGGATGTGGACATCGATAAAGCAAAGAGGAGCAGGAAATGCAGAGGTCACTTTGTGCCGAAATAATTGTACCTAAAATCAATAAATTAGTTAGTCTAAAAATTCAAATGCAGTTTCATTAAAACAAGCACATCGCCTCTTATTTAGTAATATAATTTATTGTATCATAATATCGTTACGTAACGAGACTTTATAGACAGTTATTTAATAATATCATCAAATATAGTACTGACATACAAAATTAGCAACTGAAAGCGAAACGGACGCACATAAAGTATTCTGTAATATAAAAATATAGTTTCAAATGAAATCCACTTAAAATAAAAAAACGATATGTAAACCATCATGATTTTCATATATAAGCACCGTCGTGTTGTTTTCTCGCGCTAAATAGGAAATTGCTTAATGAAATGCGATCCCTTGACATTTTGAGCACTCAAAAAATATCCAAGAATATATTGTAATCACGAAAAGTAAAGGACAAAATATTAAGGAATTTTATATTTAGCAGATGTACTTATTTAACGTATCAAGTGAAATCCCTTGATCAATTTCCATCTACATACACAAACATTAAAGATCACAAAAGCAACAACAAATTTTCCATCAACTGGATTCACCCCAAAATTGCACTGACAATAATAAATAGATGAGCAATAATATCGTAACTTCGTAAAAATAGATCACAAGCAATGGCATAACTAAGTATAAGTGTATTGGATATAATCGCTTACATTTAATGTGTTATACGTCTTAGATAAGTTTTTGATTAATTAACACACTCAATCATTAGTATTGTATATATATCAGTTGGAGTACTACATGTGTCATCAAACATTAGTTGATTAATATTTTATATAATAGTATATTTTGTATTGTTTTTAAATAACGTACCCTCTTATATAATGGGACTTACATATAGTTTATATCCAATCAGAGTGTCTAATAATATCATAGAGTACAAAATGTGTTTTAACATTTTGGATCCAAAAAGAAGACTGCATTTGCGATGCGTGCAAGATGTTTTGATCCAAAATTTTAAAACGTAAACAGATATTCCCTTACTTACAATCCTCACTTACTCATTATTAAGACACTTAAAATGTTATTTTTTTTTTTCAAGTCTGATGTTTCATTATTTTTCCTCTTCCGACAATTCAGTTATAAGAATTCCAGAAATATCAATAAAAGTCTATATAATAAACTGAGTATTTAAAAGTAAATCAATAACTCCAATAATTGATAAAATAAAAGTGATTCTTAGCACTCACGATGACCTATTGTGGTTTTGTAATAATAAATAAAATTGTTTGCACTCGACAAGAATATTCTAACTGAATTATTTAAAAAAAAAACGATATAATATAATAATAAATTAGTAGATCATATTCACTAGCTAGTTATTATAATATGGAGTTTACTTAGTCCACGCAATTTAATGTTAGTGCATCTCTACAATGTGCACATTATCATATACGAAGCAGGTCTATCTAAATATCGATTAATAATATGTATAATGTATATCGTACCTCCACACCAAAAAGGTTCTAATTCTATCACAATCTTTGAGTTTACACAGTAATAAATGACTAGAAATTTGAATACGAAACCATTTGGAAATTATACCCGCAATTTTCGATAAATAATTTCAATAAAACAAAATTATGTGCATCACCGTTGACAATTAAAGAAAAATCACATTTGCATACAAAGTAATTGCTTCGTATAATTAGTTTTCTTTTTGAAATTAAAACTAAATTAACATGAACATGCAAGAGCGGTTACTCTACCAGGACAGTTTCAATTATTGTTTGACTTATTATTCACGTCTACCTTACCTATTCGCCCACATCTTTCATTACATGTTGATCGGCCAGGAATTCTGCAGGACGTTGTACGTCTCCACGCATCTCTTGTTCAATTGGTCCGTCTCCGGAAGCGTACTCAATGGAAAACATTCACCCTAAACCGAACACGGTAATAGTTAGATGATACATATTCTGGTTATTGTTGGTTACCTCGCTATGATAATTCCATAGCATTTCCAAAGTTGATATGAAGTTCTCCAACTCGGAATTAGTGGCAAAGTAGATAATCCAATCGCCGCTACTTTCGTTCACTTCTCTGCACGCGAATTCCTAACGGTGAACAAATTGTAAATGCGCAACTTATTTCGTTTGATTCGTTAATAAATTACCAGTATACACCAGCTTTGCTCGGCCGAGGGCAGCCTGAACGAAACGATGTCGGAAATGGCTGCACAAGAAATAGCTTGAGCTCCTTTAATTGGATCATGGGTGCTCCTAGAATCGATTATGCTGCAGGGAAAAGCCTCTCTGACAGTTAATATGTGCTCGTTTGTCATCAACAACGTGTTCGCTTGTGTCAACAGTTTCTCTTTATGTGTGTAAACCTGGGTATCACGCAAGATATTAGAGGAGTTGCAAATTAGTTACATTCCATTATATCTACCCCGCTAGCAGCGTGGACTAGAGCTTGTAGCCATTCGCTAGCTACGAACTCGTCGGGAGCGGCCAAATGAAGAGTATTCCCGGAAACGATGAGCTGAAAAGTGTGAGGTCTTGGAAAGTTGTGCACCCTCCTGGCGCCTTGACAAGCACCGTTAATTAACGGAAGCACTCGCATTGGGACTCGATGCGAAGGAGACGACAGCATATACAGAACTCCAGCCCTTCAAATACACATAACATTAAGTTTTAACGATATCGAAGATTGAAGGGAATCATATATACTTCAGTATAAAATATGCAGTTTCCCAACGCGATTCCGTCTCCGAGATTTTAAACATCAAAGGACCCTCCTTGTTCGGTCCTAACGGAGTCTCCGGATTATCCGAATTGCATTCCTGTATATTAATGATGCTGTAATAGAAGTATTCTTCGTCCTTCTGCACCGGAGTTTGCTTGCAAATAGCTTTCCTCAAATTCACCATATCTCTCATATTTAGCTGCTTTATGGCCGGCAAGTTTGGACAGTTCATATCACGCCTTATTGCCATTTCCAAATTAACTATAATATCATTGGTTATTCTTCCGCATCCAGTGGTGATCACGCATTGCATATCATTGTCGTAATTGGAAATGTGAATGGTTTGTGCATTGGGACCGATTAAAATGGTATTTAATTCAGTGAACGGCAAAACGAAGTGATTGCAAAACGTGTACGACTTTTTGAATCCCGAAATGTACAGAGTGGCATTCGTTAGAATAACAATCAAAGGTTTGTGCTCTCCACTTGTAGTATAAGCACTCCAAACCGGAAATACCTGAATCAATTTGAAATTATCGTTTATCATTATAATTAGAAATCATTCAACTACCTTAATTAAAACTTCTCGGTCGTCCCTAAATATATCATTCCTGAATTTAGCGATTTGATCAAATTCCACGCAACTCTTTTCCTTGTTCTTTTTGTATCCCAATATTTCCTTCTCAATTTGCTTATCCAAATCCAAACTAGAATTACCATCTACCACGGCTCCTTTCACATACAAATCAATGTACTTAGAAGCCCTGAGCTTCTTCTCCAATCTCGTATCCAAAATCTTCTTCATAGTGACGTTGCGTAAAAAACGGTTTATAAGGGAGTTTTTTGAAGACGAAGCTCGCATTACAGCGTTCGGCAAAGACTTTGAGGTGTCCTGACTTTGAGCGGAATCCGATCGAAAATTCTGAACAGCATAGTGATTGGCCTTGTTGATACGCTTCTTTGGGGAGTTCAAATGACGAGAAGAATCGGGAAAATCGGAGCAGATTGTTTCATTGTCGGACCAATCGAGTTTGGTCGATGATGCGTATCTGTTGACGGTCGGCAAAACCTCTTTCACCTCTTTATCTTTATTTGGAGTAGACGCATTTAGGAATTCAAATTCATCTTCGGGGTCTGGTTTCTCGGG
Organism: Nicrophorus orbicollis; assembly: GCA_018845635.1. Lineage (NCBI taxonomy): Eukaryota > Metazoa > Arthropoda > Insecta > Coleoptera > Silphidae > Nicrophorus > Nicrophorus orbicollis. Next base: position 54,094 of record JAFMTC010000414.1, read on the forward strand.
TTCAGCTTGTTTGGCCTTCTTCTTGAAGAAATTGAATTCTTTCAGTATCATCTGATAGACCGTTGAACTCTTCGGTTTTTGGCTTGTAAATGACTTTTGGAATGTATCGTACTCGTACGAGTAGCTTATTCCTTTGTGTTCGTAAACATTGCTATCGCATAGAACGATGTTAGCCGGAATCTGCTCCACTTTCGGATAGTTTGGATGGAAACCTTCGCTGATTGAAAGTCGCAAATTATTTTTAGCAGTTTCCAGCTGCTTAGCTGTATTTGTTACATCGTGAGAAGAAGAGTAAATAGCTACGTCTTCTTGCCCTTCTGGGACACCTCGCTCAGCCAGAGGCACAGAAGTTGAGAAAATACTTTTAAGACTACCAAAAATATTGTTATCCAGTAAATTGGTATCCGGTTTCTTGCGGCGCCTAGCAGATTCCTCTTCAACGATATTAGTATCCAAGATCTTTCTATGTTTAGTCTTCTTTAGACAGCTGGATTTCGGCATCTTCGATGACGGCTCTTTAGGAACATGATCTTCATCATCCTCCTAAAAAGTGATTTGAAGTTTTCAAATACTCATATTATACAGCCTAATACCTTGTCTTCTTCATCTATTGAGCTAGTAATGCTACCACTAGAACTTGAAGAAACCGATGAATACCGATTCACGTAGATATCGGATTTCACTTCTCGGTCTGATTTTTGCTTGTCGTAATAAGGCGCATCGCCTTCAGCTGCCCAGCTGTAACGTCCTTTAACCACGTCCGGTTTCTTGGAAAACCCTCTCAGAAAGAAATTTGCAGAAACATCAGGTTCTATAGTAATAAACCCATAATTAATATGGATGTCATCAATCTTGGTGCTGTTCAAAATATCTTCATGAAAAGACACTCGTTTCTTTGGCGTATCTGATTTGGACTTCTTTTTCCTTTGCCTGCGAAACACTATCTGCTCATCCTGCACAGTGTCAGCGACTGGTTTGATCTCGTTAACATCAGGCTCGATTGGAGCAATCTCTTTGGAATTAATTGGAACTTGAAGAGATTCATTTACCTCCTCCGATAAACTCACGTGCATCTGGTCTTCGGCTTATAGAACAATTTTTGAAAAAAAAATCAATGAAGCATTAATCATACAAAACAATATAAACGTTTACCTTCAATGTTTTTAATCTGGCTCTTCATGTTTGCGACTGTGTAATCTAGTAATTCATAACTGTTTAATGAAATATTCATGACATCTTCTTTAGACTCATCACCTTTAAAATTCTGATTTACTATATCACTCTTAGTCATCACTACATCCTCAACACCTTTTTCCTTTGACACCAAGTCTTCGAACATTTCATTGAGCTGAGTTTCTGGATCCTTCTCCAGCAGCTCGCAACCGCTGGCCGACATCACTGACGTTAGATCACTCTCACTATCGAGCAACTGCACTCCCGAATCGACAGGAGAGGTCAGGCTGGATGCCAGCGAAATGGTGCTCGATATGAGCTGCTTTTCATCAATCAGGATAGAATCCATCTTAAGCATATCTCTGTCCAACTGTTCAGTCTCCATCTTAAAGAAGTCTCTGAAATCGAAGCATTTAAACTAAATTAAAAGTACATTAATCAATTGAAACACATTGTATAATTAGTTTTCTTAGAACCATTTTCATTTGAGTCATTGTGTGTGTGCATGTTTAGGTTGACCTTATAAACATATAAACCTATTAGGCAACGCACGATTGCTGGGGGTCATTTAATGCGGTATCATTCGTCAAATAAACGCAAAATAAAAAGAAAAAAGGGCAAATCCTATCTACGTCCTATCTTAGTCATAACGAAAACCGAAAACATAGTTACTTGGTACGGTAAATCCAGTAACGAATATGCCAGACGACCGGTGTTTGGAATGTATTAAGTCCTCTTCAGCAACATTTTATTTATTTATTTATATTTTTTAGAATAAAACATGCAGTGCACTTTATAAAACTAAAAACATCAAGTGACATTTTTGTCAAATGTGCACGCATGCGCATAAAACTTTAGGATTTGCATTGATTTTGTAAGGGAAATACTAAATGCCTTGAAATCAGCATAATTATTGTCATTAATTCAAATAATTAATAATAATTATTATATTTATTGCTACAATAAACATATAGAAAAACTAAATCATTAATACAATAACAATAAATTGTAAATATCTAAATTGTTGCCCATAGGGCTTTCCGCACCTCAAATAACTAATTTCAAGTGAAAATAATATTAGTTTAGGAAACAATGGAGAAAGCAAGTACTTTGAAAGTACAATCAAATATGTATCTTAGTTATACAACCAAATATACACATTATAACTTAAAAATGTTTTTCTCACATATTTTTATAGATTATTTTTAAGTTGTTTATTCAATTTCAGCAATCATTAAATCAGTATTTCATGAAGTTTTATTATAATATAATCTTTGGTGATTGAATGATTTTGTAAAATTTGAATATTTTCACATAGTTTGAAAGTTTTTAGAAAGTTGTCAAATATAGTGCATAATAATTTATGTTTCCGGGCACATAGACCTTTGGTGTAGATATTGTATTAAGATTGTTTTATTGTGTATTATTATTAATTTATTAGTAAATAATCTCAAAAAAGTTATTCAACTTATTCAGCTACAAAAGTTGTTCATTGTCTTTCAGAACTTTCTAATAAGATCATAAATCACAGTGAATATATAATACAGTAGAAAGACGTATGGTCTATAACTCTTTTCAAATATAGGATTATTCTTTTGTATATCTTCATTTCATTGTATAGAAAAGAAAAAGAAAATATTATTGCGATTGCTGCAAAGGGCTGTAGACTATAGATCTTTCTGCCCTTATTATTATTAAAGCGCGCAAATTGTTGAATTGTAAAAATTTAGATTTAGATGTCATTGAATGCATTTTGTAAACTATTTTCGCAGCACTCGATATTAGAAAATATTTAGTTCACGTAACGTTCTTGATTTTGTTTTCAACAATGTATTCAAAAAACCGATAAGATAAGTTTGAATTGCAATGCTAATTACACACTCTCTCTCAATATTGCATAACACTATACGTGCTTGTTGAGATTGCGCGTTATTGAGAAACTTTATTTGTGTATATTGCTGCTGATTCTCTCGCACGGAACGTGTGCTCCGTAAACAATATGTATTCCCCACAAGAAAGTTATCCCAAGATTTGGACGACGTTTGTCGGTAAAAGGGATAGGAAATCCTATCAGATTCGAGATGCTACTGAAGACCACTATGAAGCTATGACCCAGGGGATGATAAATCATTTCCTGAGAGAAGAACCCACATGTAAATATCAAGGTAACGCTAAATATACTTTCGCCGAGATTGTTTTTTTTTTCTTTTAACATTGCAACTTGATTCGCTTATAATTCAAATTTCCCGCGTACCATTCAAAATAAGTAGTAGTAGTTTTAAATATTGATAGGTTGTATTTGTGTTTTTTTAGGATGTTACGATGACAACGAGTTTATTGATGAATTGAAGGATATCTGGTTGGCTTGTTATAAAAAGCGAATGAGCTTGGTTTGCTTGGATGAAAGTTCTAACGTCGTTGGATTTTTGTTACTTACGAAAGAAGAAATTAATGATGAACCAATTATAGTAAATATTGTTAATTTATTTTAATCTTAAAGATAACAAAATAATTTGAAAAGAAACATAAATTTGCTTAATTTTCTTTTCTCAGGCAAGAAATGATAAATGGAAGAAAATTTGCGATATAATAGGGTACATTTCGAAGCAGAAAAATCCCTTTGACACGTTCAAAATTACTGAATATCTATCGGATTTGGGTATGCTGGTTCTTCCGGATTATCGTGGACAGGGAATTGCAGAACATCTGCTGAACACTTGGTAGATCTTATTGTTGCAGTTGAAAAGAACGAAACATTGCTTTTATTTATTTTCAGTGATTTAGTGGCGAAGCAGCACAAGCTCTCCTTACTTGCGATGACATTCTCATCGTACATGTCGCAAACGTTAGCACACAAATTGAGTTTCCTAGAGCTCTACAGGATATCATTTGAAGAATTGAGAAGGATAGACGCCGCCAAATATGGTATCGACAACATCGAGGAACACACGAAAGACATCCAGTATTTATACAGATTATACAGATAAAAGAATTTCAATAAATATCGTAATCAATGTTGCTCAAAGATCAACTTGTAGGGATTCAGAATCCCGTTCGGATCCATCAACCTCTTCATTTGACGCATGAAGATCAACGCGTTCTTGTCTTTGATCCTCTCCAAATACTTGATCTTTGCGAAGCCGATGCCGTGCTCGGCGCTGATGCTGCCCTTCAACTCAACGACTCGCGAATACAAATAGTCTTCAATGAAGTCTTTAATCTCGTGACTGTACTTGTCGACGGCAACTTGGATGTGCAGATTTCCATCACCTAAAAGTAAATTCGGTTACGAATTTTGAATTAGCTATTTCATCCGTTGATTACTACCTAAATGCCCGAAACCAAACACTTTTCCTTTCGCTCCCAAATGGCCTCTAACGTCATCGACTAAAGTGAAGTAATCGTGAATTGGTAAAGTTACGTCGTAAAGAAAGACGTATTCGTCTTTAACAAACGAATCCGGGATTCTCTCTCGAATTTGCCACATTTCCTAAAAAGCATGATAATTATCAACTATTTCGTTACTATGTAAACTCGAGTTACTTTGACTTTGGACGGTTCCGTTGCGACGGTGCCGTTCAGAGTGAAATGCTTGTTCAAAGTCGTCTCCAGGAACTTGTGCAACTTGTCCGCATCATGTTCGTCGTTACTTCCCGAAGTTTCGATGACCAAATAGAAAGGATATTCTCCGATCGGCGATTCAACTTTCAATTTGTCTTTAACGAAGTCCATGGTGGCGCTATCCATGACTTCCATCGCTGACAGAATCTCTCCCAGATCCTGCTTGGCTTGCACGAAAGTTTTGAGGACTTTGGGAAACGACTGTAAACCCAGGAAGGCCAAATTTACGGACTTGGGTCTGACCGCGCATTGGATCGCAACTTTCGTGACTACGCCCAACGTTCCCTCGCTGCCAATAAATAGGTGCTTCAAATGGAAACCCGTGTTGTCTTTCTTTAGGGAACTCATGAGATCGACAATTTCGCCGCTGGCTTTAACGGCTTCGAGGCCCAGCACGTTTCCGTGCATATTTCCGTAACGCAGTAGCCTCAGGCCTCCGGCATTCGTAGACACGTTTCCTCCTATGTGACAGGAACCTTTCGCACCTAAATCCAACGGCATCATAAAGCCATTCTTCTCTAGCTCGTTATCTAGATTCTCCAAAATGCAGCCGGATTGGCATACCAAAACGCCTAAAATCAAAGACTAATTACTTTTTTGTTAATTTAAATACATTGATATCAGAATTATTCACAACTACCCTTCATTAGTTAAAAATTAGGTAAAATTACCTAAATGTTCGTCGATGCTCTCAATTTGATTCATCAGTGCCGTAGAAATGATGATTTCATCGAAAACGGGCACCTGTCCGCCGACAACTCCCGTGTTTCCACCCTGCGGACACACGGCCAATTTATTTTTATTGCAATACGATAAAATCTTGGAAACTTCCTCCGTGGTTTTGGGCTTTAAAACTAGTTTGCTGTTACCTAAAAGCGAAACTCGTATTTCATAATTACGCACGCACGCTCGATTGGTTTTACTCGCCTCTGTAGTGCTTGACCCAGTCGACGTTGTACTGCTCCAAATCGGATAAGTCCATAACTAATCGATTTTCTCCCAGAAGCGTTTGGAAATACCTGATGTGGTCCTCTTCCAAGGTTTGATAACCGCCCCGCTGCACATTGTAGTTGTTCTAGAAAAGAAAGAAATAACAAGAAGTTACTTGAACGTTTTCGTTGTTGTTGATGTAGAATTTCGTGTTACTTTCGTAAAATCCGGCGACGAAGAGAAGCACCTGATCGAAGCAATCCGCTTTAATCCGAAGGTCCTGATCATCGCAGCGTTTTGCCTAAAAACAATTTATGAAACAAACACCGCTTCTGACATTGCTTTATCGCCGCTGATAAGATAAAGTGTCCCACGCTGTTCGAAGCGTGTTTACTAACTGCAAGTTGGAAAGAAGTGACTGGGCAAGGAGCTCAATTCAAGGTCCACTTTCATTTGCATATTCATTATCTGACTACGTAGACTGAACAAATTATATATCTTGTGCCGTATATATTTATAACTCCTATTTATCATCTATTAGCAATTTGTTTTATTGCGCGTTTTTTTTTCAATTTACCTTAAAACCATGATCAGTAACAATAATACTTCCAAATATATATTAATACAAAACAAGTTTATTATGTACATAATTTATTTGTTATTGTATAAGAAAGTGCTCAGGAATTTTCCGGCAAAACTTTGTACGGGTTTAAAATTTTGTTTGGGTCCATCATGCGCTTGATGTCCTGCATCAAGCTTATGGCGGCCGGAGACTTTGAATAATGCACGTACTTCGATTTCCTGAATCCAATACCGTGCTCCGCGCTGACGCTTCCTTTCAGGCTGGCCGTGTATTCGTACACGAAGGGCTCGATTTTCATGTGCATCTCTTTGCTATACTCCTTGAACGATAAATTCAAGTGGATGTTAGAATCACCTGAAAAACACGTACATCAGCTATAATCGACGATAATGATAACTATTACCGATATGTCCGTAACCGCTAATTCTGACGGCGTCTTTGCCGATTTTCTCGGTCATAACATCGACAATCGCGTAGAATTCTTTGATCGGTATGGATAGATCATATTTGAATACGTATCCATCCATGAGTAAACCTTGGGTTATACTTTCTCTCAGCTCCCACAGATGCTGCGAGTTAAAAACAAAACTGAATGTTGTAGTTAAGTTTCAATGGCTTGTTTTACCTTCATTTTGGAGGGTTGATTGGTTGCGGTGCCGTCGAGCACGACGCCATCTCCCATGGCGTTCTCCAAAAACCTACTCAATTTTTGCTCGTCGTGCTCGTTGCAACTTCCGTGAGTTTCGATTAAGATGTAGAAAGGATACTGGGGAATTGGCGACTGCATTTTGTAGTGGCCGGTGACCACGTCCAAAGATAACGCATCGATCAATTCGAACGACGAGAGGATTTCTCCTAGTTCGTCCTTGCATCTCCGGAAGGTGGTCAACACGCTGTCAAATGATTCGACGCCTGCAACGAAGGAATGAAATGAGCGGAGCTTCAAATGCGAGCCAATTGGGGTTTACCTAAAAATGCCATGTTTACGGCTTTCGGCTTCGTTGGACATTGGATGGCCACTTTGGTGACAACCCCCAGAGAGCCTTCGCTGCCAATAAAAAGATGCTTCAAATGGTACCCGGTATTGTCCTTTTTCAGTGTACTCAGACAATCCAGAATCTCGCCATTTGCTTTCACCTAAACAGAATTTCTTAATAACCGGAACAGGTCTTTTTCTTTGTGTGTTTTCCATACAGCTTCAACGCCGAGGACGCTTCCATGCAAATTACCGTAACGCAACAGCCTCAGACCCCCAGCGTTCGTCGAAACGTTGCCGCCGATGTGACAGGAACCTTTCGCTCCCAGATCCAGAGGAACCATGAGACCCTTTTCTCCGATTTGTTGATCAATGTTCTCAAGGATGCAACCGGCCTGACAGACGATAACACCTTGAAAAAGACGCGTTCGCTACTACACTCGGAATTCCAATTTATTTCAATTTGCACCTGAGATTTCATCCACGCTCTCAAGATTGTTCATCAAGGCCGTTGATAATACGATCTCGTCGAAAACGGGCACAGATCCACCCACTAATCCCGTGTTACCGCCCTGAGGACAGACGGCTAATTTATTCTCGTTGCAAAACTCGAGAATCTTTGACACTTCTTCGGTGGTGCGCGGCTTCAGAACGCACCTACTTTCACCTGCATTTAAAACGATTTAAATAAAAAGTACTAAGAAAACGCAGCTATTTCACACCTCGAACATTTTTAATCCAATCAACGTTATAAGATTCGCACTCCGATGGATCGTTGATCACCCTGTTCTGTCCAAGAAGATCCCTGAAGAAAGCCAGATGACCGTCCGTTAGTGAAGAATATTCACCCCTCTTAACATTGTATCGATCCTTTTACACACAAAATTAATCAAACTGCGTCCATTCAATCATACTAATTAATTACCTTTGTTAATTCCGGTATAACTTTTGACGAGGAGAAACGCTTGACGCATTTAATGTGCCCATTGGTCAACAGCTTTCGTAACATCTCGTTTAGGTGATCTGAAATTGAGATATGCTAATGAAGAGGAGCGATGCAGAACGCTATTGGTTTTTAGAACTAATAAACCACGACCTATATGTGTTTAGACAATTGGGTCAGGAGGGTGTGCGAGTTAAATATCGAGGGGGATATTCCCCCTTTTCTGAAACTCCCCAGGGGATTACACAGAGCGAGGGTGCGAAGCACAATCCATTTTATAAGAAAATCAATTGCTCGCACTTTATCTATCTCTCTCTCTCAGCAAATTGAGAGTTTTCATTTTATTTTCTAAATTTTTGTTTGTACGACTTACAATTATGTCAAATGAATAACCACTTTCGGGGAAATTCCGTATAGCACGACTCGAATGAAAAGATAACGCAGCCGACCGGATTGCCGACTTTGAAATACTGACAGTTCGGATGAGCGTGTTTGCTCATTACGTAAACCCTCGACGTTAATCTCGTCTCTCTCTCCTATTAGATAAGCACATTCGTGTTTTTGTTTTTATTTAATCAACAAACATAAAGTGTGTGTATGTGTACTTAATAAACAAAGTATTACAAAACACCAAAAGTTTATACATTTGTTAGTATTAACCAATTATATACAAAATACAACTATATGTAATAATATCAATAATTTGTCTTCTCATGGAACAACTCATTAAACGAACACTAAGAATTATTATTTGAATTAAATGGTTTATAACAATATATTGCATTATTTTGAAATCTAAATTAGTTATTGAAAAACATAAATTTCATAAATTATTATGACAATTATTGTTATAATTTGTTTAACAACTAATTATATAAACAACAATTACACTTATTTCATTTAAAATGTTCACAAATTACGTGCTGTTTCGGAATTAAAATGATATAAATACACCTTTATAGAACATTCAAATTGAATTCAATTTGGTAATGTTGAAAGAAATTTAAATTTATAAATTAGGTGTTCAAATATTTCAATTTACATCTTTAAATTGAAATATTTGAACACCTAATTTCAATTTCTTTGCATACCTAAAACGCAATGAATAGGTAGGGATATTTAGCCAATAACTTATTTTATTATAGTATTCTATAATTAATAAAGTAATTACTAAATAAACATGAAACTTAACGCACAAATTACGTTAAAAAAGTAATTGCTTATGATTTAGATTCTTTAAAATGTCTAAAACTAACATTGTATTAGCGGTATTTTGGTAGAAGTTACGAATTACGAATAAAACAGGATTAAAGTTACTTAAAATTAAAGTGAATGAAGTCGGATATTTTGTGGTACAAGTGAATAATTTATAAGATTCTTGGTATCTCATATACATTAAACGATATTTGACAAAGTTACTTGGAAAGTTTAGCCTTTTTTTTAGAATTATGTTTGATTTTATAAATGAGATTTCTTTTAAATACAATACAATTTATAGGACGAAATTGCCCTTCGTATTAAGAATGAAATTAATTTAGATCATTATCAAAATATGGAGATAAATTTGATAAATATTACTTAAAGTAAAGATATATTTTATGAAAATCGTCGTTCATTAATACTTAATAATCACTATTTATTACATAATTATAAATCATATCAGGTTTTGAGAAAACACACTTTTGTTTCAAAGCATACTTGACTTTTCATATGTCAATATTCACGATAAATCTTTATAATAAAGTAATCAAATTCATATAATTTCCGTATTTAAGGACAGAAAGGCCCTTTAGTTTTCATAAATTAGTGTTAGTGTTGCATTCACAACAAAGTGTAGAGTTTAAAGATCGTGGAGTATATTAGATGGAGAATACGTGTTATTCTATTATTAAATAATTCAATGTTAAATTGAACATTTGAATTTGATTCCTTTGAATTTGTTTAAAGACATCTAAATAACTAATAATACATGCATTTATTTAGGTTTACTCGGTTAATTTATATAGATTCATCAATATTTATTGTAAGAAATTGAATGGACAATTTTGTAGAGTTAAATGTACTATATTTACATGGCTTTCCTAAATGACAATTTTGTTTAAAATAGTTATTTAAATGTATAACAACTTACATTAGTTGTATTCTTAAGTATAGAATGTACACAGACTTGATCACCATGATAACCTACTGGATTAAGAAGAGACAAAACAACTGAAGCGTTTCAAGCCCTTGAATCTTCAATTGAGATTCGGCCAACTATAGAATTAATAATAAGATAATATTTAATCGCCAAGGAATGCTGTCAATGGGCCTAAAGTCTACACGAACTGATTTACTAAAAGTTCTGTGGAATATATTGCAAATAATATTTGACAAAAAATAAGTAAAGAGTTGAAGATGTTCGACTTTAAGAGCATGAGTGTCAATTAAGCTTTATGCAGAATATCTATATTTATTTGTATTTTTTTGCAATTTATGAATGATATCTTAGTAATATCTGCGTTTATATAGGGTTTTTCAACGAATTCAATGATGACTTTCAATGTGTAGTGTGGGAAATTGAATGGTTTTAAATCTACTTGTTGTTTTGTATAAATTTAAACAACTAAAATTGGTATTATTCGTTACGTATAGAGTTGTAGATGTTCATGATGATGATGATGAATAGTGGATGAGGGAGGACACTCGTGTCAGTCAGTGTTTTGTATTATATATATATACATGCACGTCTATATATAGACGTTCCCCTCCTTAGAGAAAGGATAGAATGTTGCGCGCTGGCGTCATTAAGGCCAATGACAGCGCCGCGGGGGGCGAGTGACGCGCGGGCGGCGGGCGGAAATGGCGCTTTCCCCGGTGCGCCTGCGCCCCGACCCCCCGACGCTATTGGCTCAATCGCGCGACGACGACGACACAAAGAAAATAAAAACGTTATCTCGTCGTTGCGTTGGTGGAAAATCCGGACGCACGCGCATCTCTCAACCGTCAAAAATACACGGATATTTCGCCCTTCGGCAACAATTTCCAACAAAACCTAAGCCCTTACAACCTAATGCGCATTGCACTCAATCGAAGACCATAAGAAACACACTGCCAACTTACGTAAGCAATGGCGGCAAATTTAAAAGCACGTCAAAGCATCCATGTATTTTCAAAGTGTTGTTACGATTGATGTACAATTTATCTTATATTTGCAGTTTTCTTCTTCTATAGTTTACACGTAAATTATACGTTTTTAATGATGTATCTTTACCATTAGGTTGTCGTGAGCCCCAAGCCTCCTACAACTAACATCACTTAACTTAATAACCAAATAGTTTTAAGATCAAATTTAACTTATAAAGACCAGAAACAATCTCGTGTGTCCTAATTGGTGATCTTTCCTAATCCATACTATTACGTGTATATAAATAATTTGCATAAATAACCCAAATATAGTAAATAAATCTAGTTTAAACTTAAATAAATATGCTTTTACTTAAGTTTAAGAAAATGCAATTTCAAGCTGCAATTTCACCTTCTTTATAACAATTTGAAAGTCGTAGAAATACGATGTTATTAAGTATAATATTAATGTATTTAATTATAAGAAAGACCTGTTTTTCTTGTTCTTCATTTATTACTTCTATCAAGTTTATAAAATTAATGATTGTTGCAATAAGTATTGTTATTGTTGATATTGTAACATAACATAATGTCTTACTTAGAATATATCTAATTATTACATAAATGGTAATTCTATTGGGGTACGTTGTGTGGCAAATTTAGGAGGGGATTATCTTTGACAGCAAGAAGAAAAACTCGTGTTAAGGAGGGGCAAGCGAGGGGTGATCGACGATCGCAAGTGGTGAGCGAAGTAGGCGGGATCACGTAACTCGCCCGATGATGATTTATGCATAGAACCCTCCTTCTAATCATCGGGTCTACCACCAAACTCCCCATTGCATTATTTGATTATCATGTATTCAGTCAATATTAACAATTGGTCTCATTAGTAGCTAATAAACATATTATTAGTACATTTATATAAAATTTAATCAAGTAATTTAAAAGAAGTAATTATGAAACTAATTTTACAACTGGATCGTTTTATTTTTTAAATTAGACTTTTCAACCCATATATTCTTTATTCAGTTACTCTTATTGATTGTTTCTTACGAAAATATGCTTAAATCTCAATTATTTATGATAATTTAGAATTAGTAACTTTTATTATTTTCATTTTTGATTAATTTGAATTTAAAACGCATTATTTACACGTTTTCTTCACCACAACAAAAACAACTGAAGCTATAAAATAATTACATAAAAATACTGGTTTAAAGATACACGAAATTAACAAATAATGCAAAAAAAATCACATGGCAACTTTGATTTTGGTATTTTCTTATATAATTATAATACTCTTTAATTTTCCGGGCAAAAAGACAAATTTGGAGCATTTTTTATTGATTTTTCTTTTCAATTTCCTCGTGATTATTGTATAACTAAATTTTACTTTTCACGTTTACAATATTTCACATTTTCAAATTCTAATATCAATTTATATGTATAATTGTGTATTGAATTTACAGAGATATATAAATTTCTTGTTGCAATGCTTACCATTACGTAATGAATCCAATTTTTGAGACTTTATACTAAATATTTGAAAATTATACACTTATGGAACACAACTATATCCGATTATTTATAAAATATTGACTTTTGGACCCAATTTGTGAACAGTAAGTATTATATTAAATATAACTTTAATTGGACGGAAAAATCAAAAGCCCTTTCTTATTTTGTTTTTATGTAATTTATTACATTGTTTGGCATTACAATCGTTATGTAGATGATGCACTTTTCATTCATGTATTTATTTGATTTACCAGTAGATTTTCAATTAGTTTAATTGGGTGTGATTGGAGTCTCCCTTATTACCTTTCACTACAGTTTGTAATTACTTACATAAATAAGTTATATAATTGACTTTATGTGATTATTATAATAAGTATTAATATTATTTAATAAATTAAATGTATTTTTGCAAACATTAATTAATTATTAATTAAATGTATATCAATAGAGATTTGTTTCGAAAATAATTGTTTAATGTTTCAATATTATCATTTTAATATACTGTAAATGGATGACATTTCTCAGTTTTTGACAGTTGAATAAAAATGGCGTCTTGCTTGAAGGGGCTTTCAGGTACAAAGTCATACCTTATTCAATATGGTGGAAGACAGGTAGCCAACGCTTCGAAAAGAAAAAAAAAGTATGTCTACCAATGTCAATCATCTAATATAAAAATTATTAAGAAATGTAAAATAAATTATTTTTGTATAAAATATAATTGCTAATTATTATTGAAAAATGAATCATTTTCTTGAATTACATTATATAATTCAAGAGTTTGTCTCAAATTTCCATTTGTATAAGATGTGAGAGGATGTAATTTGGTCATTGCATGTACAGTGGTACCTCGATATACGAGTGCCTTAATATACGAGTGCTTTGAGATACGAGCGAGCGATATTTTGCTTTGAGTTGAGAGCAAGATTTGAGATACGAGGAATCGCACCCTATACGCAGACTAGACCTCATTCTGTGTGCTTGTTTCCCTTGCTTTGAGATACGAGCAATTTGACATACGAGCAAAGTTACGGAACGAATTAAACTCCACTGTATTTTGATCAAGTAGTTTAGTACGCTCACAACTGTTTCCGTTTCTAGGTAATGTAGCTTAAAACATTATTCATTTTTGTTCCATCTCTTTACACGTTAACTTATTTTTTTGTGGAAATTTTACAATATCCTAAATTTTGATTCTTTTTTCATTAACTTATATTTTATATTACAAAAATGTGGCGTGTTTCAAATATGGTTAATTGTCTAATGATATGATAATTGGATGTAATATCTTGAAAACAAGTTTTTTTAATATAAAAATACACTTAATTTCTTATATTTCAACATCTTTATTGGTCCAAATTAGCTCTTAATTAAGTCTTTCGGCCTACATTTAAATGTAATTTAATATATTCTTAATTATTAGTTTTTCCGCTCTCTATTTCATATGTTTATACAATTTATTACAAAGTAATTATAAAATAGTTCGTAATTTAAAAATCGTCCAATTTCTATGATGATTAAAGTGGAAGCTTTTAGAGGGACTAACAACGCCCCTCGAAAGGCGTTCAAATAAAAAATAAGGGGCGTTAAATCTTTCTGAGTGATTAGGGGAAATCTGTTCACTTTAGTATTTCTAGCAATTAATAAGCAATAACCAAATAGTTTGACTAGTAGATTTTTTTAAAGATATATATTTTTTAAATAAATTACCATTATAATGTTAATAACCCTAAATTGGACTATGCTAAAGTAATTTAAATCATTAAACGTAGTTTTTCATAAATTATAATGATGATAAAACGTTAATTTTATTGCAATTTTACGTAATAATCATTATAATTGAAATTAATTACAGATTCTCGAATAAAATTAGTAATTAAATGAATAAAACACGATCGATCATATCATTGTTATATCAAAGTTTCTGCAGAAACAAAACGTAAAACTTTTGATGATATAAAAATTGTTATTCAAGATAATTAGTTTACAATAAATATACATTTTCTGTCAAGTCCTTATATTTTAAATAAATTATTATAAAGTATTTATTTTTTTAAATTAAACTTTTTCTTAATGTTTATTTGAACCTAAAGGCTATCGACCAAATTGTTTAGTTATTATTTTTTTCATTTTTTTGTATATATAAATATATTATTATAATAAAAACTTTTCAGAATTAATGTTTGTTTTATAACTAAGTTGTATAAATGAATTTAGGTTGGTAGACGTGGCTCATTTGACATTAACATATTTTAAATTACATAATTTCTTAATGTTTATATGAGATTAGTTAATGATTCATTTACTTAAAATATTCAAAGAGAAAACGTGTTTCTAGACGAAATCGCTTTTGGTTAGCCGTTCGCTGTTCTCCGCTGGGAGTGGGCTGAAACCTGATACATAATTCACCTCCTCTCCCTGTGCTGCCGCATTCGGAGAGGCGACGAACCCGAATCAATCTACGTGCAATGGAAAGTACCAAACGAGAACCCGTAAATAAAATGCGGTGTACTTATTGAGAGCTGCGATAAAAGCTGATAACAGTCCGTTATCCGCTGTCAACGTATGGCAGATAAGTGGTGGAAACGAACGGATTTAGGACGTGTTTACTCGGATTGCGATTAGATTAGGACGCAAAATGGCGGTGCAATTGACAATTTGAAGTAGAAGAAGAAGAAGAGAAAAAAAAGAGGTGGAGAAAATTTAACTGTCTCTGATTTCATATTAATTATATATTGTTTTAATCGATATGAAATGTTAAAGAATACAATTTGTTTTGTTTGGACAACAATATTTACAATTTATGACTCATCTAAAGGATCACAAATCCTTTAGGCTTCTTACAGTTTCAATATTTAATCAACGTATAAAACGTCAAACTGCTTTTGCTTACGCACTTAAATTTAGCAATATAAAGATGATACATTAGTTATTTATATAAGGTGATTATTTATCTTATATTAATATCCTTTGTAATAGCCACAAACAGACAGATATTTATATAATAATATTGAAACAAATTTAAGAAAAAACACAACTGTTACAAAGAACTATTGATTGATTGATTGAATGAATTAAAATAAACATAATGTAAATCTATTTAAATAATTACAGTTGTATTCTCTGAATTAATCGCATTATTTGTTCTTTAAAATTCGATTGATTTGTTACTTGAGAAGTCTGAATTACAAGTATAAAGTTACAAAACTCTTTGAAAGAAAATTGTAGTATGTGGGCAGAAGTCTGAATTACAAGTATAAAGTAACGTAAGACGTACCAAACTCTTTGAAAGAAAATTGTAGTATGTGGGCAGAAGTCTGAATTACAAGTATAAAGTAAAGTAAGATTAACAAAAGTCTTTGAAAGAACATTATAGTATGTGGGCATCGTTTATTTAGCAAATACAAACAATATTAGTTATTATGTTTGTATTGCATTGTATAAGTCTTATGATCAATGAGTTTCCTTTGGTACAAGTTGAGTTAAATACAATAAAGATTGCTAATGGTTTTTATCAAATATTCCAACCATTGTAATTAGAATAAATTTATTGTAGAAAATTAAATGAGAAAAACTGCATGAAATGCAAAAAATAATTGTATTATCAAATGAATAAGAAGAAGAAGTGCAATTAGATGTGTTGAAATGTGATCCGCCTTGGAAATGTTTAAACAAAAGTTTGCTGATGATGTTCGTTTCCATGGAGATGTTTGTTGTGTCATGTGTCATAATGTGCTTAGTGCGGGTTTCTTGTCTTCAAAGGGCATTTATCTTGTTTTGGGAGGTATGTGGATGGGGATTTTCGCGGTGCGCGCTCATTTCCGGTCGTGCATGTAATTTGCGGCGTCCGTCCAATCAACCATTGGTCTTCGGAATGCGCGAGCCGCGCGGTGCGCGCAAGCGTTTGACGTAGTTCCGCCGGTGGGGAAGGGCGGTGGGTCGGTTATCGGCTGGATGTTGGGCGCCGGAGGGGCGTGGAGGGGCGGCGAGGGGTGCCCCACTAATTAGAAAACATTGGAGGAACGTTGCCTTTTTTGTGGAGCGGCCCGCTTGTACAGCGATGCGACGTTCAAGGACGCGTCCCCCCACCACCGGCGTCGCCGCCGCTGCAGGCTTGGGCGCCGCCCACTCGGCGCATTCTTACTGGGCCCCGGCCGCTTCCAATGGTGGAAGAGGCCCGGGTTTTGGGGGGAGCGATGACGCGTCGGGCCCTTTTCAGTGCTGTGCAGCAGTGTAGGCCACCTGGCGTCTGTGAAAGTGATCGCGTCGGTAGAGCTGGGCGAGTTTCGAGTTTCTGGTGTACGAGCAGAGCAGAGAGAGGCGAACGAAGGAAGGCTGCAGCAATACCGGAGAGCCAGGGCAGGAGGAGAACGTCGGTCCCGGGGGGTTTGCGCATTGTACGCACGACCAGATGGACCGGTGGAGCGGCGTGTGGTGGTAAGTCGCCATTCGAAATGCGGACGAGATGCGAAAAGGGGGCCTGACGCGCTCGGGGACGACGGGTCGCGGCTCCCATTGTTGGAACCCCAAGTGGCAGAACCGGTTTCGCGGTGCTCCTGCTCAGAATCTGCCGCCGCTCGAAGCGCATTCAGACATTCCCGTCCACCATCCAGACTCTCGTTCAAGATTCAAGCGTCCTTTTTACCTCGTTTTCGACCATTTTGTTCGCCCATTAACACTCTCTCCCCTTCATTAAGCTCCGACCACCGTTCGTCATTTCATTGTCTTTTCCCTTGCCTCAATTACATCCATCGCCTCGCGTCATATCCAATCTATAAAGTAGTACTACTTTAGACGCGCTTCTTCAGCTCCGAAATGCGATCCGTCGGAACGCCGAGCCGCCGCTGCGCTTTCCTCCTCCGTGCGTTCCAGTTCCATAGCCGCGCAGCTATTTTTAATTTCGTTCGACTTTCTTTTGTTTCACGGTGACGTAACGGCACTAATTATAAGTGCATTGAACTTTTTAGAGCATACGCATTATGCCAAGATTTCCCTTGACTTAAATTATACACAATCAAATTTATTACAATTGTTATTTTAAAAAAATGAATAAGATTCAATAATGTTATTACTAAATTTATTGCAACAACTACCAGAAAGAATATAAACTAAAATAATGCAAAAATTCAAACACAATTATTGCTACAAAAGGCCATAGACCATGTTTTCTGCTCTTAAAATATAATTAATATAGCATTTGTCTATTTGTTCTCTAATAAATACTTGTTTTCAACTGAAATTTTCGATTGATGCATTAAATATAATGCTTATTATATTTTCTTAACGAATTATAATATAATTTATTGGACAGTAAAAACAACATATTAAACTAAATATAAATGTTAAACAACTAAAATAAGGTAATTCGAAAATAAATAAAAATACATAATTCTATATAAACATAAGGTTGTTCAAAGGGCTATCGTCCATTGGTCTTTCCGCCCATGAATATTAATAACGCAAGAAGTTTTCTTAGTGATTAAAATTTATGTACAATTTAGAATAAGTTAAACGAATATTTTCAGAAAAGAACTTTTCATTAAACAAAGGTTAAATTAGTTTTTTTTATTAAATTAACTCGGGTTATTTTTTGTAATATTTTTAATAATTAAGAATACTTGTGTGCATTTCATAATTTTATTACACGTATTTTAAATATCTAATAATTAAGAATGCTAACGTTATATGTATTTCATAATTTTATTACAAATATTTTGTCTATATTTTTTTTATAAATAATCTTTTGGAATATAATATACACATATATTATATTTGACTATTCTAAAGCAAATATGAATTTCCTAAACTCCAATTTGTTTTTGTCTTAATTATTTCTAATTTCACTATTATAATCAACAAATACAGTTGATAATTACTGAATTTGTATAAATAATTAACAGTTATTTAAATTTAAAATAATTATTTTATCTACAACTTCCACACTTCTAAATTAGAGCAGAAAAACGTATAGTCTATAGCCCTTTGCAGCAATAGCATTATATTTGACTTTCTATGTATTTCTTTAGTAATATTCTATAGAGTTTATATATTTTAATACGTGTTTATTATATTATTACAATATTATAAATTTATTTACTAATTCTATATAATGTATACAAATTTTATACCTAAACTTCATGATTTATATATAATTTGTTATATAGTATAAAATAATTTTAAAAAAATGAATATTTCATATTTTTTAATCGATTTTATTATTATCAAATAAAGTCATTCAGTTTAAATACATGTTATTATATTACTTATAATTATTTGTTATAACAGTAGTATTTAGTATATTATTTAAGTAAATATCAATTTTACTTGTATTTATTTTTCTCGAAAATAGATAGTTTTAGCCTTAATTAAATATAAATTATAAGGAAAAAACAGATCATTAGAATGTAGAAACGAGATCACTCTTAATACAATTTCATTAAGAATCGAATCACAATATTCATTGACCAATTTATATGATACCAATCACTAATCAATTATACGGTAATTAATGTACAATCAATAGTTAATTGGTGATTAATTCAAGCTCTCCATTGATTTAAATTCATTCGCATCTAAATAAAATTCAAGTTGCAACAGAATGATACATTATCTTAATGCATTAAAACTTACTTCTTATTGTTCTTAATAATCGTACTCAGAAATGTGCATACAATTAATAAAAGCATTCAGAAGTCTCGTGTGGGGCACCCTCGTCTTATCGATTTCTCGAAATCTTTATACCGCAATGATTTACGACGTCGTAATGAGACAATAAAATTTTATTTTTATTGTTACGTTTTCGCCTGTTGAATGTGCGCGCTTACGAAAGTCTTAAGTATTAACTTGGTTTATTTCTTGCATGCGTCTGAAGAAGAAAAAAGGTAAATGAAAAGAGAAGAAGAAAAAAAGCACGAACAATCAGCATTTTCCCAACCCACGGGTCAACATACTTATGCTGATGTCGGAATCGTTTTGGATTTGAGCATCCAGCGTTTCTTAAAGCCGTGACCCCTCCGAGGAACATGGAAATACCGGTCCTCATCGTTAGAGACCCTAAACTTCGTTTTCGCAGACTTTCAGAAAATATTTCTCGTAACGTTCACTGACAAATAACTGACTATTTATATTCACAACTCATTGTTTAAGTTTTTAAAATACTAATAACAATATTAAGGCGAAAAGACTGCATTCTTGTATGGGGAAAATATAATATATTTGTATTACAACTAATATTATGCAAACAAAAATAATTGTACAATTTAAGAGAATTTGAACTAAATATAATTTATTGGAAAAATATCAGTTTTAATTCCAAAAAATAATGTAATAACAATGTTATTGTAACAATAATTACTAAAAAGTATTAATATAATGATGAAGAAGAAAAATTGCAATGAAATTCCAAAGGATAATAATTGATTTTAGAAATGGAATTCATTTTGTAGTGAGAAGTGTTTTTAATATTCCATTCGCTTTGATAGGCTATTGAAATCCCCATTTTGTGCAGCTTTTTCCAAATACAATTTTTTGTTTGCCGAATGCTCGGCACACTCTTGCTCACATGCACACACACGTCTTCTTGCTGGTCGAGCATTCTATATGACTTCCATATATTCCGGTTTCTAAGAACGGGGCAGTGAAAAATGCAAGGTCAGAGGAACATAAACATACGGACATACACACACATGGAACAGAGACGCACGCATGGGACGATGGATGCGATGGTCCCACATGGAAAGAGAGAAAAACCGTTTGTCTTGAGCGGATGATGGTTCGGGTTGAGTGAGCCGAGCAGAGGTTCTACCACCGCCCTCAGAAACTGGGCCCAGCCAGAGGAAGAAGAGACCAAGAGCAGGTAGAAGAACGTCCACAATAACCACGACCAAAACAACAGAAGACGGATGGAACGGCATTCCGTTACATCACAGAAAGTTTTAAACGGCACAACAGGAAATTGGCCTCGATGTAATGGCAGATTAGTGCCGTTCTCTCTCTCTCTCTGTCCCTCTTCCCCCCCGACGCACCCAACCCCTTCGTCCGTCTCTCTCTATCTTTTTTTCTCTTCTATTCAGTTTTTCGTTCCTATTCATTTCTTTTTCATGCTCGAAACGCAGCTTGCATAAGGATGATGATGACAGAAAAAGAATGCCACTCGCGACGGCCGCTTCTACGCAAACCATCATCTACCGAGCAACAGTGATTATGGGATTCCATGAAATGTGATTTTACGGCCAGTTTACAAATTATATAAATCTATGCGAGTTTCGAAACACGAGGTGATTGCAGTGATGTTGTTAACGAGCGAATTCTGTTTTGTGCCCAACAATTATACAATAGCATTTCAACAAAATCTAGTTAAATCATATCAATTTTAATTGGGAACCAATTGAACCTAAACACAAATATTTCAAAGAATCAAAAAATCAAATTGAAAATTACACAATTGTAAGTATTCGAGTTTAATATATAATTAGGAATTGGATAATGAATCGTTTCTTTGAAATTGTAATTGACTATTAGTATTATAAAAATAGATTATTTCAAATTAATTGAAATACTCTTTTGGTTGTGAAATATTTGTCTAAAATATCCAAGAAAAAATGATTCTTTTATGTTGTTTAAATGTAATTTTCAATCATTTGGATTTAAGAATATTGAAAAGTACTCGAATCTTTGAAAGAAATATGTAATTTTATGTAGATATATCAGTAAATTTCTAATGCACATTGAAAGTGAACAAATGTATGGTGTAAAATGTGTAAAAAAATGCTAGAAAATTAGTTTAATTCTGCATAGGAAAATCGAGGTGTCAGCGGCTTGAAAATCACCAGCAAGTAGAAAATTGCTTGAGAACAATAGTTTGATCGATAAAGTCTTTGAAGGGGTCATAAAACTCGCTGCTGTTCGACGAGTTTTATTATTATTGAATCACTAACATCGTCATCGATGATAATTGTGAATTTAACAACATTTGATATTGGAATAGAAGAAGAAAGTAAATTTAGAAAAAACTTGTAAATTATAATGTATTTAAAATGTTATTCTTAATTACAAATATAATGATGATAATGTTAATTGTGTCAATCTTTACGTTTGGTGTGAAACGTAATTGAAACAAGGGTAATTTCAAGATTATTGCTACTGAAAGTGGAGGGATTATGCAAAACGCGCGGAGCACATACACTTCGAAATTAATTTCAATTGTTCCAATCGTGTGCTCGCAATTATTGACACATGTATCCACACCATAACATTACATTTTATTGGAGCAGCCGTTCGTTTTCAACAGGCACGGAATGTTAATCACTCTTATAACAAAACGAGACAAAAAAAAACACATGTAAATTACGCAACGATTTGAAGTTGAACTTCATATATAAATAATAAAGGTTTCAATCGCTTCATTAAGAAAACCTATCCGTTAATAGTGGGTATATTATGTACGTAATCTAAATAAATACAACTAATTTATTAGACCGAACAATTATAAACATATGTTGAATAAGATAGACTTTAGGATTGTTTTCTTTTTCGTTCGGTCTATGGATTATTTGCTCATACATTTTTGATGTCCTTAAAAGCACTTAAGCTCTTCTGGAGATGGAGATAAGAAATCTGCTTAGTTACGGCTTATTAATAAGTAAATATTTCACGTTATCCCCCCGTCATTTTCCTTTGCCAAAGGTCTCTCCAATTTCGCCTCGGCTTCTTTCCCAAATTGATAGCAAAGTATTAATTATAGATCGTCCCAAACCTTATTAAGTTACGCAAAGGTCAAGCATAATTTACTAGTCTCAGATAGTGCGCATTCCTCGTTACAGTTACAGTTTTATCTCTTTCTTGCTGCTTCGTTATATGCACTCTTATGGAACAATAATTATAATCGATAAAGCTATAAATACGTTAAACAAATTGTGACCTGTTTATTTAAATTTATAAATGAAGTAATTCTTATTGTACGAGATATCAAGATTTCAATTAATTACGAGCGAAAAGAAACCTAATGAAGTAATAACATATTGTAAATACATGTCCAACAAGAATATAAGATGGTAAATTTCTTATGATTAATGTAAACTAGTATATTATATAATTTACGAATACAGTGGTACCTCGATATACGAGTGCCCTAATATACGAGTGTTTTGAGATACGAGCGATATTTTGCTTTGAGATGAGAGCAAGATTTGAGATACGAGGAATCGTACACTACACCCACCTCAGACTAGACCTCAATCTGTGTGCTTGTTTCCCTTGTTTTCGAAGCATTTTTGATAAGTTGGGTTCGCGTTTTTTTGCTTTTTGTACATTTACAAAGCATTGCTTTGAGATACGAGCAATTAGACATAAAGTAACTCGTATGTCGAAGTACGTACCTCTTTGTATATAAATTGATATATCAAGTAGTAGGTTATTACAGGAAAATGAATATTCAACTAATTTCGTATTCATTTGTTCAATACTATTTATTACTTTACTGATTAGTGTTTGTAAGATGCCTGCATATTAGCAGCAACATGTTGCAAGTTGCAAATACAATTACGCAGGTAATTTTAGTGAAATATATAATTTGGATATTAGCAACAGCAAATCATTCATGCTTGCATAGATTTTTACCTATTTCTAAACATTTCTTGCAGTGCGTTTCTCTGGAAACTCGTTTTTTTTTCTGTTCCTTTCCACGTAATTTCTCGTTGCATCGCGTGCGGACTGGGCACTGCGAGCCTTTGACAAGTCGTGGAGGAGAGGTCGATGCACCGACCGACCACACGTCCCTTTTCCCAGCTGAAAACGCTGAAATTTCAGGCGACCGACGCTCCCGAGACGACGCCGACGCCATTTAATGCAAGGTCACGATCGCGATTCCTCTTCTTGACCCACATTCCAACAACCCTCACCTCGGACCCACATATGCAAATTATTCAGAAAGACAGAAAAAAAAAGTGGAAAGCGAACATAATTCATTGGAAATTATAGTCATTATTTATGATGAAAAGTGAATTAAATGTAAATGATTATCGTATTTTCTTTAGAGGCAGGTTATACAAAAAGGATTGTCAAGTTCACGGTTTCTTATAACGAAAAACATTTCCTGTCGAGGAAGTACTTTGCTTAAGGAAGACCTTATTTTAATCTTATTGTAATCATATTTTCCTCATATATCTACTATTTGCTACAAACAATAGCAATATTTTATATTTTCAAATTCATTTAAAACTCAAGAAAATTAAACAATTTACAAATATCAATGTGATTGGGTTATTGTTTAAAATAGAAATTATATTTGTTGATAATTTTGCAGTGCTTCTTGCATTTTATGAAAGAATTTACAGGAAATATATTTTGCGTTTTGCTACTGGATATGAAGATAATAAACTAATGTTTTAAACATTACCCACTGTTTCTCTTTTTCTTTTTCATCTCTGTATGAACGCAATAAAATCGTGTGCTCGTTGTAAGCTTCGTGGCATCCGTAAGACGTTGTTGTTGTGGGTAGCAGCTATCCAGTGTGCTGTTTGTGCTGAAATGGGCATTGGAACAAAATCGTGTTGCATGGTTCGACCGTTTTCCATTGTAGCAGAACGTCGTTAGTCATCTCTTCGATTTGTGCGTAACTCGGAAACTGGAGGCAAACACGTAGATGATGTACATGGATGGAACAGAACACAACACAGTTGGTTGGTAATGCAGCTCGCGCCTTCTCGCACCCACCACTAATGCTCCTCGGTTTAGCAGCGTCGCGACGCGATCAATACAGCCCCGACCCCCCGACCCCTTGTTAGGACGCCGCGGCGGGGGCGGGGGCGAGGGGGTTGGTCGAGAACGGAAACGCAACGCGCCGATCCCTCCACCGAAATATTTCCCCAGATCCACTTTCCAAATATAAACCAAAATAACAACCTTGCTGCAAACAATGCTTCCAGCGCGATGTTCTCCCATACATTTCTATTATCACATTGCAAACTTTAGCATCATTCATCATTTTTGTTGGTTGACAACTAAATGTCGGAACTCTAGTAAGATATTTTCATATATTTCAACTAAAGTTTTGATTATGAGTATTGCATGAATACAAGTTATTAGACGGTCCCGTTCAAACATTTGCCCGACATCCATGTATCAAATTCCCGACATCCGTTATCCCGACTATACCAAATTCCCGACATTTTCAGTTATAATTGAGTGTATGCTTTTTTTACAAATTATGTTATTATTATTGAATCTTACACTTTTAATAATGTTCTATATTGCATCTTGATGTAATTTAGATGTAATATTTCTATAATATTTAAAATACATTTATTGCATTTTCCTAATACAAACGTCTATTAATCGCAGTATTTACGTTCCAAACGAATGTATTAACAAAATTGTAAATTTTCCAATCATATTACTTGAAATAATTGCTTGTATTTTTATCGATTTTACCTTTTTTCTTGGACAACAAATGATGAATGTAGTGTCTCGAAGTTAGGCAGTCGGATTTTACTCTCAATATTCTGAAATATTAATATGAGAGTCAGTGTTAAGATATATATTTATGGAAATTGATGTTGTTTTTTGTTTTGTTTTTGTTATGAATCCATCGTTTTCAGTTATTGCTTTGGAAATCTGTTGGACTATGAAAACGAAACGAAAAATCTGTTACAAACAACCGCATGCAATATGTGCGAACGTCGTTTTTCCAGGGACATTTAATTCAGCGGACAAATTTGGCTGTGATCGAGCAATTTCGCACACAGCAATTACAGCGCAATTTCCCGTTTTCAATTTAACAATCGGTTAAACGTTTAAACAACTGAAACGCTACAGTTTCGTCAGTTTCGTAGATTGCGTCTGCAGCGGGAATGAATATATCCTCCATGCGATGAGGTTACGTTGCAGCTTTGAACTTCTTTCGAGTGCTTGATAAATAGTAGTTCTCCTAAGTTAATCGTCTCGGCCTTCTCAAGTCCTTCTGCACATATACATTTTTCTCTCTCTTACTCCCGCAATTTTGTCTCCTCCTCGAAAGTTAACTGTCTGAGAGATAAAGGCCGAGATGCTCGAAAAGATTCCGAGTGGCTTCATATGAAACGTTTCATATCATCATCAACAAAGGAGATATTAAATTTCATCCCTGATCCGAGAGCTGCTGGTGCACTACTTCATTTCAAGACGTTCCCAGAAGACCCGGATTCGCAGCATTAACAGAATGGGGCAAAAGAACACTTTAAATAAGAAGACGCGATGGAGGAAACGAGAGGATACACAAAAAGGTGTCGGAGAGGGAAAAAAGGGTGTAATGGTCCGTACTTAATGAAGCAACCATTTCCTAAAGGAAAGATAAACGCTTTGTTTCCTTTCGCAAATGTTGGTGGTCTTGTCTTCGGAGTAAAGGAATGGATAATTGCGATTGATTTTGCGTGGACATGTCGTGCACTTGATGAGTTACTTTCTTTTTTTTGTTTCTTGCTAGAATCTATGAAATTTGTAGTAGTTTAATAAACCAGACCGATAAGACCGATGTTTGCTATTTACCAGAGATATTGATCGAGCCGTCCCACACGCTCGTACATTGCCATCAAATATTTAGTTGCTCGGCCTTTGGCACCCCATAGATATTACCGCTCTTCACAGATGATCAAAAAGCGCAATGAATTGACCAAACTCAATACAGTTCTTATGTAATTACCCAATTTGACAATCTAATTTAAACCTTCATCATTTACCATTCTAGGTTTGTAAACTACAAAACACTTTAAAATTTAAATAATTATATTTATATATCATAAAATAATGATTGTTGTAATTAAAATGGGCCATTTTATGGTCTAAATTAGTATTAGTGTTGTGTAATTGCAAACAATTTAATATGTATTAACTATTCATCAATTCGTGATGACTTCCGATTTAATTAGGGGGACAAATCGGCGGCGGCGGCGCACCTTTTTCCATATTCGAAACAACAGGATGTGACAGTTATTTGATGCGATAAATCGTTGCAAGGCAGAAATTATTACCTTCTGTTATTATTTTATTGGTATTCAATGAGAGATAAATAATGATTTCGTTCTGTATCCTTCGCAAGGAAAAAGTTGTTGTAATCGTACACTACAATGTTACATATATCTTGTACCCTTATATGTTCTATTATGACATTTCTTGTGTGATCGTTTGTTTTTCACGTTTTATATACGGCATTATTAAAACGATAAATCGTAGAACAATTTAAGAGTAATGATTAATTGATCGTTCTGTACATATTTAGGGGATAACTTTGCAGATAATTGTTATTTTCAAAACGGGAAAACCTTTTTTTCGTACTTAAGACAAAATTATAAAACTAAGATCGAAATAATACAATGTTATTTTATTTCGCGTTTTTCATGGGTCTAAACTCTCTTAAAATTACATAATGTTTAAAATTTGAAATACGGTTAGAATTAGTCGAACATCGATGTTCTGTTTGTTTAGAATGCTGATGTTATTAAGTGACTTAGAGCATGCAGTTTAAGTCAGAATCATGTCAAGTAATGAGTGAAATGTCATGTTGTGCTCAGAGAATCTACAATTTTGAAATGCTGAAACTGTTTGCACCGTAAATTCCGTAGACCAATAAAAAATAATAAATATGTAAGAGGTGTTACGGAATGCAAAGGAGATTGTATTTTGCACATAAATCTTTGGACACAGAAGCGTGCGAAATTGATCGCAAACCGTGGAGCTCTTTGCGTAATTGCGACCATCGCTAATGTACACAAATGCAATGCGAATAAATTTGGAGAAAAAGAATCCTTCGGAAACAGTTGGGGGTTCCGTGGCAACAACACCAGACGTTTCGTTCATTTCAGACACTTTCACCACCGGAAAATTTGTCCGCCCGTTGTTTATTCGTTTCGCCCTAGTTGCGTAATGCTGTTATTATTGTTACGAGGAATCCTTTGTGCCTCCTATCGTCCGTTAGAATCAATTGTAATTACGATTATTGTGTCTTTGTCCCCCCACGACGACCATCCGGAGAGGCCATTATCTTCGCAGCCCCTGGGGCGTCTCTAGATAAGTCTTTGAGGAAATCAACCACCCAGCGCAACTGTTTCCTGCCCATCGCCTCCAAACTATCTGGAACTTCCTGAGCCTTCGCTAAAGCCCCAGATTTGAACATGCGGTAATCGTTCTTATCACTCATTTTGTTCACGCATTTTGTGTTTTATACACAATATGTAACTCTTTTCGTGGTGTGATCTCTCCAGTTGGGATGCGTGTAACGTACTGAACTCAAGATGTGTCAGAATGTTACTGTGTGCCCGATGCGAGCACGAGAAAGCCAATTACTGTTTACTCATCGAAAACACGTGTTTATTTTCCCATTCACATCGATTCACGTTACATATTCTCCTATTGCAGCGAACCGTGATAGTTTATTGTCTGCCGAAGGCAGTCACATTATTCGGCCCGATACGTATTCTGACAAGTGACAACTTAATTATTCGCTGACATTCTGCTTCGAAGAAATCTAGACCGTTGATAGCGAAATATACATTCCCTTTAACTAAGATAACACTCTTTCCATTACATTTTTAAAACAATTGAAATTTAGAATTAAATAAGATTTATTGGTGACTATGAATATTTCAATAAAAATGCTTCGCTTTACGGCTTAGATACGTTCCACGAAACTTGGCCGCAAAGCGAAAAGCCGTATAAGGAATCAATTATTGCGCTTGCGCAATGGCAACTTAATTGAAGAGGGCCGTTATAACGAAAGAGCGGCCGTATAGCGAGAGGTATGGGTGTATTGTCAAACATGATTTAAAATGCTGTAGTAAAAAGTAGTCCTTGTAGTGATTGTTTCCTTATTAAATTATTTAATTTCTTAGTAGTGTACATAGTTTCCTGGATAATAAATAAGATTTGCTGTTGAGAATAGAGTCAGTCAGACACGAGACCTACAAACACTATCAGCAGTTTGGCTGAAGTGATATATTTGCTTTTCGTATTAATCAGAAGCTAAATCGAGCCCGTAATCTTATCCAGCCACAATGCGAGCCTTTCGTTATTCGAAATCAATTGTTCGTGGTGAACAATTGCGCATAACCGAGGCCTGCATCAACAATCGCTATCGCGCACGATAAGTCGTCTCGGCCTGCATCCAGATTTTGTTTGGGTTCGATAACTTATCAAAGCTATGTACAAACGGACGGACAGAGGATCACCACTCGTGCTCCACATTTTGGTGACTGCTCTCTGTTATCCAACCGTTTGTTTATTCGGTTACGTATCCTGAATATGATGGTTGTGAAACGTTTCGTATTCAGCTCGCATCTGCATATCTCAGACACGATGAGAGAGTGAGTGAGAGATAGAGTATGGATGGATGTCCCAAAGGCGCGACAGTTAACAAAGTAATTTGTTACGTATGTAATAATAATCAGGCACTAACGAAGGCACTTTGGAGGCAACCCCTGCGCGCCCTACGACTGACGCCCTTAAACCGTAACGCGAGATCTTTAATGATGCCTCTAAGTGCAATCAAACACCCATACACCTGCTCTAATTAATCCATTATCACTTCAGTTCCACCAACTGAAAAATAACCGCAATTATCCATTCAACGCAAACAACATTATTCAATTAATCTGAAAAATAAAAGTAAATTTAGAACGAATATTATACACATGTATTCAAAAGATATTTATTGCAATTCCAATTAAAAAGAAAAGAAAGACCTATGGTCAATAGCCCTTCGTAAGTTTTTGTAATTCCATTATAATACTATTTATTGCAATGATCACAGACAAAAAAGGCCACTTTTGTAATACACCCGCTGTTTATACGGCATTTCGCAATAACGGCACTCTTCAATGTTAATATATCTATATGTTGCCAATCTTGCGCAAGCGCAATAATTGATTCGTTATACGGCTTTTCGCTTTGCGGCCAAGTTTCGTGGAACGTATCTAGGCTGTAAAGCGAGAAACACACAAACTAAAAATAATGGAAATACATAGAAATGAAAATTTAATTATTGCTATAAATCAAAGGTCTTTCTGGCTCTTCATTATATGAGTATCTTTGTTGTTTTTTCTCTCTATTTATTGGTGTGACTTTTACAGTAAATATGATAATTATTGATTAATCGCATTGAAATTGACTAATATTTTTTATAATCGTAGAAACAAATTTCTATCGAATTACAATAATTATTAATTGCAGCTTGATTTAAGTTGTTATTAAAACGAAATTGAACTTACAAATTTTACTTATTTATGAATTTATGATCCTATGACTTGCTTCATCTAGTAGACAGATGCGCGCAAAATCTTTACCTTTCACCACGAAATCTTCCAATCAACAATAAAGTATGGTTGGATTTATGAATATTCGGTCAAATTCAACAGTATATTCTTGAAAAATATAGTAGAACTACGCGTTTCAAATACCGTTTATAAACTAAATGGGAAAGTCATGTACCAAAACAAATGCCTTCGAAAGGTCATACGTACACACCTCATTGCAGCTGTTGCCATTTCTCTTGGTACACTTTATGTATTTGTTTTACGTAGAAGATTTAATTAATTAAAATCACGTATATTTTATATTTGGAAATAACTTTTTCTGATTGGGAAAACCTATTTTTATTTATTAAATTATGATATAAATATCTTAGTTTTTATAATGTAATTATAATAATCATAATTATTATAATTTTATAATTATTAGGTCAAGTTTTTTTTTTGATATTAATTTTCTATAATTAATGAGTGATGAAGTCAATTTGCAAGTGATAAACTCTAAATGATTAATATGAGGAAGTGCACTTACCTAATTAATAATCTACGAATATTAAGTTCTAATTGCTGCATTAGGCGAACGTAACAGTAACTGTATTTTTTTTTGCACATCTAAACATTTTTGTATTGCTAATATCAATGTCGATTTAATAAATTGCCTGTCAAAACAGGCACATTCGAACCGCAGACTCGGTTCCACGGCACAGGGCTAATGACTGCTGCAGAGGCGGTAATCAATTTCAATAATATACTTGTCGCAAGTGAACCATCCTCATTTTGCGACCGTTCATTTGCATCTTGCATTGTATCTTAAACGGTTCAATTAATCATATTCTAATTCCACAGGTGTCGACTTGGCTTAATTAAGGATCTTGGCTCCTCTAATCGTCCCCACAGTCACATCTTGTCCTTTTGTTGCTAAATCAAACTCTGCTTTACATAATCTCAACGATTTTAACATAATGGTGCAATTTTCCAAATGATATGCTAAACTGAAATTTTAGAAAAAAAAAGAAATTACCATAATAACAGTAAATTCTGCAATTTCTGTAAGGTTGAATACCAAAAACTACAAAAATATGAATAATTAGAATGGTTATTGAGTATAATTGAATTAAGTACCGATGCAAATTTGTTTCGTCTAAACAGGACGTATTCTAAAGCAGATGTACACTGAGGTATCACTTTGTACATTTATTAATAAAAAAACTTTCGCTGATATAACTTGAATGTATGTTCCGCATTATCGCAAAGAACTAAATTTTATGAATGGAATCAAATATCATATTTGTGGAAGCTATACTATATATGTTTATATTATAGAAACTGTTTTCCCATTGATAAAGTTGGAATTGATACTCGAGTTTATTGTGAAATGTTCATTTTGAATCTATTCTATAAATCAATAGAAAACTAATAATTCGCAATTATGAATGAAATATTGTTGGAGTTTTATTGTTGAAACTATTGATAAAGTTCGGTTCTAACAAACTGTGTGCAAATTTTGCGGTGTACGAAGATAACATGTTTTATTGAGGACGAGGAGAAATTTCCAGGGGGGGAATGCGATGCGATCTCCGCAAAAGGTATTATCGCGTAGGATTGGTCGGAACGAGCAGGGGGTTCGTGTGTCGTGCTTCAGTCTCTTCGGGTGTTTCGCAAAAAGGGGAGGATGGGCGCAAGATAATGAGGGGTTCGCACTCTCGATAATCAAAGCGGCAAGGTTTAACTATACATATAATC
>JAFMTC010000414.1:87545-115095 GCA_018845635.1 Nicrophorus orbicollis
CGTAAAAACGTGAAGACACTGCTTTTTTGCACGTTAATTTTTAATTTCTTCAACTTTGACAGCGAATTACAGCCAAACGGCTGAAGATACAGCAATAAATTAATATGCGTTACATTTCTCAACTATCCTAGTTTCATAAACATCTTTCAGATCAATTCTATCTATAACAGTTTTCGAGAAAATCGCTGAAACGTGAAGACACTGCTCTTTTTCGCACGTTAATTTTTCATTTCTTCAAATTTGACAGTGAATTGCAGGCAAACGGCTGAAGATACAGCAATAAATTAATATGCGTTGCATTCCTCAACTATCCTAGTTTCATAAGCATCTTTCAGATCAATTCTATCTATAACAGTTTTCGAGAAAATCGCTAAAACGTGGAGACACTACTTTTTCGCACGTTTATTTTTCATTTCTTCAACTTTGACAGTGAATTACAGCCAAACGGCTCAAGATTCAGCAATAAATTAATATTCGTTACATGCCTAAACTATCCTATTTTCATAAGCATTTTTCAGATTAATTCTATCTAGAACAGTTTTCGAGAAAATCGCTGAAACGTGAAGACACTGCTTTTTCGGCAGTTAATTTTTCATTTTTTCAACTACAAGAAATAAAATTTATAGAGAAATATCAAAAATGCTATTAATACAAAGGACTATAGTCTTTCTGTTCTATATTGAACTATTTTATATTTGTAACACGTTTTGAGATACTGTGTATGTGCATCTCAAAACGTATATCTTAATGTTTTATGTATTTTCCAATTTCATTTGGAGATACGACTAATTATAGTAAACTTTAATCTAATGTGACAGTAAATTAATATAATATTTGTTTAATGGGTTAAATAACGATATATAATAACTATAAAAAGTAAATTAATTAACTTACTTTTTTGTTAATCTTATATTATTTATTTTCAATTACTCAAGCATACTTGCATTTGATTAGGATACAAAACTAAATCTTTCTAATTATATAATAACAAAAGTAAAAGTGCCTTTGATTTGCTATTTTCCGATTATAAAATAACAAACTCGTTCAGACGCAAATATACAATCAGCGATACTTAATGATCATCAAAGAATGCGCATGTTTATTACATCCAATTAGTTCCGAGTCTTAAGTTCTGGAACTGCTCGTCGAGGAAACAAAAAAAAGGATTACGAATGAAGAAGAAATAAACGAAGAAGGATGATTTCACGTTTCATTTTCGAGATATCTTCGAGGCCGGATATGTTAAACCGTGTGATTAAACTCATTAAAGGACTTCCACGTTCAAGTTGCATCTTTTAATTGTCCGGTCGTCTTCCATTGTCGCCATAATGATAATATCTTCTCCATGCTACAATAACACGAGCTTTTTTTCAAAATATTTATAAATACACTTTAACGATACACAAAGCTAATGCATATTTATAAACATGAGTTCCTTACATCATTGATAATAAGTTGTTGTTCTTTTTTCTGTAGATAAATTTTAATGTACTTTTTATTAATTGCAGA
Organism: Nicrophorus orbicollis; assembly: GCA_018845635.1. Taxonomy (NCBI): domain Eukaryota; kingdom Metazoa; phylum Arthropoda; class Insecta; order Coleoptera; family Silphidae; genus Nicrophorus; species Nicrophorus orbicollis. The sequence goes on from JAFMTC010000414.1 coordinate 89,055, forward strand.
AACGATTTTACTTCCAAGGACGTCCACGTACGAATAAATTGGAAAAAAGGTAAATTATTTTTATAATTAGTAGACAGATCAATCGAGAAATTCCGGGCAGAAAGATCTAAAGCCCTTTGCAGCAATATTTTCTTTGCTATGTATTTCCATTATATTTCGTTTATATGCTATATAAGTCTAGAAGCTGACTAATTAATTAATAAAAAAAGTTTTATTTTGTAACTTACAAACCGTACTATAGTGAATCCGTAATTGTAAAAAAATATACATATTTCAATGATTCGTACAGTCACAATAGATGAATTCCATAGTCCTTTGGGTATAAATCACAATGAAATTCCTCATTTTTTTTCGAAGGATTTTCTCCAAATAAGATGCGTTTCATTTGGGAATAGTAAAGATGTGTGCCATATTTGAAACAATATGTAGTTAAGCGAAAGGAAAAACTCGACAAATAATTACGTACGAACACAATGCAACATTGCACTTTTGGAATACCGTGAATGCATTCCTTGCGATTTTGCACTTCTGCGGCGAATTCGCAGCGGGATTCGTATAAACCCGAACACTCTTGTAAATGTATGGTTTTTGTTGTCGGTGAAACTATTTCCGAATTTAGTAGTGACATCTGTTGGCTAATAATTACTTATTATTTTAATTATTTGTGAAATTAATGCGTAATATCAAAATGAATTTTTATAATATTTTATTAGGAATTTTTGTAAATATAAATTTAAACTGAAAGCACAAAATCCATTACTGTTATACATTCACAAATATCAAATGAAAACCAAAATGTAGAAGTCATTAATGGTGCTGTCAGTGTTTGGAATGCGTCGATCGTTTACGGTTTTTCCTTGTTCTTGTGTTGTTTCTAAATATTACATGTAAGTTACTTTATTATTAATAGTCTTTTGAAATGTATTATTATAAAGTTGAATTCCAAACATATGAAAATGAATAGTTCGTCTGAGAAGAACTTAATGAAATGTTTACGTTTAATTAACCAATAAATATTCTCAGGACGTTTATCAATAGAGAACTGAATTGGCAAAGGATGCTCCGAGGCATATAAACATTGTGGATATACAAAAATAAATTGAAATCTACATGTATACGAGTGTATGTATATAAGTAAGCTGACCTTGGCTTTGCGATGTCGATGTAAGCGACCTCGCTCACTAATATTCCGTCTCGGAAAACGGAAAACAACGCACACCGAAAGTCTGATCAAATTTACACCGCTACTTTTGTTCTAGGTCATTGTCATAATATTGAGAAGATAACAGTCAAAACAAAAACCTCGATAGAATTCATAACATCCAAGCAGACAATCGTGGTGCTGTTGAAGACGAAATAATGAGCTGCGTACAAAGACGAAGCATTACTTCATACTTAAACAGTGATTAGTTTCCGAAAAATCAAATGTAACGGAATGCTCGGCGCCCCACAGGCGCCAACTGTTCCAATTATCATTCGGATTGATACAGAAAACTTTGATTGCTGACGGTTCTCTTCATTCGGTTCACTTTAAATTAATTGCAGTGTTTCGTTTTAATCCCACCGTCATCATTACTTGCCGATAATTAAGGATTTATAGTCTGCACACAACAAAAAAAAAGAGAACAAAGTTAATTGGCTGCAATGAACGAAATCTATAATTGGGATTGTAATTTGGGATAAATGCCATAAATTCGGGGAATTAGTATTCCACTTATAAAGTGATTTGTCGAAGATTCCAATATTCTCCTTTCCGACCTGCCGTAAGTGAAGAACTGAAGAAAAATGAACCGTCCTAATGTAGGCCCACTTGACCTGATTTGGAGTTTCCTGCTCTGCACATAACTCAATTGGTTAAGTCATAGTGAATACAGATGACACACTTTAAAGTTGTAATGGGAAGATTTATTTGTTTCTAGTCAACTTTGTCGATCATCCACCATTCGATGATTATCTATTGAAGTACGAACGAGCAGCGATAAATTGATTGATAACGCGGTTTTCCATTCATTCTGCCCGGCCAATTTACATCGAATTTCCGATTTCTCTTATCCGCATGTCATTTATCAAAATTTGAAGTTGAAGTGCGGAGCAGACAACATCTTTTACCACGTAATTCATCGATTTTCACTCAATCACAGAACACACATCAATTAATCATATAACTGTGTGTTTTTTTCTAAATTTTCGAACGTTTTCTATCAAACTATTGTGGACACGTGCTATCGTTTAAACCCTTTGATTTTTGCCCGGAAAGGAGGGTGGTGCCCCTTTAAAACCGATGAACTCGAACCCTCTGCAGTTGCTTATTGTTATAATTAGTTTCCAGCAATTGGGAGTTAGAAACCCAAATATGTATAGATGTTTACGTGTTCCTCCATCGCAGCCATTTTATGTCGGTTTCGGTGGTATTATCGCGCCTTCCGTGCAAGCGACATTATCAACCAACCGACCACCCTCCAATGCCTCGCACCAGACGAACCACCCTCGCTGAATTCAAGAGAGATTAGGGTACATTAAGTGCCTTCTACATAATGTAAACTTCACTGGGCCCGGATCCCAAAAGAGAATAACGTGAGCGCACACAAAAAAATACTCCAACGAATGAACGTTTTGATATTCATGGTTCTATTGTAATTGTGCAATGGAGTGTACTTTTTGTTCATGTTAATCTTTAAATAATACATCATAATATGAAATGCATTCAAAGATTTTTTTGATTTAATCTTATTTTTTAAATTGCATTGCATCAGAAATATCTCGCATTTTCAACAATAGCATTATGAAAGTATTGGTAAATAATAAGCTTTAAAAAAAAGTAATATTGTTAGAAAAAGTAATGTTAATGCATATTTTAGTAAAAAGCATTATAAAAGTAAGCATAAAATGTGTTTTAAACGTATAAGCTGTACATAACTACCCAATTATAACAAACGTACAGATAATACCAAGTTGTTTTACATCTTTTATTTTAAACTAAAGTAACATAAAGAAAATAAATATAAAAAGTTCATCAACTTTGATACAAAATAACAATAATCTTTATTAGCCACAAAAAGGAAGTCACTCATATTTAAAATACACGAAAACATTCTACTATTATTAACAACTTACGTAAACGTAGAAATTATATTCAAAATACTATGCATTTTGTTTACTAACTTACGTAAAACTAATATTTTCTAGTATCAAGGGTTATCAGTAAATGTAAAAAGCAATTATAAACTTATTTTATTTTCAAGAGTGATTGTTGATTTTTATTTGTTTCATTATTATTATTCTGATGATTTGTATCTGATTGTGAATGTTGTAAGTAAATATAATGAATATGTTAATTTATAACTAGCTATTCAGGTATTAAATGTGTGCAATTATTTCGATAGTTATTGAGCTGACTTTGCCGAATATAGGTATGATCATTCAGCATCTTATTATCTTTCAGAAACTTGCTTAAATTGCTTTTCTCGTAATAGAAATCTTCCAGTTGCGAATTTTGTGTTACAATTTATAATTACACTAATAATTAAACTAATATCTTGTATGTTAGTTTGAACAACGATTATTATTTATATTCATTTATTACTTAAAATAATTGTATTATTTAAAAGTGACTTAGTTAACAATGACTATGACTGTACTTGTGGAAAAAGAATAGAGGTAAGAAAGCTGGTAAGAATACAGAAATTTTAGAATCAACAAAGCAATGGAATTTTACTTTCTTCGAATTGGATGTAGTCTAACTGCAGGTGACAGACAGGCTTTTGTATACAAGAGAAATTGCTTTTCATGATCCATGCACATTTTTCTCATATTTTACGTAGAAATACTTTTGTTCGTTGTTTGCTCGATGCTCTTTTCTTAGACCTTTGGAAATTTCATAGAATATTTGCTTATTTATTATTATATCTCATCGGATTTCTGCATTTACAGCATTTCTATTTAACGTATAAAAGTTACTTTTTTTTATATTATATTTAATTATAACTTTAACCTACCTAAAATATGTGAATTACGTGTTCTTGTTATGACGAGAAATACGTTATGAAAAGATTTTTTTTTTTAAATTTCATCGTGAATAAATAAAAAATGACTTATGTAATTATACTAATATATGTAACTTGTGACATTTACATATTGTTAATTCGACGGTTTTTGAAGTAAGGGTTCTAGATTTTAATTTGTTATGTCTAAGTTTTTTTGTGATATAGTAATTGCAAAAAAAAAAACGTTTTGTATACAGTTGTATTAAAACGTATAGAAATTACGATGAGAATAAATAATAGACTAATTGGATTGAGTAAAGAAATAAAGCGAAATACGTTACCCAGAAGATTTATTTATTGTTAAAAATCTACAAAATTTACATGTTAATCATGGATGTGTAAATACAAAGTAAAAATTACAATAATTATATAAAGGAAAAACAGAATGTCCTCTCTTATCGTATACACACTGAGCACTGAGAAACACAAACGAATCCACGCGAACCCAATTTTTGTTGTTAATTAAAACGTGCTGCACCGATACGAAATTTATAATTACAGTCAGCACGGCTTGTGTAAGGTGTAATCAAGTAAAAGCCTTTCAAACGCACTGAAAGCTCACACACTGAGCCAGGCGATCAGTTGCCAGGGAGATCTACAGCCACGGGGAAATCGAACGGTTTTCGTGGATGTGTGTTGCGGCAGTCTGGGGCAGGAGGACGGGCGGGTGGAAGGGAGATGGAGCCGGGGCGGAAGAGGAGGAAGGGTGGCGGCGGTCGTCAATGCGACGTAGGAGCGCGGGGGCGGAGGGCCGGGACGAGTTTTCGGGGCTCGAGCCACGAGGGGGGCGCTGATCCGCCGCTTTGTATTGGAGCAAGACTGGTTGTTTGCTGCCTGGGCCTCGGAGCCCGGGCTGCAGAGGGAACCGAAGGGGGGTCGGAATATGCGAGGACACAACGCAGGAGCGGCAGCAACAGCAGCTGAGGACACGGAATGTGCTCGACGTGGTGGAGGAGGATGAAGAGAGAGAGAGAGATGGAGCAGGAGGAGGAGGAGGTGGACTACCTACCACTGCCAACAATGAGATAGACTGCGGTGTGAGGGAGAAGGAGGCCGAACGAAAGGGAGATGGAATGCTTCTGGGGGAGGATGGATTTCAAGTTGAAGGACACGCGGCGCAGGCAGACGCGATAAGTGAAACTGTTGTACTAACTGTCCAAAAAAAGTTTCCGAAACTTTTCCTAAGCGCCAAAAAATACGAAAAGGGAGACCAAGGGCTAAAACCGAATGTGCCGACGAGCGGAGCAGAACCCCCAAGTTCTTTCATCGTCAGCATTGAGCATCCATCATTGCGATTTGATATTGCTTTTGTTTACAAGCCCTTAACATATTCGTTGAAGAGCTAAAACAACACTTCAAAAAAGAAAACTTTGTTAACGGAGGAGGGTGTTATAAGCAACCTTTCCCACTTTTCGTAATAATATATACATCCAATTGAAATCATAAATGATTTTAGTTCATAAGTTCACATCTCAGTTTAATGTTTTAAGCGTTAACTATAGTTAATAATATGTTTTTGCCAACGTCACAAAACAATAGTATTTAAACGTATCCAAACAACACTTTCCTTTTGGATTTTTGAATGATTATATTTAATTGACTCCATGCACTTTTTGTATCGTTTATTACGAACATTGCAATGCATTTCATTCATAATTTCATTATAATTAATTTTAATATAATAAATAAAGCAAAACTTTAATGAAATCTAAAAAAGTAACAAAAGTTTTCCATAAAATATTCACTAATTTCATAAGAAGAAAAAGGCTAATTACATAAAATATATTGATGAATAGAATTTGGCATAATTAATAATCAAATTGTGTATCAATCAAGAATAGAAAACATGAAAATATAAGTGATAATTTTGTAAAGTTGACTATACAAAATGTCAAACTATGGGCGGTCTTTATTCGATCTCAATTTTTGCTGATTTGCTGAGAGGTTGGCCAATGAATAAATATAAAATAGTAAATAAAGATGAATGCGTGTACAAAAACTAAAAAATGGGATTTCTTAAGATAAAATAAACTTGTATACACGAAAAGTACAAAAAACATATATGTTTTTTGTCCAATAAATGCTGAACCATGAGTGGTGTTTATTTGATCTTAAGTTTTTCTGATTTGTTGAGCCGTTGGCCAATAAAATAGTATAAAATGATGAATGCGTATACAAAAAAATAAAAATGGAAGAAACGTACGATTTCTTAAGATAAAATAAACTTGTATACACGAAAAGTACAAAAAACATATATGTTTTTTGTCAAGTAAATGCTGAACCATGAGTGGTCTTTATTTGATCTATGTTTTGCTGATTTGTTGAGCGGTTGGCCAATAAAATAGTATAAAATGGTGAATAGAGAAGTATAAAATAAATAGAAAGAAAAATATAGCGTTTTTAACGAAGTTATAAAGTTGCAAATACAAAATAAAGTTGCGTATTTTATATGTAAAACTGTATACTATATAACATTGTTAATTAAGAGAAAATTATGTTGCTCATTAATTAATAATAACTTAAAAAGTTATCTGAATGTAATCCCAGATCTTTTTATTTAAAATTAACCGAAAGGAAATAAATCATTTGTTTTTATAAACAAATTGTGTAATTAATCATTATGCGATTAACGTGATACTTTTTGTAGAGATATTTTGTTAAAGATACACCCATAATTGATGCCTAATCCCGGAGGCCTTAGAGCTACAAATTCATTATATCTCGCTCGTACACTAATTCCAGTATAATAGTCAGTTGATGAAAATTATTTGTGATTACGTTGGAACGCATTATTGCGAGAGCGAGTGAGTTCACAGAACGCGAATGTACTATAATTACTTTAGGAAAATTGATTTTGCGGAATGTTGTTGAACGCATACCTATGTAACATGTAATTCGTCTAATCGAATAAAGTTTTTTCAACATGATGCAAATTGTAATCAAATTTAACTTGGTTTCAGTATAAGAACATGAAAATTACACGCAAAATGAAACAGTACTTAATACACCCATACCTCGCTATACGGCATTTCTCTATCTTCAATTAATCGATTTACGGCCTAAAATGTTTCGGCAAAAGAAACTTTTGTTCGAAGTCGATATGTTGGTAATCTTGCGCAAGCGCAATAATTGATTCCTTATACGGCTTTTCGCTTTGCGGCCTGGAACGTATCCAGGGTGTATTACATAACCGAGTTTGAGCGCGTTTTTTGGTAAATAACGGAGTGAAAAATTATGAATATTTGATTAAATTTAAATGAAAAAAAACAACGATTGTTTTGCATTGTTGTTTGCACAAACATTCATTAATAAATCAGATTTAGAGTGGTATCGATCGCTGAATTGTTAATTTGCAAATTGCAAAAAGCGAAATTTTCAACATTAACGTTTTTGAAATCAAACCAATTTTCAAAGAAACAAAATGATTAACAATACTTTCTTTTGTAAGTTATTGGTGTTTTCTTTTAGTATTGTGATGTAACAGATTTCAAGTAAGTCTAATGGAAATAACGTGCACTATTTACTCGGTAATAATGATTTGGTTGAACGAAGAATAACCTTTTTTTTTCCCGATACCAGACTGGTGGGATAGGACCGAATTTCGGTGCAGGTAGTAAAGAGACCGACACGAGCAAGCGTCGGGGTTCAAAATAAACATCAAAATATGGTGTGGCCGACATTTTCAGAACTGCTAGTAGACATTATCAGCTGATCGGGCCGTCGGGGGGGCCACTGACCCACTCACTGCGACTGCCAACTTTCTTACTATTTTTGCTAGAACATAATCATCCTTTGGCTATTAACACTTTTCCAGTTGCACCACGATTGCGTTTCTCGTCTTGGGAAAAGTAACAACAATCATCGACATTGGAAAGCGTCGATATTTTCGTACGACTAAATTTACCTACGTTGTCAGGTGCAGATTGATCTAGGGTGTCTTTCTATTGTACCGAAACACGTGATTAATTGTTTAATCGAAAATGAAGATAAAAACGTAAAGGAGAACTGCTGAGAACTTTGATTTATGTATCAAAATACAAATACTGATCCTGCTGTTATAACATGAGAAACTCGTACCGAGATTACTTTATCTCAGTTGACTATCACTAAAATATCATCTTCTTTATCAAACATTTATGTCACAATATAGCAACAAAAATTATTACCTACAAACTATGTTAATATAAACAATTCCTAACAAAATTTGCAAATTTAAATATAAAATTAAAATTATAACAAAATGTTTTAATAATTTATAATAAATACAAATCTTTACACTCAGATAGACAAAAAATCTAACAAATACAAATAATAAGGTATTGAAATTACACTACATTTTATAAATAATATTAAACAAAATATATGCAAATAATTGAAAATATATAAAATGGTATTGATATTAATTAAAATTAACTTAACTACATGTTGTTTCTAATTGGAAAAAAACATCTAATCAAGATGCATCGTTTGTTTAACTTTTTCTCAACTATTAGGTAGAAACCAATACATTTTTTTTTGGTATAAAATAATCATAAACTCTTTAAAAGTTAAAACATTAAATATGTTTTTAAATTAGGTAATAAAATTGATGTGAATAATTAAATTTTATAGCTCAGCGAGTCAAAGATCACACACATAGAATGTATATTTATGTCAATTCAGAGTATTTTTTGGACATGGAAAATGATGAAATTTTCTTAAGGTGTAGTGTAAACAGGTTGCAAAGCTCTGGTGCAAATTATTACATAATTTTTGAATACTAATACATCATTACATGCTCTTTCGTAAAGCACTCAAAATACAGTACATTTCAACAGGAGTGATGCGAATTTATTTTCATCGGTTCGGAAACAATAAACTTAGAGCTTAAAGCTAAGCCGAAGTTTTTCCTTCGTATTTTTATACCTGCGTGGACAAAGCGAATTCTTCGGTGGCGCGGCAATAATGGGGAATGTCAAGTATTTTTACAAGACATTTCCAGATTGTATACGATGCGGCAGCAGGAGGGTAGTGCATAGAAGACGCCGCATTAATATTCAATTTGGTAATGCGATTCATTCATTTTTTCTTCTGTTTCACTTTTCAACAATTCTAAGAAATCCAAATTCGTGGATTTGGTTTATACTTTTTCTTATAGAATAAAATGCTAGTAGTTAGATGTAATATTGATAGATGGAGCTTATTTGGTCATATTAATTTATTATTTATTTTAATGCTTTTTTTTATAGAACGATTAATAACTAATACAATATGAAGAATATTATAAATTTATTATTAATTAGTATGAAATTTCCATACAATAATGTATTAAATACGTTAATAATTAATGTATAAAAAATATTACAGATCTAGAAGGTATTTCTTCATAAAACTATCTAGTAATGCTTTTAATTTCTTAAATAACAAATTGAGGTGTATTTAAAGTTATTGTCTTAATTTTGATATCTTATTTCTGGTATCATTGAGAAAATGATGAAAGATACACATATATAGTACACCCATACCTTGTCTAGATACGTTCCACGAAACTTGGCCGCAAAGGGAAAAGCCGTATAACGAATCAATTATTGAGCTTGCGCAAGATTGGCAACATGTAGATATATCGAATTCGAAAAAAAGTTTTTTTGGCCGAAACATTTTAGGCCGTAAATCGAAAACGTTCCTTAATTGAAGAGGGCTATTATTGCGAAATGCCGTATAAAGAGCGGTCGTATGCGTGACTTAGTAGTACATTCTGAACTTATTTCATAGCTTTAACATCGTTTTTTTCAATGGTTACGTCCCTATTTCTGAACTTTTAGTCCTTATCAGACATTACCATATTTACTGACCGGAAAAATCGGTGTAATTCGAACCTGGACCATTTCGCATCAGATTTTTGTAATGCAGGTATTCTTAACCACTCGGTGAAGTTTGTTTAGAAATAATAACTATTACTTATGTAATATGCACGTTTTTATTAGAATTTGAAGATGATCATTATGTTTATAAAAAATGAAAAAATGAGTCTACTTCTTGAAAGTTTCCGTTGGTGGCAAAATGCGATCTCGGTTCATATGCATAATTATATAATATTTATGGATCCATCGTTTGCACGGCATGGGCTTTTCTTCTTTTCGTGCGTTGTTGAATAAGGCTTATTATGGCTTCAGCGCGTCTGGGCCCTCTCCGCCAGTTCAAAATCAATAGGCTAAGCTACCTACCAAAAATTATCAAAGATGTCCTAACGAATATTTATTGTGGTCTGGGTCCGTAAACTTGATTTATCTCGGGCAATTTATATAACTTGAGGAAACAATATTAAAAAAAAGTGGAGAGGGAGTGAGAGACGGTTTTCGGGGCCGAGAGGGAGAGACATGGCCGGCCGAGGCTGGGGGTTAATTTTTTTAATGGTACCTCGCTGTGTGGGTAAAATGGATGTGTTGCATTATTTTCGTCCTTCTCTAGCTCATCTCTCTCGTATTTTGGTCTCGCATTAAATATTGGTGCCGTTTCGTAATTTCAGTTCAGGGAGGGTAATCATTTCAGAGGGGCCCTTCTTGTCACGGTCCGCAGGCATCGATCATTAAAAATGGCCGCACATAAACACTCGGCCCGTCCTTGATGCACAGGCAACAGAACACGGGACAGGCTTCATTTTGTTAACGGCACAAAGGACCCCGCCGGGTCCTTTTCCTTCTCTCCGTCCCTCTCCAGCTCACTTTTTATTGCTTCGCCGGGCAATGCATTGGCTGTGCCACCAGACTTTCCACGAAGCAAAGACGATTATTATGCGCATAATGGGGGGACGGACGGATGATGTTTCTTTATTTCGTCCTCTGCTTCCTCTCTTCTTTCCTTTCCCCTTCCCCCTCCTCCTCCTCCTCTTTTTCACCTCATTTTTACCCACAGCAATTGTAATTGACCGAATTTCCAAACCGATTTTTGTTTTTGTTCACCCTGGACGTGATTTACAGAGGCGGCCTTAATCAAGTCCACTTTAATTCCTTTACTTTTTCAACTTTTTCACCCTGTCCTTACTTAACCATAAATTGAGTCCGAATGCTCGTCACGCGTCTCCCAGCCCCGATATTAGTCAAGAATCGATTCAAGTGTTTTAAATGTGCAAAAGTCTCCGCTTCCTCATCAAACTTCCTTCACAAAATACGAGCCTTAATTCACTTACGAAATTTGTATTCCAACCGTTTACGTCGCCAAACCCCCTCGTCTCCGACCCATCTCTCCTCTCACTACCCTTGAATGATTCAACGAATTCCTTTGTTTCCGAAACTTCGGCAAGTGTCCAATTAGAACATCGGTAGAAAGAGACAGATTACTTCCGTTTATATTAAAAATATAACAAATCTGGTCAAAATCAATAAATTTTGTATTTTTTTTTAAATAATTACTATTTTCTACAACAACATTTTGAAAACGTTCATAGTTTGACCCAAATTTGTTTTAATTGAATTATTATTTTAGAAATAATTATGTAATTATTATAAACGGAAATTGTAACAGTTTTTATTTCTTTATTATTATTGCTTAATATTTTTGATTACTTTTCTTTTGGATCTTTGGAGCTTTTTTTAAAATTTTGTATTTATTTGTTTTATTGCATAAAATTCGTTGTTGAAATAAATTGTATATTAAATGTTTTGTTTTTTTTAACAAACAAATAAAAACAATAGATATTCATATAATAGTAATAATGAAACTTTTGCAAAATTGACCCTTTAAATAAGAGAATACGATAAATTGTTTTATGAATTGAATATTTCTGTCGATCTAATATGAATTTGCGGATGCGTTGCTGCTGCCAATACGAATATTCTATGCAGTTTCTCTCTTTAATAAATACAAGTGAAGAGAAACTAGGAGCTCAAGAACCGGAAACACAAATCCGGTAGGAAAAGAAGCTCTATAAAAAAGACATTACACTGCTATTAAAAAAAAAGAAACGTACGAACAACGGTTGGGGGGTGAATATCGTCCCTATTGTACGTAGCTTTTTTTTATATATATACCAGGTAGCCATGAAAAAAAAAATGCTCTCACAATGAAACAGCTCCCGGGCATACATGATGCAAAATCGAGAATAATTAAAGGAAATATTGTTTGTTGTTTGAAGGAACAAAAACTGTTTTTTTGCGTTAAAAGAAAAACAAGCAATCATTTCTCTTTTCTCATTATTCATATTATTATTGTTGTTATTTTTTACAATTATCTTATTACTGATTTTGCGTAATTTCCAAGAGAAGTAATTAATATTTTTAAATATTTTAAATGACAGATGACAGAACTTTTTATATGCTGTCAAATATGCCATCTATTATTCATTTTACGTAACTTAATTTAAAAAAATAAATAAATGTATTAATTTAAAGATTGATATTTACCTATACCTATACCTATAGATTATAGCCCTTTAATAGCAATAACTTTTAATTTTCGTTTGTATTTCCTCAATATTGTATGTTTGTTATTGTTATTTTGTGTACTTGTTGTTGCAAAAAAATGTTACTATTATTGATAATTAATTTCAATATTTCTTGCTAATAGATACATACATAATATTATATAATTGTGTTTCACAAAGCATGGTGGTATTTCTTTTTTGATGAGTAGGAAATTAATTTTTATATGTAGTAATATATAACATTTAGTGAGATATTAATTAACATTAAATAAGTATTAGTTTCAGCACAATACAAAGTAGTAGAGTTATTTGAATGAATGCCCATAATTGGAAAGAAATATATAGAAAAAGATATCATAGTTAGAGGAGAAACGTCGACTAATTTAATAAAAAGAAATCCCTTTGTGGGCTTTTACAAATGAACGGAATTCGTTTCCAAAGAGAGAGATTCTTTCTTTAACGTAAGAATTGCGTGTTTTACCCTCCTACCAAGATTTCCACAAAAGGATCCTAATGAACGTTTCATGGTCATCACCATGTTGCTAATGACTATGGCACCCTAGCCATTTAAATGCTATTAAAAGAAGTTATGACTAGAGTTCTTCACTAATTAATTCCATTATTGCAGAGCAAGTAGTATCATTAAACAAAAAAACAAAACAAAATAGCTACTGTTGTAAAAATAGTGTTAAATTTTACTAATTTTCTTGCAAATTTTCATGATTGGTTTGTTAGTTTTCGAAATATGCATGATAAAACAAACCACTTTGTGTTGAGACATGACTCATCAATTTTGAAGATATCATATAGATTGAGATGGTATATGAAAGCTTTGAGCTTACTATACATTTCGTGTTGTTGAAAATTGAAGAAAAGTACGAACTAAACCAAATAAGTTTAATAACTAAAATTACGATCTAACACACTGGATTTGTAATCAAGAAAATGCATGCAACAAACGAAACCTGAAGCGCGAGTATCAGGTATCTGGAATCAATGTAGCGAGTCTCGACTTTCTGCAGAAACATCCCTCCAAATTGGGGAACTGGAGACCTTTGAAAATAAAAGTTTACGTCGATTTTCAATGTAATGTAAACTTTGTATCATTAATAACGGTTTATTTATAGATGTATTTATTAAAATTCTTCTTTGCTACAGAAATGTGTTGTTGTAGAAAGCAGTCATAGTTAGTAAATAAAAGTAGATAATTAAAACAGAAGAATCGACCGGTGCATATCAATGCGAACTGTGGAAGATACAGTCAGTATAATGTCTATTATGCTTACGGAATAGTAATGGGAGAAATCTCGGGGCAACGAGTAAGTTCGTAATTGGAAACTGAAAACAACATCAAACCGTAGGAAAATAGATAATTGGAGGATGCTTAATTGAAAGTAGCGCCGGTGAAATGCATTTAATAAGTTCGAAATTAGTGTTGAGGAAGAGGAGGAGGAAATTAGCATGATTCGGATAATCCCATTGAACGTCCGTCAGTCTGCTGCATTAGCGGCATTAATCCCTCCGATGCGAATGCCGTGTTCTGGTTTCCAGGAATTTTGGAAAGTGTTGTCGTGGCAACAAGTCCAGGTTGCTTGGGGGCAACACAGCAAATATGCAAACGTTTTCCCGGTATTCGGGGAGAAAGAGCCGCGGCCTTTTGCTGCTGCAATAATGGAAATGGGAGGGAAAAAAAAGAGAAAGCATTTCTGTGTGCTCCGCATTGCTCTGATATTGATGATGCTGCTGCTGCTGCTGTTGGAGCAGCTCTTGTCGTTGTTGATCTTGATGGTAAAAACCGGCCCTTCCCATTTCATCCGGCACTAAACGGGATTTGGTCCAAAATCACCCTTTCACATACAAAAAGTACAGCACCGAAATAAAAACCAGTATAATAATGTTATACCCATTTACCCATGTGAATTCATATTGCAACTGCTTTCTATAGCTATATAGCAATGTTCAAAAGTCTGCTTACACTTGGAAATATTCTTAACGTAGCATTTGTTAGCACATCAATCATTTTTCTTTCATACCAATTTAATAAACTAATAATTACAATTGTTACAGAAACCAAAAGTTCATGGATTACAAATAAAAATGTATACTCTCACAAAAGCCAATTCAGTAAATCAAATTTTTCATTAAATAGAAAATTTAATTTATATTTTAACTTTATTTCTTTAAAAAATCTTAGAATTAGTTTTAATATATTACTTTTTTTAATTAGTATATTTGATATACAGAATTATTAGAATACAAGTTCAGAAATAAAACTGTATAATTATTGCTGCTAAAACTCTAATTAATGTTTATACAAGAATTAATTAGTTGAATAATATTAAGAACAAAGACATGAAGGTAAAATTAAAGACTTTTCTTATGTTCAAAGATGACTTTGGTCAAAATACTTACTAATTACTATATTAGTTAATTATTATTTGTTATTATTGTCACAAAGTTAGTGGCCAATTAAGGTCAAGAATCGACAATTTCTTTATAATTATATAAATAAGATTTAAATTAGAATTTCTTTACGTATGACTTTCTCAACAAATAATTGTATTATATTGAAATAATTATATAATCATGTGAGTATTTGAATTTATGTATAATTCTTCAATTTTTTCTCTTCTAAGTGCACCGATATTCCCAAATCAACTGATAGAACTACACTAACTTAACGTGTATATAACTTAGTGTATATAACTACCCTTAAGTTTGACATATGCACTTGCTCAAAAAACTTGTACTGAGAGCAACTGCTGCTTCTGACACTAAATTCAAACTGAAAACTGGTGAAAAGTATGCTCCTGTATGAAAAGTTTTTAAATTCTATTCGAATATAATAATTGATGCAATTTCCAATAGTTATTATTATTATTACAATAAGATCTTGTTGATATATTTATATATGCTTCAAATTCTTATATACATAATTTTAATTCATTCATTTAAGAACGCAAAGTCGTTAAGTATCTTCAATAAAAGTAATTTATGTAAGATTCTTCTGCTCGATTTTATATTTCCCTTCATTATTGCACGGAAATAGGTTTTACGAGTTGTTAGATGAAAAATTTATATGTTGCTTAACGATTGGAAATTTACATTTGGGTAATTTATAAAATTCCTGATTAATTTCACGGCCCGTTGGGCAGCATTCGGAATGGTGGATTTACCTCGGAAAGGGAATAAGAAAAAGGCCTACCCGTTTTTGCCACCTACAGCTTCCACTTTTCCATCTTAGATGCTCGATGCCGAGGATCGATTAATTGCGAACTCGGAGAAGCGGGAAATTCAATTTGCGGATTAAATGATTTCGCCGGTAATGTTAATGCGAAGTTTAATTTGGCGGAATTTGCAAATTTGTAGAAGCGGGATGCAGAGCAGACACATTTGCTATTGTATATTCGGTATTTTTGTATTTGTTTTGTCTTTTGCACTTGGGGTCAAATCCGTATGTGTTGGATTACCAGTTTCGCTTTCGGCGTAGACAAAAGGATGTGGAAAAATGCGAAATTGGATTACTCGCACTCGGAGATCAGAAATTTCTTTCCTTTTGGCGTAGGGTTAGAGCTGTCTCTGTCAGACTTGTGTGGGTTCGGATCAGGGCGTCACTGTTGTGCGAGCGATCGCATGTCAAAAAAGAACCCAATATCCGAGAACATGTGACTTATTTCCCTTGGGGTGCGTTTGCACAGCCCCCACTCTTGCATGCCAATGTCCCATCGCCTTGATTACCTATATTTATATTTCTTTGCTGCTCACGTACGTTCTTCAGCTGCTTTTCGGTGCGGGCAAAAAAAGGGGACGAATTTCCATTTAAATTGATACATTTTGTTCCAAGGAAATGCTTTATTTTACTTTCTAAGTTAATTAGAACTTTAACATCCATTTTTTGTATTTGAGAGTTTATTGATTTTCTTTTGGGAAGACAATAAGGGGATGGTCATAATAGTAACCCTCATGGGTTAGGTTAGGGGAGTTCCCCTAGACTTCGCTTTCCGACCGGGAAGTATTTTCTGTCGTAAAAAAACTTTGGAGTTTTTGGACCAATTGGTGATGGGATTTGGATAATGCGTGACCAGTGCAGAAGATTTACAAGCTCGATGCGTTTTGTGCTCTTTAAATTTACGAGTCGTCATATTTCAGGTAGTTTCGGTTAATTGTACCTCGGGTGAATGTGTGAACGCGAGTGCGGCGACGCCGAGGGCGTCAGGTGCTAAAATAATCAGGAATTGGTGGGGACGTGGTGAATAATTTTTGCGCCGGAGAAGGCGAAAGCCTAATAGGATGAAGGGCGGTCGGCGGAATTAAAGTGCGGCGAGTGGGCTCCGGGCACCGAAGGAAATGGAAGAGTGGAGATACGGAGGAAAGGCTTCCTCGGTGAGAGGACGAAAAAAGGAGAGAGAGAGCTGAGCAATCGGTACGCACTTCCTGCTCGAGCAAATGCTATGTTCGAGAGAGAAGAAGAATAGAGTTTGAAGGAGAAGCGTGTGTGTCGGATGTGCGCGGAACGGGTAATAGCTTCCCCCTCGTCTCTCGCATTTGGGGGACGGTCTCGAAGGAGCGGCGCAGCGATCCGCCGCCACCACCGCCGGCCGTGCCTATCGATCCCTCGAACGTGGGTTCCCTCCTCGAGCCTAGGTTGTGGAGAGGCGGAAGGCGGCGGCGGCAGCGGCGCCACCTATGCAACAGCCGAAAACTGGAATAGTGGGAGCAGCAGCAGATACGCCACGCGCTCTTGCAATCAGCTTGGTTCGCTGCGAGCCTCGAAGAAGAGGGAATCGCACCTCTCCCTCTAGCACATAAATTCGCCCACTCTCACTCTATCATTAAAAGAGAGAGGGAGATAGAAACAGAGAGAGGGAGAGAGAAACAGAGAAAGAAAGAGGACCTGACGTTCATGGCCCCCCTTGCAGCAGAGAGGGACGTGTCATGGCAACTCTCCATGGTGAGAGAAAGGGAGAGAGGCAGAGCAGAATGTTAAATAGAAGAAAAGAGGACGCGAGAAAGGAAATGAGTCCTCGTCGTCGTGTGGTTGCAGTGCGTTGAATAAATAAGGGTTGCGAGGGTGTGTGCACACGCACCCGAAAAGGGCCTGCAGACTTTTGCAATAATCTTCTCGATCCACTGCACTCCCAAAATCCATTCCATTCATTTCGGAAACGGAAATGAATTCAACACACACTACATTTTCTGAAGAAATCTATCATTTTCATCTCACCCTTTGTTCATATACCTTTCCAATATTATCGCACATAACTTTAATAACCTGCACATGAAGTAAAACTGATCTCAAAATATTAGGTTTCAGCTTTTCTTCAACTTTATAATAATACAAAGTAGACTTATATTTTAATCAAAAGATATCAGAATTAGAGCGATAATAAAGAAAGAACTTAATTTTAACATTTATGATTCATATTAATTTTAAAAACATACAATTGTTAAAATTACATTTTACTTTAATTATCATCATTATCATTGTATATATTCACAATAGAACATAAAATGATGAACTATGATATAAAGGACGATTCACCAAGTCTTAATTTAAATAATAATAATTTAGAAACCATACGTAAAAGTTGAAAGTAATATTCTTTAAATTCTAATTTGAATTTATTTACAAACAAGTTTTGTTAATAAGTTAATTTATTGCAAGGATAATTACAAAACTGTCAATACAATAACAAATAAGAAAAAGGAAATACTTTGCTGCAAACGGCTATTGACCATAGGTCTTTCTGCCCAAACAACTCTTATTTTCCAATTTATAATTGTTTCACAATATAATTAATAATTTCGTTTGTTATTATCAATAATATTGTAAAAAATAGATGATTAATTAAAATCAACTTACTGTTTGGAAAATACATTATTATTTCTACTTTTTTTTGTAACTTTCTTCAACCAAAGAAAATAATTGGTCTGAATCGTGTCAAAAAAGAAGTGTACTAAAAGTGATTAAGGAATGGAACCATAAAACAATTAAAAAGACATTACATATTACGGTAATTGCAGTGTTTTTTTTTAATCCTTGCGAAGAAAATTATAGTTTTGAGGTGTGCAAAATATAGACTAGAAGTGCTTATAATAATTGTATTTAATGATCAATTAATTTGTATTATTTTTTAATGAAATTATTTTTTGAATTATTTATAATTAACTTTTTTAACAATATTTTCAAAATAATAATTAATCAAACAAAGTTTGTGATATTTATATAACAATAATTATGTTATTTTTTTCTTTAAATTAACTGTTATAACTGTTACAAACGGCTATCGACCATTGTGTTTTTGTGCCCACCAAACTGAAATTCAATAAGAATGAACGTCATGTTATTTATTTAAAAATACTATAAATTACTACGCACTGCATAAACAGATGTTGTATGTAGTTTTAATGGTATTGTAAATATATGTATGCAAAGAGACAACGTTTCTGGTGTTTTGTTAAAATCAAATTGCGCTGAGAGAACACTTCTGCAATTATGGACAGGTGCACCGGAGGCAGAAGACCCCGAGGCAACAACCAATTTGAATGGGGTAACTTTTTCCCCCCTTTCGACCTGCCCTACCATTTTAATGGATATTTTGTACTTTACAATTATGATTAACTCCTTTTACCGTTATCCATCAACCTGTATCTCTCAATCCATAAATCATACACATTTTTCATTACATGATCTCTTTATGTATAATATATTGTTTGTAACATGATCGAATTGAAACATAGTATTTAAGCAGCCTCATTTCTGACAATTTGGAACTTACTTTCTGAATATTGAAGAAATTTACTAAAACCCTTTGAAGCAGTAACATTATATTATATGTATTTTCAAAATTGGAATAATTTTATTGAAACAATGTACATAAATTGTGATGTGATCAAAGACGAAAATGTGATAGTGAATCAAGTGAGCAAACAAATGAATTCCAGGCATTTGTCCCAAGATTATCATTGAGTCTATAAAATGAGTATTCTCTTGTGCGTTAGTTAGTTCTGTGTTCTTCAACTCTCTCGTTTCACCTCAGACAAATTTAAATGCCACAAGCATTAATTACGGTGCTAATTAAAATGCACATTCGTGACTTTAAAAGGCACGCACTACTGACCTGCAAAATGATTAATTCCTGTACATAAAGAGTGGAAGGTCATTACTTTGTATATGTGTGTGTGTGTCTACTTTTTATGTTTTTCTTCTTTTCGTTTATGCTTTTGTTGGTTTCATTTACCAACCGCAATTTCTATTTATCACGGAAATACGCCACATAAAAAAAGATCGAAACGAATGATTAAAAATTTAAATACAACAATATGTATTCTTCACATGTATCATTATTCTTTGCATTTTACAACGAATATAATTTGTTTGGATTGTCCAATCATTTCAAATAATTGTCATTTCTTAAAAAATACACAATTTTATTATTTCTTTATTTCATATTTTTCAGATATTAGTCGGCTACAGCAGTGTTTTCCAACCTCTGTTCACTAATTCCCACAAAATCAACGAGGAACAAGCAGGTATTGTCTCGTAAATAGTCGTTTATAACTATAGCTAACTAAATTATAATCAAAGCTTTCGAAAAGTGATATACAGTGGTTTCGCTATATACGAGTGCCCTACAATACGAGTGTTTTGAGATACGAGCGATATTTTGCTTTGAGATGCGAGCAAGATTTGAGATACGAGGAATCGCAAACTACACCCACCTCAGATTAGACCTCAGTCTGTGTGCTTATTTCCCTCTCTTTGAGATATGAGCAAGGTTACGGAACGAATTAAACTCGTATGTGGAGGTACCACTGTATATCCAGAAAGTAAGTTCCATAACTTTAAGAAGTATATGAAAATAATGCCTGATATTCATGTTACATACATTAAATTATCGATTCTTGGATGAATGTTTCAAATTACAAACTATGAAGAAAATAGATTCAAAATGTTTTGGACATATTTAGTAAAAAGCGATAGAATGTGCGAAAGTATAAATCCCAGAATAGAGTTCAATTCTTCTTTCATAGTCCTTCCATAGTTATTCCAATGTTTTCAAACATTGTTTAAATTTTGAGGTTTTTTTTTGCATGAAAACGGATTGATCATTTTTATATTATGGGAAATGTTGATTTGGTATACGTCCTATTTGGTCA
Source organism: Nicrophorus orbicollis (assembly GCA_018845635.1). Classification (NCBI taxonomy): domain Eukaryota; kingdom Metazoa; phylum Arthropoda; class Insecta; order Coleoptera; family Silphidae; genus Nicrophorus; species Nicrophorus orbicollis. Next base: position 109,656 of record JAFMTC010000414.1, read on the forward strand.
AAACATCAAGATTAAGGTCGTATACCGAGGTTCCACTGTATGTATAAACAAAAAATAACGGTAGTAAATGTTGTCGAAATGTATGTGGAACAGCAACTATATTTAAGATTGTGCTAGGTCATGGAATCAGAGATTAAGAAAAATAAGTATCAGGTTATAAGGTCATCGTGTAGTAAAGCGCCGAACGTAAACAAGCAGTAATTATCCATTCATTTTCGCTGGAAAGCAATCCTGCACACTTATTAATTTCGATCAATCGTCTTACGTAATCGCCGCGAATATTGTCAGCGTTTCACGCATTTCCACTCGCAGCAAACGAGTTTGCGAAATCGAATGAGCCGGACTAGCAATAACAGAGTTTTCTGCGAATAAACGTGCCCTGTTTGCAAAGATTTATGCAGCAAAGCGAGCACAGCACAGCGGATTGTTTGCTCAAATCAGATGGAACATACCTTGATTCTTATAAGATGTGTCCGTTTCATTAGCAAACCTGCTGCGAGTTGTTGTCCAAGAATGTTTTCGTATCAAATTTCGATTATCGACAAATAAATAATATTTGTTTGAAATGAGGAGGAATGATTGATTAGTTTTGTGCTATATTATTAATTGCAAAATTAATATACTGATTATGGATGAAGCGGGTGAAATAAATCGAATTTCGTTTTTAGTGTGTTAATGGGTATGGGTATGGGAAGGTTGGCTCCGGAGAGCAGCTATTCGAAACTTTAATGTCTCGATAAAAATTGATGAGATCTTAGCCTTTATGAGAAACGGTAGATCAGAGGGTCCTTATTAAAGCCATACCATCTGAATTCCGAGAGCATACTCCTGATTCAGTGAGGACGTCAGACGAGGGGGGAGGAGGGTTGGATGGATCTCTCTCCGTGGGGCAAATCCATCATAAATTAGCGGCGGTGAAAGTAGCAGCGGTAATACACATTTGTGCGATGGTAGTTCGCAACTAGTCGTTTGGTACGTCTTCGCGCAAGCACCAGCCCGTCATTTGCACTCCACATGTTATGCAGACTAAGAGAACCCGTAGCGGTTCGCATTAATTCCTCTTCTTCTTCTTGTTGTTGTTCCTTTCTCTTTCTCTCGTTTTTCCATCTCGCAGAGCGGCCCCGCGGGGGCTTTACCTGCCAAACATCTGCACGCCTTTAACAAAGCAGTCACTGTCACAGACCATGGACGAGGATGGCCTCTATGGCTGTCAACGTGAGTGGGACGGAGACGGAGGACGGACCCAACTAGGTTGACCGCGATGCGAGAAAAACAGGTCCTTCGAGGGGCAGCCCCCTCCCGACCGGATCGCATCCCCCGCACGTGAGAGGAACCTCTTCTATCGTGGAGTCAGGTGTCGCTTCGGAATTTTATGATTATATTAAAAAAATATCTCCTCTTTCCCTTTCATTTATCATTAAAAAAAAACATTTGTTTTAGAAAAAAAATAAATCAACTTCCTTGAGAAAAGTTTAAATCAGGTTTTTCTTCTTATCGAGTTAAATTAACTTTTTTAATGAACTTTTTTGATATTGAAATAATAATTGAAAAAAAGATTAGAAAAATGTTAATTTCAGCTTGAATTTTTGAAGAAATTAATTGGAACTTTATTCCAATTTAAAAATACTTGATTTTGAAAATTAAGGAGCTTTTGTTTTCAATTATTTATTTTTGAATAGAATTTATACATATTTCAAATAGTTGATATTGGTATTAGTTGGTATTAGCATCATATTATGTTTGTAATAAAAATTGCTCAAATTTAGAACCAACAATGTATGTTTCATTAATAAGTGGAATCAAATTGAGTTATAATAATAACACATGTCAAACATTATAACTAATAATGTTTGATTTATTAACATATAACATATGTTATTTGGAAACAGATATTATCAGAATTTGAAAATGAATATTTCAATTTCAAAATATAAATATTAACGTTTATTGCAAAAACAACAATTAAACAAATCTAAAAAACAACTGATATAATTGTTACAGAGGACCCATAAAAATATAAAATTTTCACTAGCAAATAATTTAATTTTAAATTAACTAATTAGGTGTTTGCTGTTTGGTATTAACTCTTTACTTTTTGATGAATTGAATAAATATATTAGAAACTATAATTGAAAAATCCTCCAAGAATTCAAATATTTTTGGGTATAAAAATCTTCGAAATATGAAAAAAGATAAAGGTGACTTACAATTAGTAAGTTTTTAAGATTATTAAAACTTACTAATTGTCAGTCATTGTAATGGATTTAAATTTGTATATAATTCAAAAATATAAAGTTTACTATATTACTAATGTATTAGTTTATTTGTAAATAATTATTTAATCATATGTGGCTATGATTAATCGTTCCACAGCTTCATGTGTCTGTTAAGGTTGATGACAACACTTGTTGATGCCTTTAGCAAAAATATTTGTCGTAATTGGGATCACATTGCAACAAATAAATATACTAATAAATATGTTTATTTGTTTGTTTAGTGCAGTTTAAAGTAGAAAATCAAAAACCTTTAGAAACTAGAATGTTTAGGAATGAAAGGAAAGAGAGAAAAAACAGTGTAGGAATCATAAATAATAAGCTGGGTGTGTGAGTAATGACTTGACATATTCTATGGAGGTGGGAATTGATCGATTGTGGAAGCATTTCAATTTGATAAATCAATTGGGTCTGTGTCGAAGATCAACGAATCATCATCAACCGTGACCGGTTCTTCGAGCGCCTCCGTGCTTTTGCTCTTCGTCTTTGCCTCCCTGCGGCCGGTTTCTTGGAAGGTCTTCGTCGAACGAATAAGACTGACTGCGCTATACGCGGACGTGTCTGGGCGGACGGACAAGATTGATGCATCCATCTCGGAGAGAGCCCTAATGATCGTTTGCACCCCTCGCGCAGAACACCAACCACTCAGAATCCTCGAATGTGTTAATAGAAGTTCCATTTTTCAAGCAGCTACCAGAACGTCCCACCGCACGCACATGACGATGATGATGCTGTTGCTTGATGCATGCGAAAGGCTCCCCCTTACGCCGGTTGCGTAATTATCGATTCTTGACTTTTGTTTATCGAGAAAACATGTCTAACTAAAGGGGGCTTGCTTTTAGGAGCATCGATGAAATGCGAACGACTTTTTTCGGTTTCAACGAATAATTAACTGTACCCATCGTGACATGATTATTAATTAAGTTATATACAATAGACCACAAGCGTACAGCGTCTGCACATTTTCAAACTGCTCGAAAACTCTTAATGAATTAAGCCACTGTCGCCTATAGATTCCACAACGTCTGAACCACAAATATGTGAGAGAACAACTTCTGTGCAACTTCCATCAGCAGCCTCCTATCACCCAAACGATGACAATATTTCCAAACATTCCCTCGAACAGATTTAATTAACATCTCCACTAATTACAAAACACAAAGTTTCACATCTTGATCGATAAAAACATAGTTATTTTCGACTTACGAACATTCAAATTTTGTAACATATTCAACTATCATCTTCACATACACATCAAACACGTTAGTATAATTTGAAATAAAAAATATCTTTTGTTCGTAACTCGAAAACTTTAAGTACGTATTAATTTTCATGAATCTTCAAGCGAAATCGATATATTGAAAATTTTAATCCAAACATTTGTAATTAATTAAAACAATTAATTAAGCAACTAATTAGAAAATTACTGTATTGATTCATCTTTATAAATCAAAAATATCATTTAAATTTTGATTGTTTCATTCAAATTAAGTAATTTATACATAGAATTTGAACTTAATTTATAAATGTATATTTAATTTCAATTTATCATTAAACTACTTATTTTCTTTAATCTCCTGTTATTGTTATGTCTGTAGAGTAAAGTACGAACTGATTATTGTTAACATCATTTCCTATTATGTAGTGTCTACTATGGAAACAGTCATCTATAAATAATCATATGCATCGAGTCAACCTATTTGCAAAGTAATCTGAACAAAACAGTTGAAAGTTACTTTGGTCGATAGCCAGAAACTACTAACTATAATTATACTACATATTTGAGTATGATTGGTAATTATAATTATAAATCAAATAGGTAATTAAGAAATATATAATACAAAAATAAAAATGGCGACTGTTGCGTAATTTTATCGTGTTGTCTGTTAGATCGTCTTTAAATTTGTTAAATCTTGCATTTTCTACAAAGAATGGACTCGAAATGAAGGCAAAATACTTTAATTTTACGATTGACTAAACAAACAAATTCAACGTAGTGATACACGTTTATTGCTTTAATGTTTATAGTAGATACGATGAATCAGCCGTGTAATTGTGTTTGAGAGGCGCCGATAAGATTCCACATGAAAAAAGTCCGATAAAACAAATCAGAAGTTACTAAACAAGCGATCGTGAATTATGCACACGAAGGTTACAATTACCTCATCGAAGCAAACAATTATAACATTTTTAAGTATTCGATTATATTTTAGACATTAATTACAATTTTCTTTAATTTTAATGCCAAGTTCTTTTTATAATCGTATTAATTAATTTTCCTAAATTTCATCAAGATTTAATATATATGCTTAGAATTGTCTTATCCTTTAAGTATGGTTGCTGGTTTATGTGTATTTTCTGCTTTAGATTTAACCTGACCTAGTATCTCTCGTTAATGATAATAATCCGAAGGCATATTTTAAAATTTTGCATTTTATCAATGAAATAACCAGAATTTTGCAACAAGATCAAATTAATCATGTTTAGTTAATTCAAATTTTCAACTTTTTTGACTTATGATACATTTGTTATTGATGATGTTCAGATCCCGCAATTTCGTGCATCAAATATTTCATTGGGATGGCTTTAAAGTTAGATTTGTTGAGGAATTAGAGTAGTAGATTAAGATGGATACGTAAGTTTGACGGGGTTGTGAATTTTTATTCTCCATTTTGTAAATTCCTGTGTTTTGTCGTTGGCTGTCATCGATTTGCATAATGCGTGTCTGCCATTTTGTATTTAACTTGTGATTAGATAGTGTTTATTGAAATGCGTGGGATGTGCAGAGTAGGACGTTAATTAAGCGTGCGTGCATTGATGTCTCCTTCTGCGAGCCTGTTACCAACGAACGCAGGCGGTGTCCATGCCATATCCCTGTTGCGTAACGTGCGTGTAACACAGATAAATGGCAAGTAGCGAGTAGCAGTGGAGGTGGCTGCTGTCCGTGGTGAATATGGGATTAGATTTGGTTGGTAATTAGAATCGGAGAGAGTGCGTGGGAAATTTAAAAAATGGCGGCAGCAGAGCGCAGCATGGCCATTGCCTACCGGCAGCAAATGATATAACGCCATCATTAAAATACAATTCTTAAAATAGAATGGACGTCCGTTATTAAAAGGGGGATTCGGTTTCTCTTCCCGAATGACGGTCGGTCGGTCGGTCGAGGG
>JAFMTC010000414.1:115108-127991 GCA_018845635.1 Nicrophorus orbicollis
CGCTCCCCACCACTGCCCGTGTTCCGGTGGTGCCGCTACCGCCCCCCGCCGTTCCGCAACCATCGACGATCGGACGGGCGTCTGAACCAATGGGAGGCGGAGTGGGGCGACGGGCGACGTGATTCGTCGAGCGAAGGACGACCGGTTGGTAATTGGGGAAAAAACGGGGCGGCACGCATGCGCCGGATGGGCGGATGCGATGGAGAACCGCCAGTGGTACCCGCAGCAATAACAGTTTGATGGTCTCGAAAGTAACGTGTAGAACCTGCGCGCATGGAACAGGACAGGGAAAGCCGGAGTGTGTGAGTGCTGCGAACGCGTCGTCATCATCATCATCTCAGTTTGGATTCGGTTCAATTTTCAATAGATTTTCCCGTGAGTGCATTTATTTTCCGTGAAATGGAACGGAGGTCTTATGGTTTCTTTACAAAAAGGTTTGAGTTTGTTTTCTTTTGGTTTTTTCTCGTTTCTACTTTGTTTTATTCTATCGTCGCGACTGCGCTGCGCACAGAAAGTGGATTACTGAGAGACGTCGCTGGTGAAAATGGTTGGTTTTAAAGAGAAAGCACGCGCATTCGCACAGAGTGAGATATATTGAGAGAGAGAGAGAGAGCGATAAAGACAAGTATAAACACGGTACGTCCTTGCTGTATATGTCAGTCCTGTGTATGTGTTTTTCTTTTGTATTCTTCTTCTTGTTGCATTTTGGTGTTGTGTAATGGCCGACCTTGGAGGAGCACCCCCGAAGGTTCCGGGTTCGAATCCCGGGTAAGGTTTGGATGTTGTTTTGGTGGCGCAGTCGGCGAAGCGGAGCGTTAAAGTGGATGGAGCGCTTCGCTCGGCGGCTCCCCTTTAAACGGCGCCCGACACTACTACCTCGTGGCCCGCGCTGCGACGTTGCCCCCTGCGCCGCCGCCTCTTTGTTGTTGTCCGGCAACGTCGCCGCCAACCGCCGATCTCCCGAAGAGAGACGCCTTTCGCACCTAAAAGAAAGAAGCTCGCAAACTACCCGATCCTCCATACGTTTAACAACATTATTAATTACCCATTACCCCATCCATCCAGCCATCTGCTGTTCCATTCCACCACTTTACCTCCGCCGTCTGCATCCATCAAATTATATTTAATAACCCATTAACTTCCCCCGAAAACAAAATTTAACTTCATACATCACCAACACGTTACCCAGTTACGGGAAAATTGAAGTTTATACGCACCTTTATATATGATAAACAACGACAACCCCGAAAACTAACTTTATACTTTCATACGAACATACCTACACATCCCACCATCAATTAGCATATTACGTAATTACGCTTTGAATCTTATGTAACATACTTTGCGTGCATTCATCATTTTCTTTGTTTTCAATTCTGTAAAACATTACCCAACAATAAACGAAACGTAAAATCAAAACATATTTTGGATAACACTTAATTGTATTCAATTCTATAAAAATCAAATATGTTTCGTAAACTGATTTAGTTCATTATATAAAATTGAATACAGATGGTCGCATCTGTGACTAATAAATATTATTAATCATTTAGAAATAGTGTTATATAAGTTGAATTAATATTCTAAATATATATTTATTACTTAAAAAAGATATATAATTAAAGAAAATTGGTCTGGGAAAATATATAGTGTAAACAGCCCACATATATAACCAATGTTGAAACTTTCGTTGATTTTACATAAGTAAATATATCATCAAATGAGCTGACTTCAGTTTCCATTGCTTTGAAAGAAATGTTATAAAAACTAAATTCTTAACTTGACAAAATATTCATAAATTATGAAAAAAAAGAGTATGTATTTATTTTAACGAAAGACGTAAATAATTATTAAAATATTCTATGACAATTTGCAATAAATGTTATTATCATAATTTAGAGTATAAATGTAAGAATTTTGGTTAAAAATGTAATGCGATATATTTCTGAACTCCATTTTGTTAGAATGTAGATATCTTCGTGAGCGGATGAATGTTTAAAAAATTATCCAAATCCAAAATGGAGGATGAAACGAGAATCAAAGTTCCCACAAGTTCGTAGAAGCATTAGAAATGGCGATTTGTGTGTATCTGTAATGTTTTCTTTCCGTTTTGTTCTTTCTTTCTTTCTCGGAAGATCCTCTCTTTTTATGTGGTGTTAGGCACCCCATAAAAATCTTGGATGAATGGGGTCTCCCCCTCCGCTTCGTGCGGAATCCAGCCCTTCGTAGGGAAAGCAGTAATGGCTCCCAAACAACAATGATGTTTTTGGCGGGCCCCCTTTTCCGAAAATATCTCCGTCCTTCTCTCGTATCGTCCCCCATCACCCTCTCTTTCTCGCTCGCTCAATCCTATTTGACCCTTCTTCGTCTTCCTCACTCGCTCTTTCTGTCCACCTCCCGCGCGCCACCCCTCGGAGATATAATGCAGCGTGCACACGTAGAGTGTGCAGGGCTCGCTCGTTCGCTCTCTCCCCCTTGTATAAAGGTCCAACCCTCGTTATTTTCCTGTCGGCCGCACCCGGTGCAACCCCAGTCCCCATAGGGCCCTATGCCACCCCATGCATACACAACCCTCACCCCAACCGTGCACATACAATTTTCATCCAATATCATCATCTGCCCCGTGCACAATTGCCATCCAACATTTTCTATACACCAATACATTTCACAAAATTGATAATCATCATAGTACACAGCCATTGAGCATTTACTCATGTTCAGTACACAGCACGAATATCCACTGACTTTTCAAAATATATTTGTTTTTTGCTATATACATTTGAACATCAAAAAAGTAAAGCAATTAAAATAAATGCAAACTCTGGATATGTTAATTGGTAACTCAAAACTTTTCGGAATTAAATATAGAAATTACTAAAGTTGATTAAAAACAAGTAGTGATTAAAAATGAATTTGGTATTATTGTAAACAGGAAGACAAATGTTGTCAGTTTCCGTATGACTAAATGCAACTTTCAGTTTCGATTTTCAAAAAGTATCTAGTATATCTCAGAACTTTGTACCTGAAACATTATTTCTTCCTCCATCGCTGAAGAGAAACTAAAAAAAATATCTCCCACTGTGAAAAGCAGCCGCATACCCAAGAATCTACCAATTGCAGATTTACAAGCACAGTTTCATTTTAGAAAGGATACATCTCTTTTCCTTTTTTCACAGGCTTTATTTTTTTCATCTTTCAGAGAGAAACTTCTTGCTCGGCTAAAAATGCATTGAACTTATTGAAAAAACTTCAACGAATGGAAGTAAAATAAATACCTGCGTAGTTCTATCAAATATAGCTAGAAAAATGTGTCACTTAAGATATTGAGTTCTATTCAGACAAGCTTTTACTGACAACGTTGTAAACGAAGAGGAATAGAGTTACCTTCCAAAATATAAATTACAAGCGTAATCAAAAATAAAGAGCAAGAAACACCAGTTAGTCTTACTTTGTTACGGAATCTTTTCCGAATGAAGGTGTACTTTGTCGTGAAAATTTCGTTGCTGAGCTTATTATTTAAAATTATGTGCACAGCGAGCCTTTGGATAAGTCTTTGCGATATTACCATGAATACAATGAAGTAAGTGTTCATTATAGTTTTGTTAAATTATCCAACTTGAATTAATGAAGTTTTGCAAGAGCCTCCCACGGAGGTTCTCAAGTATTCCTGACTCATAAGCTCGTATTTTCAAATAGAAATGTTCGTATGCGCCGGTTGCAATCGGCGGTTCTTGTTCACATCCATATTAAAATACAGATGAGAAAGTACAGCATAGGATTTTAAAAACACAGGATACAGCACATATCCTCGGGGCACGAATTACGATGTCCGAATGAATATGTATAATTATGGTGATTTCTGGAGGATGCGAATACCGGTCGGGGCTAATTATTTTACGTTAATTAATTTCCATAAAATATCGATTGGATTAATCCCAAATGATGAACAATTCTTATTGTGCATGTGCGTGGATGCGAAAGGGCCAGATGTGGGCTACAGCCTGGAGAAATTTTCTTTTCCGCACTGCCGGAGGAAACGAAATTTATTTCAATAATTAAGAGAGATTTCGGTCCGGAATACGGCTCTACTCCGATAAAACGCTGTGTAGTCTGCTCCCTTATTAAGCCGCCCCTCGCTCCCTACTCTACTTCCATTCCACTCTTGTAAATTAAAGTCTAACAAGAGCAAAAAAAGGGAATGAGTGGAATCTGGAAAATACTCTACAGACGTAGCAGGGACTGTTATATAAAAATTAGTGTTAAGATCGCATACTAGCATAGATAACGTTAAAAATGCGCATGCATAGATGCGGCTGGAGGGGGAAAAGGGAAAAGAAACCAGGAAAATAATGCACATAAAAAAGAGGTGTACTGTGGGGTTTCAAGTTCCCGGGGGTTAGTGAGATAATTGCATTTTGCTGGTGAATCGTGGAAGCATTCGTCAGTGTGTATAGAAAAGGGAGCGGGAAAAGGATGGAGCATGTTCTCCGATTGCAATGCGGGTTGTTTATACCGAGCGAGCGAGATAAAGTATTGTACCGTTAGTGTTGCCACTAATGCATTGCACTTTCCAAGCTCAGCAACCCACAATCATCAGAGATGAAAAATAATGAACCATCAAAATTCACAACGACTATCGTGCTGCTGCTGCTCGTGTTGTTATTGGTGGCGGTGGTGGAGTCAGAAAACTTGAGAAATTTTCCTGCGTTCCACTAAACCAGAATAAGAGGCCATTGTATGCAAAATTAGTCCGTTCGACCAAAAGGCCGGATGTTTTGTTTGAGTTTTTTCTTTCTTTAACAGTTTCTTGTTCAATTTCAGATCGCAACACTACGACAACCTGCAGCAAGCGGCCGACAATCAGAAGCAACCGTTAAAAGACACGACGAACACGAGCATCCAAGCTGCTAAGCAGAAGAGTATAAATAACAACGAAGAGGATCGCACCAACCAGGAACCAGAATCGACGCAAGAAGCTAAGCCTGAAGGTAGTAGTGGAGGCGGCGGTACTCAGACCCAAGAGGGATCGCGCTCCTTGCAGTGCTTGGAGACTTTGGCGCAGAAGGCGGGCATCTACGATATTACAGCTGAAGACTGTAAATATGATATAGCAAACACTCTGCTAAATCTCGAAAGAGGTCACGATACGGTGAAGCATCAAGACTTAAAGCAGGAAGTGTATAACGGAAATATGGCGGATATCAATAAAGGACAGCAAATGGTTGAGGCTCAGGCCCAGCAACAGCAAGCGCAGCAGCAGCAACAACAACAGCAGCCGCAGCAACAACAAGTTGTTCAGCAGCAAGTGGTGCAGCAGCAACAAATGCAGCAGGTCACAATGACACAAGCTGAACAACAGCAGGCTTTAGTTCCTGCACAGAGCCCTCAGCATATCCAACAAATCGCCGTTGCCTCCTCAGGTACGAAGCTTACTAATCGATCAACACCGATGCAATACAATACTAATTTGGCAGGAGGACAATGTGTGCAAACATCTATGGGTCCACCTCAGTATACAGTATCTATGCACCAGCAAGTTGCGGCGCAAGGTGGGCAAGTGATTCAAACACAAGGAGGTCAACTTTTGGCGACAGGCTCTAACAACACTACGATTACCACAATGTCTCCGCTGCAACAAGCTCAAGCTGCACATACCCAGCAAATGGATTGGAGTCATGGCCGAGTTCAGGTCATCCAGCAACCTATCCAAAATCAAGCATATTTGCAACAACTATACAATGCGCAAGGACCATTACTAATGCCAGGAAACATCTCGCTGCATCCCAGTATCAACCCTCAGCAAATACAAGTAATAGACAACAACCAACATAGCCAATATCAATCACAAGCTAATTGCATGATTCGACAGGTTATCACCAAACCCTTCCAAGGCAACCAATTAGCCCCGCATATGCTTACACAAGGAAAGCAAGTATTGCAGGCTAGTCAAGCTGGTAAGCACTGACATTCATATATTATTTATCATAGATTAGATGAAAAGAAAAACCTTATGCCCTTGCCACTTTATGTAATGTGTCCACCATTCACGTGGGTAGTTACCTAATTTATTTTATTCCTTTAATTTCATTCTGGAATGTTATTGTTTTATTTATTTTTTTGCATACTAACGCATTCGTAAAACGAACCCCTTCTTCCACGGCTTTTATTTCTATATTTTCACACTCACTTTAAATACATACACACTTACTCCTAAATGTATATAATACATTAGCTTTAAAGATAGTTAGCATACTTCTTTCCCCTAATTGCAATTACGTTTGACAAATTTTAGCAACGTTTCCGGGTTACACAACAATTCCGACCACGCAAAACCAACAAACCTTAGTATTCAGCCAATTGGCAATCGGCTCCCAGCCCAACGTAATCCCCATTCCGCATTCTGCGCCCGGAAATGCCGCGGTTGCCCAACAGAAGCCGCAGGAAATGCATAAAGTGATGCAAGGGCAAAAGGTGCAAATGCAAAAAGTCACAGGAAACGTACAAACAGTTGCAGGTGCCCAACAGCAACAGGGACAGTGCGTCCAGGTTTCCCAGGCCATGATCGGATCGCAGCCTACCGCTCAAATCATCAGCCCATTGGTACGAATATTCATTTAATTACAAATGAAAAGTTGACATAAATACGTCTCTTTCCATTCTTTCGAAATTCATATTTATAAGATCTGTGAAATTATTAATGAATATTTTACAGCCCAACGGTCAGCAAATGCAGTTCACTCCGTGGCAATTCACAAATGGAATTCCACAAGTATGGACGACGAACGGTATTCAGTCGCAAGCCCTTATTACTCCAAATCCCATATTCATTCGTGGAACACAGTCCGATGGCTCCCAAGGGATGTTCATACAGCAAAGCCCGCAAACGGCGACAATTCAAACCCAACAAAATCGTAAGTCGAATGACTGTAAAATCGCTAATCAGAAATCATTATAAATTGTGTTGTGACGGATTAGCAGCCACAATAACCGCTCAGGGAACTATCCAGCAATTGGGAAAACCACGGCCAGCCAACGAGAATATTCAACCGAAGCAGGCGACGAACAGACCACTGAATATATTACCATCAAGCACACAAAATATAAGACCGGCAAGTTCTGTTTCTACGCAAACTATTGGGGCGCAAACACAAGTGAGTAATACCACCCACAAAATTAGCTGTTTTCTTTTGTTGTCAATGTCTATCTAAAACTTTGAATGCTTACAAAAAAATGCTAAAACAGGGTGTATTATTTATTTGCGTTTCGTTGTTTTCTACCTGTTACATAATTTTAATTTGGTTCCTTTTTGTAACCAGTTGGTACTAAATTCTTTGCAGGTCATGGGGGCAAAGACGGGGGCTAAGGTGAGACCAAAAGCACCCGGGATCCGCACTTCGCCTGCTCCCAAAGCAGACGCGGCCAATCAAACTCAAATAAAACCATATAATAACATGCAACAGCACCAAATAGTTCAAAATAAGTACGTAATCGACGAGTTCGCTGCGCAGGAGGAAATTTAACGTTTTTGTTTATTTAGGATGTTAGTAATGAATACCTCGACGGGCATATCCATGACTCCGGGATCACCAATGATGGTGGAGAAGGCACAACAAATTGCCAACCAAAATAAGCAAGTGCAACAAGGACAGCAACAACAGCAGCAGCAGCAACAAGTCATGATGCAATCATCGATTCAGCAGCAAAACGCGATACAGCAAATGCAATTCCAGGCGCAGGCCGGTCAACAGCATATTCAGCCTAAACCCATGATGAGTAAGTTACATTCAGCTATCAAAATTATAGGAGCAGATAGACCACAATCTAAAGATCTTTCGCTCAATTTGCGGTTAATATATATATACATATAAATAATTACACAAAAAAAAAATTGAAGGGCGCAAATAACTATAAATATATAATTGAAAATTCAGACGATATTCAATAGTGATTGTAGATTTATTTGCAGCAATGCAAACAATACAAGGTATTCAGCAACAAGCGATGCAAGTTCAAGGGGATAGGCCGATTATGCCAGTTGTATCGATGTCTGCACAGGGGCAAAACGGGCAAGTACAACAGGCGATGCAACAAACCCTCCAAGGGTTACCTTTGCAGTCCAATTTAGCCGTCACGCAGCAACCAATGCAAATGGGTATACAACAAATACATCCGGTAAGTTATCGTTTAAAACATGATTTCTAGACTAGAACTAACTAACATTCTTGTTATCTCAGCAATTACAACATATGACGCAACAAGGGACGATTATTGGGCAAATTCAAGCTGCGCAAGGAACCATCCCACAAGTTAACGCAAATAATCAAATGCAAGCCCTTACTCAAGGCAACCAGCAGACAATTACGTTAACGACAGCTCAGCAAGTTCCACTGCCAGCAAATATTCCATCCGTGAAGAGCGAGTTAGTTGGCGAAAGTGGTATTGTTGCAGATAGTCCATCAGGAATAGTAGAAATTCCAAAAGAAAACGGTAAGGCGAATTTCAAAGTATTTCGTAACAAACACATTGAATATTTCCGGAATACAGGTAGTTCTATTTGACGTACATAATTTGTGCAAAAACTAAAATAGAATAAAACCTGCTTTCGTTTAATGAATTTGAAATATGGGCGTATGACACCATAATTGATAATTTTATTTGACGAAAAGTAATTCCAAGAGCAACTACAGGAGATCTCTGTGTGTGATCGAGAAGATTTAGATTCACACTTCGTTCCCTCCTTCCATTACAATCTAAATATATATAAAACAACTTAGTTTGTATGTTGTTGAAGTATTTAATTAATGATTTTGTTTATTTAGGAGAGATTAAAGAATTGCAGTCAATGGAAGTAAAGCCGATTATAAATGGCGTGGAACAGAATCCCACGGCCACGGTGCAACCGACGCCGATTCCGGGAACCATGACTTCCATGCCGGCCACAACGACGACAGAGAACGGTTTACCTATAGCAGTAACCGCAGAAGAAGTTAAAGAACGTTGTCCACCGAAGGCGATGGTTAAACCGCAAGTTTTAACGCACGTAATCGAGGATTTCGTAATCCAAGAATCGTCTGAACCGTTCCCAATAACAAGGAGCTCACTGCTAGGCGATTACAAACATCCGAATGCAGATAAAGAACACCCAGATGAGCCTCCGCGCAAGAAACACGCTGCTTCTCCTAACAATGTGATGAGCATGAGCCCGAAAGGCGAATTTGCGAAGTGCGAGTCTTGCGGTTTGTTTGATCTAAAATCCAAATTTAAGAAGAACAAACGATTCTGTTCAATATCCTGCTCTAAATCGTAAGTTATAATAATCATTATGGTTGCAAGTTAATTAATTAAATGCCATTGCATTGCAGACAAAAGATTAAAGATGGTAAGAAGAAATGGGACAAAGATGAACAGATGGAAGTTGACGTTGAATCGAATTCCGGTGCTGAAAGTAGCTTAAGTCCCACGGAGTCCTCACAGGTTGAAGACACTACGCCAAAGGTCGATCCACTGAAATGGACTGTAAGTTTCCTTAATAATACTAATAATTCCAAGAGCAGTAATCAACATTTCTTATTTTGTCTCAGGTGCAAGAGGTATGCGATTTCATCAAGAACCTTCCGGGATGTTCGGATTATGCAGAAGACTTCCTCATCCAAGAGATTGACGGTCAGGCGTTGATGCTTCTCAAAGAGGACCATTTAATGACTGCAATGGCTATGAAGCTGGGACCAGCTTTGAAGATTGTAGCGAAGATAGACGACATGCGTGTAGATAAAGAACCGCCCCCCAAACAAAACTAAACGAAAAGTAAAATGAAAACTTTTGTGATATCGGTGAATCTTATTTATTAAATTGTATTTGTGTACATAATGTATATAGTCTAGAGCGATTGTAAATATTTATACAAATGAAGTTCGAAATAGACGTTTAGGATTTGTTATATAAATATGATCTATTTCCTCTTATTATTATTATTATTATTTAAGATATGTAAAATATGTATTAAGATCCATTTTATGATCGACAGAAGTATACACTCGATGGCGTAAATGGGCATTGGTCGTATTTCTATTTAACGATTATTATTTACCAACTACTGTGTTCAAAAGCTCTCAAATTGTACATAAATATTAAAGAAGGAAGAAAGAAAAGCGAACCAATAAATTGGATTCTGTTTGTAATTTAACGCTACCAGTTTTGTTTAAAATATTGTTTTTAGTTTATTTTTTTATACTACAAAATGACGATTACTTTGAAATGTGCAATGGATTTTTATTTTGTATTTCTTTCTGAAGGAAAAAAAAACATGTTCAGTTTATGTATTTATTTATAAAATGAAACAAGCAAATTTACTGCCATTAAGATAATAATGTTTTGTAAAAGCGCAAAGTTCACAAGAATATATGATTTTCTTACAAAAAAACAACAACAACAACAACCGTTAGACAATAACTTTTTCCAGTACCTTTAGTGCCTTAATTGTTGATTTTAGATCGAATTATTATAATCCTTAATATATAACAAATAACTTTCATTAAAATATAAATTATCTAATCCCTAAAACAACTTTTCTTATTGTCGATTCAATTGTAAATTGGATAAAGCAAATTAGAGTTAGTTTAATTTAAGTCGAGTTTCAATTGCAATCGATTAGTGAAACTATTTTCTTTGTATTGTGTTCAACGTCTGGTTGTATCATGTTTATTATATGTAAATAAAATGATTCAAGTGGATGAGAAAATCAATGTATGTTATAGCATGAAACGAACATTTCTGAGGAAGAAAGTTTTTTACCGGCAGGATTTTTGGTCACGGGAAAGATAAATAAATATGTTAATATCCTGTGAAAATATGTATTTCTCAAGTTCAATGTTGATACTACTGAAAAATAATGGACATTCCATAAATTGCATTTACAGTCTTAATAGATTCGAAAACAT
This sequence comes from Nicrophorus orbicollis, assembly GCA_018845635.1. NCBI lineage: Eukaryota > Metazoa > Arthropoda > Insecta > Coleoptera > Silphidae > Nicrophorus > Nicrophorus orbicollis. The sequence continues at coordinate 126,046 of JAFMTC010000414.1, forward strand.
AATTTACATATTTGAAATTCATTTTAAAGAACAGAATAATCGATAAATTCAAAATAATAAATAACATGTACGTGGTTACATATAAAAATTAATCAATTATTAAAATTGATTTTATTTTCTAATTATTAAATTGAAAAAAAAAAAACACAAATATATGTAACCACCTCATAATCAATTTTATCAGGATTCTTCATCGTGCAAAATTTTATAACCTACAAATTATTATATTTGTGTTATTTTTAGAAAAAGCACATTGTTTTTCACAGTTTGCACTGTATTTATAGCTACTCAGTTGTACTATATAAATATGTAATTTAACCATATAAAGTAGACTAATTGTACTTTTACTTAATCCTGAAGTGAATGATCTACCTTCACTTTTAAAGTATTCACTGAATATTAATTATACTAGCACTCACCTCTAGTTTTTTTCTTTAATGTGAGGGGAATAATTCAGTAATTGTAGTTGAATTTATGATTCTTATACAGCATTACACTTAACATCAAACACACTTATTGACATATGATGACATATGCTACCTTCGTAGCAATTGTCAACAAAAATACATCGAAGAATAACGACTATACCCGACATTTAAATTTAAAATAAAGCTCAATATTTTAAAGTGGACTTTAAACTTAGAAACGTAGTTTAAAGTTAAATCCCGCATTTGAATAGCACTAAACTTTGAACCAACTATCAGGGGAAACAATAGTAGTGGCGTATCCTAGCACTTCTAGAAAACAAGCGGCGTTCCAAGTGAGATACCGGGTAACTATTTACCAAAACAAAGTTACATAACCTCAATATATACTTAACAATTCAATGTTTTCCCTTATTTAAGTTACCAATTCCGGTCTTCACATTTTAGTGATTATCTCTGAGACTGTAATAGATAGAATTGATCTGAAAGATGCTTATGAAACTAGGATATTTGGGTAATATAACTTATATCAATTTATTGCTGTGTCTTGAGCACTTTGGCTGTAATTCTATGTCAAAATTGAAGCAATTAAAAATAAATTTAAATAAGTGAAAATGATAATGCAAACTTTATTTTAAGAAGACTATCCTTTATTAAAGATAAACATGTGGATTTTGTGTAAGGTTCACACTGCGTATATTTGGTTGCACTAAAACTATAAACTTTTAAAGAATGTTTAACAGACGAGTATATTTAATGTTACCAAATCCGAAGAAATAACTAAACAGTTATTCAAATAACACATATTGTATTGTTACGTGATTATCTGTAAAATACGGCTTCTGCAATGGCAAACTTAAACATACTGTCAAAAAGCGATCCGCCACATTTTCAGATTATAAACAGGTGCACCCTCGTGAAGGTTAATGTGTACGTACGCTCTTGCACATCAATCCAGAGGCTGTGTTTTGCGCTTAAATTGATACCTGGTTACTATCTTCGAAAGAAGATGATGTACCTCTAGCACCTGGACATGCGGCCACGTGGAAATCGCTGCTCCCATTCACAGCAATGAAAACAAACGCATGACCGCACACCCGGAGGAGGTTGTAAATAAGGTGACCATACGACTTGAAAAACAGTAATGTGAGAACGTAAAAGTTTGAAAAATATAATAAATCATTATTTAAAAATATAACAACAATAAATATGGTCACCTTATTTGTAAGGAAAGTTTGAAATAGAAGGGAATGCTGTGATTAAGGTAACACATAAATATAACAGTTTACATAATCCATAATATCGATAAACGATTTACATTATTACAAAAATACAATAATTACAATAAAAGATAATAATTGCATTGCAAATACATCATAATAATTATAATTAAAGGAGATTTATTTTTTTCTCACTTTCCTTTTTTTTTGTATGTTTTGTATTTGTTTATATATTTTTTCTATATCAATATGTAATGCAATGCTGCACAATATAGGCTAATTGTGCTAATGAACAACAATC
>JAFMTC010000414.1:130948-177675 GCA_018845635.1 Nicrophorus orbicollis
TAATTAAATGATTATGAAGATACAAATGGGTTTATTCCTACATGTGATTTGGATTAGTGTTAAACAATTGATCACATCGAAGGGAGTTCATCAAATACTGTTTCATATAATATACAAAATGTTAATCGATTGATCACATACAGTTCATCGAACACAGTTTCATATAACCATCCTACCAATTTTAAACTATACTCACTAATTAATACACTAATTACTATTATTACAAGTAATAATATATTTTATAATAAATGAACTTATTTCTATGTTTATTCAAATGTAAATGAACGAAAAGGTTATGCAAAATGTAAATCAATTAAGTGGTAATACGTTAATAATGGAACAATTATACTTTTGTTTATTTCAGTTTAACTAGAAAATTATGGTTTACTTTAACATAATAATTTGGATAAACGAACGAGCAACGATTCAGAGGGGGCTGATGTATAGGACAGCAGGATACTAGATGCAATAAACATGCACTTTTACTTTCGTCGTTGTAGTAATTATCATAACTACAAAAACGGTTAAATCAACAGAGGTCATCGACTTGAATTGACCTCGAATTTCTACAGATGTATGTCAGCATTTATTTGCAGACAAAACAAATCGAAAGATCAAAATACCTTCTGTTTATTTTACTACGTAATAGAAAAGAAGATTCATGGTTTTGCGGTCATCAGCTTTGGCTAATGACACCATACAATGTATCGAAATTCAACAGACTTTCTACAGAATTACGTTTTATCGTATCGTCGAGCTCCAGTAACCAAGGATATTTCATTTAGAGTGAAATAAGTTTACATGCAAATGTATAAAACATAGTATGAATCATATTTGCGAGTTGGGTTTTCATTTCAAGATTTTGAACGTGTTTTACATTCAAATAAATCGCACAGTTGTAAACAAATGTATATATATTTTTTATTATTATCCGCATTTAACTTTCGTTAATAACAAAAGTGTGTAATCTTAATCAATTATAATATTAAAACATGTTAATATATTGAAGATGAATAATTTAATTTATTGAATGTACAATAAAGTTGTAGAAACGCAGGTTGTTTTTGCTGACTCTTAAAAAGGATTATAAGGAAATTGCGAACGATAAATATGTAAACTTCAACGCATTTACAATTGTAATGAAATACTCATCACATAACAATATTTTAAAACATTCGTAAATATTTTGTATATAATATCAAATCATTTTTTTTCCTTTTTTTTGTACTTCAATGTGTATTCAACTATATAAATAATTGTAAAGATTTATGAAAATATAAAGTCTCAAAGTTCTTTTGCAATCTACCATCCGGATGGACTGAATCATACATCCGACTCTAAATGAATAATGATAAATGCATTTTCGCATTCTCTGTGCCATGAATAATGAAGTTTTCTGTGAATTATAATAATAATAAGCGAAGCCTTCAAAACTCTCTACTGGATAAATGGATATATGTAAAAGAATATTACATTAGAGCAAAACTAATATCACAAATGTTGAAAATAAGAGAAGGGTGGCGTTGATCATGTGGACGCGGCTGCAGGAGCCGGTGATGGAGCAACGCCGAAAGCAGAGATGAAGACGTTTATCGTTGTGACCAAGAAGATGCCGATGACGGTGTAATTGTTGATTCTATTGGCAACGCAGATCTCCTTGTTGTCTTTGACGTTGTACCGCGCATTCCAAATTAAGCCCACTCCAATTGCGACCTAGAACAACAAACACAATTGATTGAGCTTCCATGTGAGAACAATGCTGCTGGATGCGTGTAGCTTAAACGATGTTGCATGGTAAGAGGTAATTACTTTGTTGTTATTGCAGGAAATGGATGTGTTTGAATAAATTTACCTGCAGCAGTAGGCTTATTGAAATCAGGATGACGCTCGGATAAAAATATGGGTGTCGCGCGTAGCTTTCGATGATGTAGCGCAGTTGATTCGCATTCGCGGAAAACAGAGCTAAATCCATCATTCCTTGAGCCAGGGTCTTCTTGTGTTGATAGACGTTCACGTCTGGAATGCTCTCCGGGAAGTCGGGAAAACCGCCCATTTCGAACTCTGTCCTTCTGTCGTAGGGAACGTAACCCGGGGCATGTGGGAATGGATGATGAGATCTGGGCTGGCTCGGCGGCACGTTGTTTGGTGGACCATCACCGTTCGGTACTTTTGAATCGGCCTCGTCTTCCCCGAACCTGTTGTGAATCTCCGGGATCTCCTCAGGCTTGTCGAAGAAGCCGTCGTCTATACCGGGATAAGGAGCTACCGACGTTTGCGATTCATCCAGGTCGTCAATCTCTGGACCGGCGAGCGGTGGTTTATTGTCCATTAGGTTCATCTCGATCAGAGGATTGTTTTCTGCGTGTTTTTCTACCCAGTCGGCTGTAGGATTCTTACTCATTTCACCTCTCACGCTCTACAACTGCACCGGAACCCGATATAATTAAAAGCTTATTTATAAACTTGCGCTAATGTTTGTATGTATGTAGGTGGTATGTACGTTTCGAGCGGCAGGCTCAACCAGACTGACTGAACTCCGAAGCAGACGTGAAACTCCTTTAGGAGCTAGAGCACACATGCAACTGTAAAAACCAGTTCTGCGAAATCCACAAGACGAGAGAATCGCCAGGGGATTTCCATCCAATTCCCAACCGTTTCCGTCCTTTCCGCTCTCTCTCATTAGCCGAGATCGGCCTTTCTGACCGGGGAAATACGCAACTTTACGCGAATTTATTGCGCAATTCTGGCAAACATAATTCTTGAGAAAGTTAGTGGGGAAATAACAGTTTCGTCCACACGGTGTGATTTATAATTGCCAATATTTGCCTTCCTTTTTGCCAAAATATATTAATCACTCTTTTTTTTAAAGACAGATTCACTCTGCTTAACGCCCCCTCGAAAAAAAACGTTCAGACAATGTGGAGCCACTTGTTTATGTCTCCCCTATTCCAAATCTAGGGTCATAAGCCATTAACTTTCAAGGCTAATATTTTAATATAATATATTATTATTACCCAAAAACAGTACATTATCTTTATGTTTGAATTATGTTTGCAAATAAGAAAAGTTGAACTTAATTTCCATTTATATATAGAAAAATCTCAATTACATAATAACTATATACAGAAAGTTCTGTAATTATATAAATATTGAGTAGAATTCGCTGCTATTGAAAGGCTTTTTTTATTATAATACGGTTCAAGAAAATCAATAGGGCTCTGACATTTCCTAGTATCCGTGCACTATGGCACGTGGAAGGTTTCATTGGAATTTCATAATCTAAAGGAAAAGGTCTCTTGGAAAATGACTATTCGTATTATGAGAAGTATAAACCAATTTCCTTCTAAATTTAAATTATTTTTAGTCGCCTTGAATAAAGTGTATTTCCTAGAGACCGGCAATAGATTCTCATTATCCCAATGCGACATTCGAGAAAATAGTAAAAACAGTTTGAAATATTTAAATTAATTCGGTAAACAATTACATAATGTAATTGGAAAATGCCAAGGAATTCAACTAACTGATGTGCACTTAACAAGATTCATTTGGGAAAAGTATTGTAAAATATTATAGCCCGAATTCCAAAATCTGTTCATTTGAAGTATTCACAGAATTAGTAAAAGTGGTCACTTTGGTTTGTTGTTCTATAAATAGTAGGGACTTTTTTTAATGGAACGCCAACGCACGTTTAAAAATAATTCGTATATTTGCACAATACAAATTCAAAAAAATAACTAAAATGCTTTGATTTTTCTGTAAGTAATTTGCGTTTAAATCAAAACAAATAGATAAACTAGTGATTTTACAATATAGAAACTAATTACAAATATTAATGGATCTGTTACAGAAGTGATCGGCAATTGACCTAGGTCTTTCTGTCTATTTTATTCAATAGTTTATGTTAAACATGGAAATAACAAAGCCAATTAAGTTACTAGTGAGTTATAGTGTTCTTTAAAAGAATAAAATGTGATTCAATGAATTGAATTAAGTTGAAGTGCTTGTATAGTGTTGAGTGCTAAGATACAAAACCACAAGCTTCCATGATGACTAAGTCCAAAGGATCAGTTACCCACTGTAGTTACCAAACATTGCTATCAAACAAACATTGGTTCATTGATAATGAATGTACAAGGTCGGTGGATTTGGTGATGTCATCAAAATATTAACACCTTACAGTAAATTTGCATGAATAATATTTGAATTGTGGACCCAGACGTTCCCGTTCAAGTAAATTATGTAAATATATAATTAATATACATATTGTTAAAAAACTATATTCAAAAACATAAATAAACAGATTTGAAACTTCTCTAACAGTTGTTTTTGTTCGATCTTACTATAATGATTGTATAAATAAGTTTATATTGTGTGCGATCTTGATGACGTTCATGGAATTCCGTCTATCAATTACGTTCTTGCTAAATAGTCCGACTTCATTAGTCAGTGAAAACTAGCTGCTCTATTACGAAACTCGGTATTTCTCTAATAATCATATAATAAAAAATGACTGAAAAATGAAATATTCATTTTTCCCATGAAAGTAAATTGACCAAAGGTGAATTGAAATAATTGCCCATTATATTTGCTTTAGCCTTGATTGCTATAAATAAACGTAATTGGAGGGAATTCATTATCGGAATTGTCAATTTAACGTTTAATTTCTATCTCTTTGTACAGAAGCAATTGTTGCATTTATTTCAGTAAAATCGTAGATAGGACGATTTCAATTGTTGTGTTTGAAATATACTCTTTTCAGAGTGGAAGATTCAGAACAAAACGGAAATGTAATAGGTTATATTAGTAATTGTTTAACGTCCTTCATTGAAAGGCTTTACAAGTATTGTTAGTTAAGTTATGTTTTTGCAAAATGAACAAATTTCAGTATATATTTGATATTTTATTATTTAAAGACAATTACTTTAAGTATTTGATCCTTTCAAAATAATTAAAGTTAAATAATATAAAGATCAGACGTGTTTATTGTCTTAATATGTATATATATAAATTAAAAGAATAATAAAATTTGTTTGAATAAAAAGATATTTAAAAAAAAACACGTAACAATTTCAAAAAAACAATGCGAGAAACGTTCTATTCCCTTTTGGTGAACTTCAAGCAAATTGGGCCGTCCGGTTTATTGATCAACAGAGATCTGGAATCCAAGGCTGTTCCTGTCCATTGCATTTTGTAATTCCTCACGACCTGCAACAAAGTATATTCACGATTCGAATGTCCCACTGATTGCAGTTTATAGCATTACTTTCAAGATCAGGGTGAGCATGTTTTGCTCGGCCATGCGCCTCGCGATACAAGCCCTTGGTCCATGGCCGAAAGGTAGCAGCAAATATGGATGAGGTTTCGTGTAAAGTGGATGATCTTTCAACCATCTTTCCGGTCTGAACTCATCCGGCAATGGGAAATACTGCTCTTGACGACAGGACACTTGATTCTGACTTATGATGACCGTCTAAAATCAATGCGAGTAAAACAGTAACTGTTTTTTGAGTAAAATCAGTTTCGTTTGTTACCCCTTTTGGCACCTGGTAATTTGAGAATTCGGCGTCTTCCTCTAAAACTCTTCCGATACCGATGGAAATTGGTCTTAATCTTAGCGACTCTTTCAGCACAGCCTTCACATAGTGAGCTTCAGACAAAACTTCCATAGTGACTGGAGAATTCGGTGTGGGCAGTAACTTTTTAGCTTCTTCGTATATCAAATACTGAACAGGAGAGTTCTTGGCTATGTAATATAATAGGAAACTGGAGGAATAAGTTGTCTGAAAAATGTATACATATTACATATTCAGTTGGTACAATCAACGTTAAACTTACAGTGTCTATCCCGGCAAGCAGAAAATCACAAACCATTCCTATAATGTCTTTAAAGTCCAATTCAGGAGAAGACAAATAACTTTGTAGCAGTGTAGGTGTATTACTTGAACCTTCAATAAATATAGACATCTTTAAAGATAACAAGTCGATGGCAACTCTAAAAACGATCACATTATTTACAAGTCTTGTAAGATGCAAATACGCACTCTTCCATGTATTTTTGCGATTTTTTCAACTTTCTGTACAAGGGCGTATCGATTTTCTTCCATATTTGAGGGCCATTATCTGTCTTCAAAATGCATTGATTTGTATTAAGTGCAGCTTGGATTATTTTCGTTGATCTAGAATTGGGTTTTAACTCCTGATATGAGAAACTGTCCAACTTCATATCAAGAGTTGCCAGGCAAGTCACTGCAAATATTGTTCAAGTAAAAGTAATCACTCGAATCAAACAGAAAGAACATACATTCTAAGAAGAGCCTTGATAGTTCTGGCAAATAATCATAATTTTCTCTTGATTTTAAATCATTTATCCTCTGTAACCACAAATCCAGAACATCATTGGTGCCAGGCAAAAAATTCTGAACGGCACTTGGACTGCTTAGACCTTTCTGGAAGACCCTCCTCAACCTCCACCACTCCGGTCCATTTCTAAAAATATTAACATTAATAATAACGTTATAGACAATTTGATTAATGTATGAGTACGTAGGCAACAATCCACCAGTATTATACACATTCGGTCTATCCAATCTGTATTTCTGTAAAGCCAAGTGGCTTCTTCGTTGGGGATATTTTCCTTCAACTCTGAACAGTGTTTCAATATCTTCAGGTTTAAACAGCCAAACAAGGAATACACCAGGCACAATTTCTTCTTTGACAATTGGCCCAAATTTGTTGAGATTCTTCAAACCATTTTTGTGCATACGGTCAAAATGATAAGGTCCTAAATATATAAATATACATATAAAAAAATATATTAGATTGAAAACTTGTATATGAAGAAAGACTCACCAAAAAATGGTAAATATTGATGTAAAGTCCCCAAAATTGGAAGAGATTTTGGACCAGGTATTGATTCAAATGGTTTAATTGCATTACTATCACAAAGAAACCTTCTGGATATACACTCAACAAATTTAGACTTAGTTAACAACATTTTTACTAACACTTTTTAACAGAGACGCAAACATACTATAGGAATTCTTATAAATATTCATATATCATATTTTCCTTTCAATAACATATATTATATTGTAAAGTAACACATATTGTATTTCGAGGTAAGTTGGTTTAATGAAATTCTGTCAACAAGTAGACTTAAGTACAAAAACAAGCAATAGCGTGACATCAAGATTCAGCAAAAATCCGCAAACGTGACCATGCGCATACTATAGCTAATTTATTAAAGTTTTTATATTGCGAAAAAAATAATACAATATTTAATAATCTATAATGCATAGTGTAAATGTACGTACATAATTTACTTATAAATATAAAACTTATATTTGCATCAATATAAGAAAAATAAAATTGAATAGAGGATTCATATAGAGGATTTTCAATTGCACCTGCGCAAAATCAAATTGGTATGTGTTAACGTCTGTAACCTAACTTGCTGTTAGTAAAATATAAATTTGTGTAAGAGTCGTGCTAGTCCTAAAGTTTTAATCATTTAATCAAAAATGAATTGGCCCAAAAACATCGTCATTTCATTGATTGAAGCTTACAAAGATCACCCATGTTTGTACTCCCTAAGCGACTTGAACTACAGGAATAAGTGGGCAAGGCGCAAAGCCTTTGAAATCATGTACGACAAGCTACAACATATTCTGCAAAATATCAGCTTTCAAGAAATGAAAATGAAGGTGAGGAGTTTGAGGAGTACCTTTATAGTGGAGCATCGCAGATTTTGCTCTCTTGTTCTCAAAGGAGCTGAGGTAATTATAACAAAGTTTCAAATAATCATTTCAAAAAGTTGAATAGTCTTACAGCCCAAACTTATGGTGCTATGATAGGTTACTGTTTTTGGCTGACCCACTGCCCACTTGGCAAATAAAAACCACAGATGGACAAATCATAAGAGGCTACAGTCGATGCAGACCAAATATATTAAGAGAACGGAAGGTTAACAACAATAAGCTGCTGAAGCCTGCATCTGCAGTGAGTAATTATTAATATGATAATCTTCATAGATATTGATTGCAATTTTTCATTAGGTAGAGTTGAAGACTAAGGATACAAATGAAATTAATGAAGATATACAGGAATCAAATAAAGTCGTAGAATTAATCAATGTAACATGTACTCCAGTCGAAGAATTTAAAGGTCATGATAAAGTAGAAGAACTTAAAGATGATGATAAAGTTGAAAAACTTGGGGATAATGATAAATTTGATGACAGTGAAGTTACTATGGAATATGGGGATTTTTCAGAGACGATTAGTTGTACATCTCCCAAGAACTTCAATCTACTAGCTGATGATAAATTGGAAGTGATTTTGAATGAGGACGAGAAATCTCTGAATGAAAGTGTAGATTTGCATAACACGGAATGCACAAAGCAGATAAAGGCATTTTGTAATTTTGTAGATTCGAGTCTGCATATGATTAAAAACTCAAAAGCGCAAATGGTTGTGCAAAGACAAATTACAAAGTTACTCTATGATGCATTAGACGACATGTAGGTGCACACATCTCATTTCATTTTTTATAGAGTTTCCAATAATTTTTATAATTTAATATTTATACTTACTTTTAAAATAATTAAATTTATTTTCTTCAACACTTACATGTTTGTTTGGTTGCATAACTTTATTTAATACTAACAAGAATACCAAAATTCTTCGCATTCTTGTTTACTGTCACTGGTATGAGTCTGTATAAGTTTCGGAATTCAAATATATTGATAATAATGAAGCGAATTACAAAAACTGATGGAAGTAAACGACAAATGCAGACTAGATCAAATGCTGTCAAACCTAAAGAAGAAAAAACTGCAGGCAATTCAAAACTGGATAACTTTACATTGGAATCTAAACTGAAATTGAGCAGAGCTGGAACATCAAGTGAGAATATAAGGAAAACAAAGAGCAATCATCTTAAAGCTGATGATGTTAATCCGCCAGTTAAAATAAAGAAAGAGGAGGTAGGAACATCATCTAAGAATACCAGGAATGCAAAGAGTAAACATCTTAAAGTTGAGTACGATGATGTTAATCAACCAGTTAATATAAAAAAAGAGAAGGTAGAGGCAAAAGTTATTAAGAAAGAACTCGATGAACCTATTGTTAAAACTGAAGTTGATGTAGAATACAAAAATGAAGCAACGTTTCCAACAAACTGGAAGACAGTGTTAAATAATTTAAGGGAGATGAGAAAAGAGCATAATGCACCAGTTGATTCTATGGGTTGCGACCAATGTATGGACGATGAAGCAAATCCAATAGACCAAAGATATCAGGCATTATTGTCTTTGATGCTGAGCAGTCAGACAAAGGATGAAATAACTCATGCAGCGATGCAAAGGTTGAATCAGCATGGATGTACAGTTAAAAACATCATCAGTACATCTGATGAGATGTTGGGTAAATTGATTTATCCAGTTGGATTTTGGAAGAGTAAAGTCAAATACATTAAGGAGACATCTCAGATGATTGTTGACCAGTTCAATGGGGATATACCAAGGACAGTCAAAGATCTGTGCAAGTTGAAGGGAGTTGGTCCAAAAATGGCTCATCTCTGTATGAAAACCGCCTGGGGAGAGGTGACTGGAATAGGAGTCGATACTCATGTGCATAGGATTTCCAATAGATTGAAATGGGTCAACACAAAGACTCCTGAGAAAACCAGGATTGAACTGGAAGGATGGCTTCCAAAAGAATTGTGGAGTGAAGTAAATCATTTACTGGTGGGCTTTGGACAACAGATTTGCCAGCCGGTGAAACCGCAGTGTGCAACTTGTTTGAATAATGAGTTGTGCCCATTTGGAAAGGCTGAATTAAAATCGCATAAGAAAAATGAATAATTTGATTATATGAATGTTCATTACATTTTATTCCATCATATAATAATTATGAAAAACGAACATGTAATGCTGGTTGTATATTGCACAATAAAATTTTGTATGAAGATGTAAACAAAGGTATAACCTGCAATTCTGAACTTATTTATTTTACGTCTTGAACGAAGGTAGTAAATGATTAAAATTGTCGAAAACGTTTGCAGTAATCATTTAATTTTAGAGATATATCCAATGGAAAAGAATAAAACTAATTTGATAAGAAGGGCAATTTTTAGTCGAATACTCTTGATTGCCCTACAATTTCTGGGTAACATACTGATACCAGATCATGAAGCAAATGTATTTGTATATCCGAAAGACGTCCATTCTACTAATAAGACCATATTTGATAAAACAACTAACACACTGCTTGACGGATTTGTGCGATGGGATGCCCAGTACTTCATGCATTTATCTATCAATGGATACACCTATGAAAATACCTTGGCTTTCTTTCCGCTGCTCCCTGGTATTTGTAAAATAATCGTAAATATTGTCTCCTATTTTACATTCAATTTATTAACGATAGACTCTCTGACTCTGTTAGTATACATTGCATTAAATGTATTCTTTTTCGTACAAGCAACTTTAACATTATACAAGTTAACAGGGCTGATAGTCAACGACAAGTTTGCATACAAATGCGCAAAATTGTTTTGTTACAATCCAGCCTCTATTTTTTTCACTGCACCGTACACAGAAAGCTTATTCGCATACTTGACGTTTAAAACGATCGAAAATTTGCTTAGATTTCACTACAGAAACGATAAGAGATATTTGATGAAAGCCATATTTTTCATTGCTTTGAGCGGAATAACTCGATCAAATGGAGTTCTGAACATTGGGTTTCTGGTTTATTACTTTGCGATCACAACTGAAAGAGTTTCCATTCAGAATACAATCACACTAATATTAAGTGCACTGATATGCTTGATACCTTTTGTTAGTTTTCAGTATTATTGTCATGGCTTATTCTGCAATACATTCAAAACATATTTGCCGGAAAAGATTATTTCTTATGCTATAACAAATAGTATAATTTTACCTGGACAAAGTAAGATTTATCAACAGAGTTGGTGTAATTACAAACTGCTACCAATGCCGTACTCTTATGTTCAGGACAAATATTGGAATGTGGGTTTCCTCAAATATTACCAATTGAAGCAAATTCCAAACTTCTTGTTGGCTTTACCTATTATCTGTCTAATTATACTTCAAAGCTATTACTTTTTCAAGTATAACTGGCAGTACATAATCCATCATAGCATGTTCTCTAAATTCCTCTTGAGAAATTTCGGCGGTTTCAATTATTTGCGTCGCCAAAAGTATTCAGTCCAAAGTAAATTTGAAATCGATTTTGCTCTTCCTTGCATTTTACATGCACTGGCTTTGACTATATTCTGCATTTTGTTTGTTCACATACAAGTAACCACAAGAATGCTTTGCTCGGCATCCCCTGCAATATATTGGTTCTCCAATCAAGTTAATAAGAAGTTTATTAAATATTATTATCTAAGTTACTTTTATGCAGGAACCATTATGTTTTGTAATTTTTTACCATGGACTTAAATATATGAAGAATTATGTTAAATTGCATTGAAATATATCTGTACTCATTACAACACGATTTGGATGTGATTTTTTTGTAAAATATTAGAGTTTTACCCTAATGTTGATAAGATTATTGTTAGTTTAACCTGCACGCATCTACCCGAGCGTGGTTTAACCTCGAGCATCGGTGATTTACAATTCGTTTTAAAAATGTATTCCAATCCAAGAGAATCCGGAAAATTTATTGCTGCAAATGCAGAACATATAAAAATATTGCCGGAAGGAGTGGAAAAGTTCGGAGCAGAAGTAAGTTTGTCTAACCTCTCACAAATGAAAGGAAATTAAGAGTGTTTGCGTTTCAGCTGGCGAAAGTTATCAATTCAGGAGAGTTGTCTGTCGAGAACTTTGGTCAAACTGCTGTTCACCCGACTGCTGATGATCCATTCGCTTTGGATTGGATATTTCTTGTAGATACATTAAATTTTTGTTTCTGGTCCCGTGAGGATGAGGAAGGCTGGAAAGTTGACGGCTATACAGGTTATTATGCATTATGTGCAGCTATAAATCGGGCAATGAAAGAGGGCATCGATATAACAAATCCAAAATTCTATTCAACAATAACCGAAGAACAGTTGTCTAAAATATTGCGGAGCGACAATGACGTTCAAATACCTCTTTTTATGGAGAGGGTGATATGTTTGCATGAAGTTGGGGAAACTCTGCTCAAAAAATTTGAAGGATCTTTTGAAAACGTTGTGAAGACAGCTGATAGAAGTGCTGCTACCTTGCTGAAGATAATTGTTGACAATTTTCCTTGCTTCAGAGATCAAACTACATTCAAGGGGACGAAAGTGGCTATATTAAAAAGAGCACAAATCTTAATTGGGGATATATGGGCTTGCTACCTCGGAAAGGGTATTGGTTACTTTAATGACATTGAGAAGATCACAATGTTTGCCGATTATCGTGTACCTCAGACTTTGCTGTATTACAAAGTATTTGAATATAGTAAGGAATTATTAGATAAACTGAGTGAAGGCATTGAATTGGAGAATGGAGAGGAAATGGAAGTAGAGATCAGAGGGTGCTCTATACATGCAGTAGAGTTGTTGAAAGAAGTTGCTTCGAAGAAAATAGACAAGGATAAGATCGTCTATAGTATTTTGATTGATCATTTCTTGTGGGACTTCCGAAGAAAGCATGCTCAAGAGATATTATCAATGAAATTGCCATTCCATAAAACATATTCTATATATTATTAAACTATTTATATTTATACATATAAATTGAATATAGTGTGTTTGATTATTCATCCCATTCGCAGTCATCTTCAGAATTCGACTCATCGCTGCTTGATTGCAAAGCTTTCTCCCTCTTGGACAAGACATCCATCAAGACCTTTATTATATTTGATCTGTCGTCGTCGTTTATGCTCGTCTTGGGCGTGGGATTTGCCTGAAAGTCATATTGTAAGTCGGTTCGATGACACAGTGTTTTATTGTTTCAATTACCTCAACTGGTTTAAGCTTTCGTCCATTTCTAATGCTCTCTAATAATGCAGATCGATTGTCAACTTCTTTCGGAATTGCTGGTTCTTCAATACAAACATTTATGATAGGTCCAGGTTCTAATGGAGGAGGTGCAGGTATTGTAGACAAGTTTTCCATCGGTGGAGGTGCAGGAATGTTAACATTATGTTTTGGAGACATTCTCTGTGGTTTTACTGGACTGTTAGTAACTGAAGATTTTGTTTGTGCACAGTTTGGAGCCGTTGGTGGTGGAGGTGCCTTCCGCTAAATTATAAAACAATTTACATATGAAATGACTATGCGAAAACATATTATATATTACTTTTGCCTTTCGTGAACGTGAAACGTTCTCCATTTTATCCATGATAACACTGTAAACCATTTCACGGGTTTTGTTGTCCCTCATGTGAATGTTGTTTATACCCGCTTCTTTAAGTATTTCCGCGATCATCGGATTATCGCTAATGTTAAATGAATCTTTTAAACCGGTGTGTGCGAGATGTTCGAAACGGATCGGGCTTCCAATATCATTTTTATTGATATTTTTCTTCTTGGATTCTGGAATGATTTTCTTCCAAATGCTCCTCTCCTTTTCGTAAACAACTTTGTCGTATTTGTACACCTCTCTTTTCATCAACTTCGCTTCTTTGGGATAAGCAAAGTTAAATCCCACGACGCAATTCTATTGGATGCGAATTAAAATATAGATTAATTTTGAAAAATATAACACATACGTTTCCTTCGAAGCTGTGGAAAAACGGTTTCTGCTTTACGTAGAGGAAATTCTGGTAAATTTGATGTTCCCAAATCATGCACAACTTCTGCAAATCGAATAATCTGAAAAAGTAACTCTCCAAAGCGTGGTCTTTCACGAAGCACAGGATTCCGGTGGCATGTTTCATCCACTTTGTACGTGTCTCGTCTGTGAGGAATACTTGCACAATGCACGAAGCAAATACCTTCAAATTATTAAAATTAGTTTCTTATTAGATTTAAGAATATCTTCACAAAGATGCACCTCTTTCTTGTCGCCGATGAGTATCTTGAGACTCTCATTTTCTTTAGTATTTAAATTCTCACACCGTTTGAATATGTACCCTTTCGACGACATTGCACCGACTGATTTATTTTTCTAATAGCATTGCTCAGTTATCGAATATCGTAGATAAGATAATATAGCTCACTACGCTGCATCAGAAATGACTAATTGAGTTATCAAAACATTAATGTGATATTAACGATAAAATGTAAACAATACATTTCAACAAGAATTATCACTTTAGAAGGTGTGTGCTGTATATTCGTGCAGATAATGAGGTAAACTCTTTGAATTTATGTTTTAAATTTTGCTTAGTTTGAATTATTAATTAGGCCTATTCATTATTATATAATTTCAAATCGGTTACGAAATTTTATAAATATATGTTATATAAGCTAATATAACTCATATGGATTTAATACCTTTTTCTTGCAAGTTCTTTGATTTAGTATGAGGTCTTTAATTTTACTAATTTCATAATGTTAATCTCAATAAAAAGAGTATATAAATATAATATATTTTTTATTAATAATGTTTTCAGTTAAATAAGTTAACAAAATGATAATTCACTTAATTACAAAAGAATATGAACAGACGAATATTAATTGTTTCGTTTTTAATTACTATATTCATAAATAAAACTAAAAAAATACTGTAAATTTCAAAGCAAATATTTATAAATATATATTTATATATACAACAATATATATTTACATATATAAATATATATAAAATAAGCGTAAAATTTACTAAGCATCCCATTCGTCGTCATTAGAATCCGATGATTCTGAATCGTCATCGTCATCTGGATGAATGACTCTGTTGCGTTCAGCCAAAGCTCTGGATAGCGCCGCAGCCAAATCATTGCCGACATGACTTTGTTGCTGCTGCTGTTCAACAGCTGGACTAATTGGTTTAACTTCTCGTTCCTGGTGGTAAACGAAGTGTTAATATGTGAATATATTACTAAATCAATCGCGTCACCGATTATTCCATATCTGCAAGGCAATTGTACGACTGCTGCATTTTTATGCGAGGTAACAAGCAGAGAAAGTCGACGGTGACGCGATCAGTTTCTTTTTGTCTCTGTTAAGTCTACTTACATTCGCTGGTTTCAATTGGAAACCTTTCCTAATTTCGCTGAGCAAATCTCCTCGGGCGTCGTCCACTTTTTTGTCAACTTCGACAGCTACAGCCTGGTGCAAAACATCGATATGCATTAATTTTAGAACTAAATCGTGTTTCCTTTTGCATTACCTTCAGAGTCGTGCCGCCTCTTATACTTTCCAATAGGGCAGACCTTCCATCCGTCGGTAAATCGAGAGAAGTGGGCGGCGGAGGAGCCGGGGGCATCGGTGGTGTAAACGCTACTTCGGCTGGGGGCGGAGGTGGAGGAGGAGGTGGTGCATTTCCTGGCGGTGGAGGAGGTATTGAGATATTGTTAGCTACAACTAGTTTATTGACTAATCTTCGAAAGATTATTCGTTTATCACTAACCTTTTGGTGTGACAGGCGGTGGCCTCGGGGGCGGCTGATTATTCGTTGGCGGCGGCGGAGGGGCCGCTCTCTAATAAAATAATAATTCAATCAATATTTTAATTTACAAGATTTTCAACGGTCCCGACATAAGACTTCCCGTCAATCATTTACCCTACGCTCGAATTCCCGACATCCATTAGTCGGGAATTAGTTACAGGTCTAACAGATGTCGGGAATTTGAGCGTCGGGTAAATCAAGTAGACCAAATTTTCAACAATATTCCAATTTCCATGAATCATTGTCCAATGAATCAAAGAATACATAAGATTAGAACGAAATACGAAAGCAATGATGATTCATACTGTTCAATGAGAAATGTTCTTTTTATTCGAAAATCCACTTACATTGTGAGAGGATCGCCCTGCTCCTCGAGGTGGCACCGGTGGTCCCGGAACCGGTGAAGGGGTCGGAGGAGGCGGCTTTTTAGTTTTAGATTCCTGCTCTAAAACCGCATCCCTGCCTCCGTTTGCAACAATAAAATCGTAAATGAATTGTCTCGTTTCGCGATCTTTCAATTGTACTTCCGAAACACCAGCCTACAAAGTAAATGATTTTATTGTCCATATTCGCTTCATGTGCGTGAGATGTCCACCACCAGACATTTACGTAACAAACACCAGTATTAGTTCAACAGTTAATAGAGGAAGCTATTATATTAGCATAAAGAACTTGTATTAATCTAGTATATACATTTGAACGTGCACGACAAAAAGAACTACAAGGCATCTAATGAAATCACGTTCTTACTTTGTTCAAAAAGTTGTTCAGATCGGCGTCTTCGCTATTAACGTCAAATCCTTTATTGGGATCCCAACCAACGTGTGAGATATGCCTGAACTCGGATGGTTTCCCAATATCTGCTTTCGTAATGTTACGACGTCGCTTCGCCTTCTTCGCCGCCGGATCTGTATATTTGCTAATTACCTGCGAGTTGTTGTTCCTGTTGTTGCGTAACTGGACTTCATCAATCGGACCGTTACCGCCTCCGCTTGATAAGTTAATAGCGTTGTTTCTCAATTTTCGCTCTACAAAGTTTAAAATGAAATTTCCACGGTGGATGAGCGGAGTTTTCCAGCCAATTAGCTTCTTACCGGCGCGTTTTCTCTTCGCCATTATCTTCGAGTCCACAGTTGTTTTCATTTCTCTCGCTTCTTGTTCGTTCGCAAAATTGAAGCAAACCATGCATTTCTAAAAGAAATCCGTTCATGAGCAACGCAGAAAACACGTATCCCTTGCACTTACATCTCCCTCAAAAGTATGCCAAAACGAGCAGGCTGCAATGTAATCCATATCATTGTACATTTCCTGTTCCCACACCATTTTATACTGCTTAAAACAATATAATCGAAAAAAGTAATTCTTCTTGATGTTGTCCCTTATGAAACAAAGTACTCCTGTGTCCCTTTTTATCCATTGTGCATGCATCGGTGGCTGTGTTTCAAACAATTGTACCACAGTTGTTTCCAACGACTGAAAACGATTAAATTGCATTACTTTTTACCTGAACTATTAAGCTAATCATATTATTAATGGACCAAGGTTAAATAAATATTTAATATCTCAATTAACATACTCTGTCGAAGTTTTCATATAAAGAAAGTCCCGAACACTTTCATGCATTTTTAATCAAAATAATAAATTAAATACACTTGTATGCACCAGGAAGGCTGTGATAATTGTTTTATCAAGAGGAAGATAAAAACTGCTATATATATATACATGTTTACAAATCATACCTGACATCGAGGACCTAACAATCGAATAATTTGTTGGTTTTCTTCTACCGATAGTAAATTCGAGAATTTACTCTCCTGCGAGGGTGATGCTTGTGGCATTTTGTCGATTTAAGGTTAACAGCTCTGGGGGGCTCCCAAAGCGAATCACAAGGCACAAATAAGTGGAGCAACACACTGTGAGCTTAAACTGAGTATTTCCATAGCATTTTGATTCTGGAAATGTTTCTTACTGTAAAGGCGACTTTAGTCTGATCGTGCACCGCTCGTTGAACATTAGAAACGTCTCACTGTTTTCTTCTTCGTGTTGAACTTGCGAAGAAAGTAACACACGGACGTTTTAATTGAGTGACATTTAATTGGCGAAACAGACTGAAACAGACCTCAAATAAGGACAACACTGGATTCCAGTATATGTAACCAGTTCTACGGAGCTGCATTAAGTTAGGACTAATGTATGTTCTTCATCTCAAATTCATTGCCATCTATGAGTTATAAAAACTTCTTTCAAAATACTATATACAGGGCGTTGCAAATGTAACGTAAGAATTGAACATCTTAAAAGAAATGCGGTCATTTACTTATCGGAAAGCAATTTCTATATATAGTTGTATAAAAATTCAAAAAATATAATTTAATTTTTGCACTATTTTTTACCAAAGAGTAAAAATAAGAAGGAAAAGAGCCGCATTAATAATTTCATAAGTCTATTAACAAATCCATTTGCCGTCCCATTCTTGATTCTCTCCCAATGCCTAAATCTTGTCCTACTAAATCTCTCCTTGTCTGAATGTTCTTCCCTTCGTATCCTCACCATGTTCTTTCTGACTGACCCGTTCCATCCGAGAATAGATACCTGAGAGGGGGCTCAAAAGAAACAAATGTTTTCTGTATTCTGAATTACTAATATAACATGTGTTTTCTTTAATTCTTTGTACGTAAACCAAATTGCTTACCTGGCGAAAGGTCGATAGCCCTTTGGCGCGTTATTTGTATTTGACCAATCAACGATGCATTCATATTTGTAAAAGTACTGTAAGAGTTCTGAATCAATGGAGTTTTTAACTAATTGAATTATGTATATTTTGAATTAAGATTTGTAATGATGATAGATGTTTTATATCTATCTATTTTAACACAGCATTGGTGTTAGTTAATACCTTAAGATGGTGACATAAATAATTACAAATAAGGAACAGTTAATAAATATTTATTTACAAAAGGATACATTTCTTTGAACATTTTAGTTTGTTGCAAAATAAAACTGTTACGCAAAGAAACGTCAGTGTCTGGCATCGGTCCTAGAACTGGAGTCTATAATTGTCGATGTGCGTGAAGGGGATGATTTAAAGAATGAATAAATTATTACTTTATAGACAATAATTCGTAGGACCAATAAAATGGCACCCCTCTACATTAAACACTACAAAATTATACATTGCTTGACAATTGTGGTGGTGGTGGTGATGATTTCACTATATAAATACATTCGTTCGAAATAATGTGTGTCTTAGAGAGTAACGTTAAGTGTTTCGTTGAGATACGATTCGTAAAACAGATTTACTAGTAGTAGTTTTGTTTAGCACCGTGATTAAAATTCCAAGTCATACGCGCGCATTAGGCAAGATTAATAATTTAATACCACACGATCATACTTTTACACACACTGATACACACACACGCTCATACTTTTCAGTCATTCAAATGAATACGTAATCCATTCTAGATTTATTTGCTGTACGGCCTTGGATCGTAAGGTGTCGCATCGAAGCCCACGTATCTATTGTTTTTCCTGTGCTGGAATCCGTTGGCGCCTGCATTGTAATAGATGACCCTTCTAATACCGAAAGGATCTATGTACCCGAAGCTGCCAGCCTTGCTGTCCTCCCCGACGTTTTGCTCTTCGTGGTAAGCTCTTGGGATGTAATAGCGGAAGCCGTCATTGGTAACGGAGACGCCGTCGTAACTCGGGTACTGCGGGTCGTAACCATTGCCGATCTGATTCAAACCATGGTAAGTGTTGCCGTGACGATCGATCGGATAAGTGGGCCCATTATGGTGAATGTACGGGTTTTGATCGTAATGCTCGTATTGAGGGGAGTAATCCAAAGAGTTCGAGTTAATGGCCGGAGCGATTGTTGGCTGGGTATTGAACTGAGGTTTGCTCGTGATGTAGATGGTTGGTGGCGATTGGGTGGATGATATGTAATTGGTTTCAGTAACTGGAGGAGTAAACGGAGTTGGTGTCGAAAGGTAGGTGTTCGGTATGGATTCGTAAGGGTTGATCGCAGGGCTTTGCGGAATCGGAGAAGCCGCGTACGGAGTTTGATAGTTAACAGCAGGAGTGCTTGTACTAGGAGGAATGTACAAAGTAGGAGCTGGAGTGGAGGAAGGTGTGTAAACATCAGCAAGGGATGAGGGTGTGTACAGATTGGTAGCAGGGGTTGAGCTAACTGGGGGTGACTGGGTAGTAGTACCAACAGGAGGCGACTGAGTGGTAGTACTAACAAGTTGATTCGTTGTCGGGGGTAGGTAATTGGTCGTTTTGGTATTAGTAAGCACCCCGGCAGATGAGGGAACTTTCTTGGCAGCTTTGATGGCCTGCGATATCGGCCTGTTACGTCCGACGTAGACGTTCTTCGTTCGCAGAATTCGATAGCCGGCATTGTCGGCGATGTAATCTCGGAGCCTCAGGAAACCGTCGGAGTCTATCCATCCGTAAGATCCCACAACCGTGCCATCCTCCAAACGCTTTTCCTTCCTGTACTGTCCACTGTCCGTCTGATACCTGAAGTACCGTTCTGGACCCTCATCAGTCTGGATGTGGTACTGGTCGCTGCTCGGATCATTCCAACCTCCGGCTGCTCCAATTTCTGGCGGCCAGGCGAATACCACCACCTAAAACCAAAAACGCAGTTTAGTTGCTGTTTGCGCAATCAATCACATAATTAACGAGGTATGCCGAGAATCGAGAGCGAATGTGATTTATTACTTGCTGATCCTTATACGGTTCGACCACTTTTACCGTCCTACTCCTTGAATACGAGAACAGCGTGACGCCGAAATGCGCAACATTTTCATCACAACGTGAAATTCGGATTTCCAAAAGGACGTTTTATTCGCAGACGACACTTTATCTCCTATATAGTACGTAAATTTATGATAATTGCTTAATACACTACAAATACGGTTTAAGTTAATTATACCGTCGCCCACGTTGTCAGACAGGATGTTATATCTTTGTAAATTCGTTCCATTTTAGTTACGCTTACTTCATTATTACAAAATATATACTAAACTTCAGAATACAGAAGCTACTTGTAACAAGTTTTCATCAAACAATTTGCATATTAACAGCACAGTTAATCTATAATATTGTTACATATGATGAGATGAAGTAATGAAGATATTGTAATTAAAAAAGTACGAGAATATTCAAATTCCAAAACTTTTCCTTCAAATACAACAATCACATCTTTATGCTCCATGTCAATATGCATACGACCTTTCCAGTAAAAGCAACATTGAGCTACCTAAATGTTACTTGCATTTTGCGCGCATGCATTCATTAATTAATCAATTACTCGTTTAGTCAATGAGATCATCGATCGATGGCTTTCACTGCGTCGTCAAACTATACTCATAGTGCCCATGTTTCTCTTCCTAAGCAGAGCAATTTCGAACATGACATTGACATTGCCAGGTGAAATTGTAACACTTATTTTTCGCTCGTCATTTGCATACGGCGTAACACGTGGGAGCTGTTACATTTATTGCAGCATCAAATCACGAACGGTTAACTGGATATTCGCAAGAAAAGAAAGAACTTCAACTAAAACTGTATTTAGGTTTCAATTTTGTACGGACAAGTTTAATGTTTTTGTAAGGTATATTTCATATTTCTGTACGTGTTGTGTTCTTAAGATATGCTTTTTAAGACTCTTGTATTGCGTAAATTTTACTTGCTACACGTTCATTATTTCATAGGAACTAAACAATGTACAAGTTATAAATCTAGAATAATTTTACAACCTAAATAATAACGCTTCTTTTATGATACTTGATGAAAATCTTTCAAACAAGTAGCACCTTTGTATTAATAATAATTTACATTATTTAAACATCTTTTTTTGTGCAAAAACTATCGTTTCCTTCAAAATCAAAATAACACTGCGTTTCGATGATAATTTATTAAGAAAAAAATAATATATGAAAGTGTCTGAATATTATTCAAATTAAGAATACAAGGTTCATCATTAACAGAAAAAGGGGAACGGTGCTCATCTTCGACGTGTGTTTTCCATATTCTGCATAAATCACAGATGACTCACGAATTGTCCATTTTTTTTTCAGCTGCAAATACGTATAACCAAACAAGTAACATTTAAAAATGAAGAAATGCTAGTTTTCCTCATTCTTACATCCTCCTATCGCCGACAGATTTTTGACCTCTTCGCGCCACACACGCAAGGTCGACCCTGGACAATGCCAGATTGTGCAATGCAATTCTTCATTAAATTCGCCCCAGATTTCTTGAAACACATTGATTTGTTCTCGCGGTGCATGGTCCTTGAAACATTTAGGTAAGGTCAGGTGCGTAATTATTGGGCGGACGTTATCAGAACGAGCAAATTATTGTGTAATTCACAGCACACCAATTATATTTTAATGACAGTTCAATAAATGTCATACCGATTTTCGTTTAACCTACTTCGATTTCATGATTCGTTTTTACAATTTTAATTTCATTTCAATTAATTAGTGAGAAATAATAGTTGTTTTGATCTTGAAATGCTTTGAAATGGTAAGGTTGATAAAGTAACAAACTTTTCCAAACAATACATACTTGATGTGCAATCCCACAAAGGGCTAAGTTGATTATAAACAATTGACATGTCACAAAAAAGGTTGTCTGCCATTATTATCCATATTAATCTAATTAACACTACTAAGATAACTGATTTAATGCATATATGAATACACCTATACCTCGCTTTACGGCCCAGATACGTTCCTCGAAACTTGGCCGCAAAGCGAAAAGCCGTATAACGAATCAATTATTGCGCTTGTGCAAGATTGGCAACATGTAGGTATACCGACATCGAAAACAAGTTGTTTTGCCGTTATAGCGAAACATTTTAGGCCGTAAATAGAAAACGTGTCTTAATTGAAGAGGGCCGTTATAAGGAAATGCCGTATAAAGAGCGGCCGTAGTAAGGTATGGGCGTAATGATAAATAATAAGAATAACAAATTTATCACTGTTTATCTCAATGCAACATTATTCAATTATAATGAACTTTTACATTCAGTGTGTTGTTACTGAGATTGCTTTGGCCGAATTCTATATAAGAGTGTAAAAATAAACGTGATATCATTATGTAACTATCGCGTATGCGAGAGTGGTGTGAAAGTTGAAGTGTGTTATGCTTACTTCTTCTGTTTTTTGCTGCTGTTGTTTTGTTCAGCTGTTTCTACGATTAAGCGTCCTCGGGCAATGCAGAATCGAAAGGGCGTGCCGAGCTCAAATCCGGCATTCACTAATTATCTCGGATTACCGAATGCGTAATCGATTTTCAGAAATCTGCTTCGATTTGCTGCAGATATTAGTAATAGATTTGCTTGTAACAATACATTCAATCATGCTGCACAAAGAAACAATGAAAGTGTTGTATAAAATCATTAATCTTCAACATCTTAAAGGAATACGGTTCGATTTCCAAATACAACACAGGGTTTTGTGCTCCCTTTCAGGACACTTTTAAGTGCTTTTAGACTGAGCCCTTAGATTCTTATTAAAAACAGTCTTCAAGGGTTTAGATGTTATTGTTTATCTTATATTGTTATTGTTACAGCATAGTTTAAATGCGATTTCATCATTGAAAGGAACATCTTTAACCATTCAATAGATGATTAGAAATGCTTGGGAAATTTCGTCGTCCATCGGTGAGCATTCCCAACGTGCCCCCACGTACATTTCTAGCAACACGCAGACTTCTATTTAAAAACAGTGAAAATTCCAATTGCCGTCTTTAAACACACCATTTTCACTACTATTTCTATATGATAATTTAAACTAAATTACATGGAAACGACTTAGGCTTAAAGCCCTTCTTGTTATGAATTCCTATTAAGTAAGCCATAAATAAATTCGCCCACTGGCAATTGCAGGTTCGCCTTTCGTGTAGGTATATATAACAAAGAATTTGACCTCTGCGTTTCTCAACATTTCTTGATCCTTGCTAAGGTCGACGACGAAAAATCGTTGAGCGCGAATTGCACACTGCATAGACCGAGTCGGGTGGCGTATATTCCCGATGCAATAATAGCTTTTAGATGTTTATGAAATGAGATGCAGCTGATTTCCACCTCGACGTTTCCTCCATGAAATCTGAAACGACATCTGCATTTGCAAGTATGTTAATATAGAAAAACATCATATTGTCTCGTGAATTTCAATTTCGAACAATTATAAGACGTGTAATGATGCATTGGCAATTAAAAGATAATAACATTGTTTTGTATTTTGATTTGGAAACTTAAGACGTATACGAAAATTGTTGTGAAATGATAACCATTGATTGTCAGAACAATCCTTTGCAAGTTTTGAGTGAATATATTATTATATACGTAATACGTGAGCATTTAAACTTTGTCTAGTATAACTTAGTTATACAATTATGACTTAATCCAACCTTAAAAAACTTTATCTAACCTTATGCAAACTAAATGCAACTTATTCTAACCTATTATGTCAATTTTTGAGATAACCTAATGACTTAACTTATATAACCTTTATCTAACCTAATGCAAATTCGCAATTAAACACAACTTATTCTAACCTCTTCTGTCAATTCTTGAAATAACCTAACTAAAAATCTGAAATTATTAAACTTGACAGTAACAAATTAGTTGATTAGTTATTGTTTTAAAATATACATTTAATGAAGTAGATAATGGCATACTGCGATCTAAACATACATATTTATTAATTAAAATCAAATGAATTAGATTGTTTGTAATTACAAACAATAGTGATTATTTTAATGCGGTGATTGTTGAAAGAAAGTGCAGACCAGTGTTTGACGTGATCCGGTAAAATACCATAGTTAATGAATTGACAGACGAGCTGGTAATGAAAGTGTTTTAAAGCGCAGCCTGAGAATAGAATGTAATTATAATGGTTTTAAATTGATTTGTAATTAATTAATTGGTGTCTAATCAGTTATATTAATACTATATGTAAGTGCATTATATTAATGGAGTTCTTATATTAAATTCCATAAAAATTATATGTAAGTAGATTTGAATGTCAATTTTGACATTTCAAGATTGTGATTTGACAGGTGATTTCAATCATATGCATTTGTTTAATGGTTTGACAGGTAATTTCAATCATATGCATTTGTTTAATGGTTTGACATGTGATTTCAGTCATATGCATTTGTTTAATCGTTTGACAGGTGATTTCAGTCATATGCATTTGTTTAATGGTTATGTTTATATCATTGACACTAATGACAGTTATGTGAAAACAGTTTGTTGTCTCTTCCTTATGTCAATGCTAAATTTCTATAAATGGAACCTTGGTTATCGAAAATAATGTGTTTATAATAATTTCGTACATAAAAACAAAGAAAATTATGGACATTTCGAAACAATATATTCACTTTTTTCAATGCTAAATTTTAGATTTATAAAGAGGAGTTTATGGTACATCAATCTAAGTGAAATGAAGACGTTAATCACATTGATATTTGCATTGACTTAACTTTGTTGTTTCTTTCTTATTTCAATGCAAAATTTCTATAAATGGAACTTTGTTTT
This sequence comes from Nicrophorus orbicollis, assembly GCA_018845635.1. Taxonomy (NCBI): domain Eukaryota; kingdom Metazoa; phylum Arthropoda; class Insecta; order Coleoptera; family Silphidae; genus Nicrophorus; species Nicrophorus orbicollis. The sequence goes on from JAFMTC010000414.1 coordinate 156,064, forward strand.
TCGAAAATAATTCGTTTATACAATATTCTTATATACAAACAAAAAAAAGTTATGGAATTTAGAATCAATACATGCCATTTTTCAATGCTAAATGTTAAATTTTCAATGAAAAGTTTATGGTACATCAATGTAAGTGAAATGAAAACGTTAATCACATCGATGATTTAACCGAAGCTGAAAGGATGAGCCTCGTTTTACGAGCAGTGACAAATCGGTGTGACTTAAGAAACGTTGTTTAACAATTTTATGTCCTCTCTAAAGTCTTCAAAAGTAATTTAATAACTGCATAACGAAACGTTCGCTTAAAACGGAAATAGAAAAAAAAGTTACATAACCGATTTATTTATGTGTTTGCTCCTTTTTTATGGTTACAATTCAATCCACTTTTACTATAATCGCTACAACTTCCACTACTACACATAACATCGAGTATTAATTTAAAAAGCAACATTTTTATGAACCAGTTTTTTAAATAATTTGTGTTTTTTTAAAGATATTTGCGAAATTTTACGCATTTCTCGAATGCGACCGCGCCTTCTTACACTGCATTACTTTTACAGCATTCGGAGTGAAAGTGTTTCACATTCGGAACTGAATTCGGTGCAAGACAAGGTGCTCCTTTACTTCTTCTAATTCAACCCGCACATGTACAAGTTCTTTACTTTCAAATGCACACACATCTACGAATATCGGATCGATTCCTCGTGGCGGTTATTTGCTAATCCGCGGTATCGTTTCAAGTCCTACAAGTAGAACTTTCTGAAATCCAAGAACGTTGCGAAATTTTCGCAGTGGACTGGATACTCTCAAATAGTTGTTAAATCATATATCCAGATTACATAATATTTAGAATTTTATCTCAAATAGTTACGAAATCAACAAGCTGTTGGTTTTCAATAAAATCATGTAAATTCCAATATTTGCAATGAAAAAACAACTTTAATACAATAACAAAGAAAAATGCAAACAATATAATAAGTTTCCATTACTGAAAAGCTCTTTTTGCACATTTTTAACAAAATGTTAAATTCAATACAAAGAAATGAAGTACACCCATACCTCGATATACGTCCGCTCTTTATACGGCATTTCGCTATAACGGCCCTCTTCAATTAAGGCACGTTTTTGATTTACGGCCTAAAATGTTTCGTTATAACGGCTTCTTTCGATGTCGATATATGTACATGTTGCCAATCTTGCGCAAGCGCGATAATTGCTTCCTTATACGGCTTTTCGCTTTGCGGCCAAGTTTCATGGAACGTACCTAGGCCGTAAAGCGAGGTATGGGTGTATACATCCTTTACTTAATTCTGATTTAAACTAAATTGATGAAGTTTCCATCTAAATATCTATTTCCACAGAAAGTATCTGTTAGAAATTGCATAACATAAATAATTATTTCACCAGGAACTTAATACATATGCAGTATTGCATGCGTCGCACTTTTCTCCACATTCAAGAGCGACATAGGAAATTTCTAATACCAACTTCCTCTTTTCTCAGTTTTAACTTATTAGTTTCTCCATTTACATTACATTGCAGTCAATCCATTAAAACAGTAAACTTTAATTTCTTAATTTGATTTCAATGCTCTTGTTTTGTGATCATTCTTAAAGTCTTCAGGAGCAGCAGTTCCTCAGCAGGGGGGGGGGGACCTCCTACGTAACACAAGCTTACTAGATTCCAGTTACATATTTCGTACCAACTCGTTAATCATTTTGTATTCAAAGGAACAGACATTGTTTTCCTTCCTAATTGGACTTGGATTTTGAAAGGAGGAGGAAGTGTAACGTATACACGATCTTTTTACCCGGAATCTATTATAGGCAGATTAACCGAATCTATTAAGTCCATTTCTAGTTTATTATAAAGCATTTCCATCCGAGTCGAGTGTGAAATTCACTGCTGAATGCACGCACGAACAGAAGAATTCCAATTTCACTTTTTTTACCCTCTTGTGCTCTCGGCATGCAGATAAATCAGTCCGAGTCAATAACAATGACCATTTGTCGACACACACTTACTGCAGCCCGTTCCGAAGACCATAAATTCTACTTTAATTACGTTTTTGAGTCATTTATGTGCAGTCTATTTACTTAGTTTCTTCACAAAAAGAAGACTTGTAATTTGTTTATTAACTAAGACTTTCAGCCAATTATTGAATGAAATACAAATTTATTATAGTCTAATTAATGCAATTGCGAAATCAAAATATTTGATGATGTAAATATCATTGGAAGGACAATTACACAAACTGTCAACATCATATGTTCGTGGGATGAAGTTCCAGAAGTTCTTCGAAACATCGCCCACTTGATCAATAATCAAAATATTATTGATGATGAGCAGCAATTACACAATTTCAAATTAAAATTATTGAATTACTAAACACAATTAATTGCGAATGAATTACGTAATAAATTATCGAAAGAATCGATTTTTGTCATTACAATTGGTTTGCATGCTATGTGTCATCTCAATTCTAGTTAGTTACCACACGTGGGTGGCACATATAAATAAGAAACATTTCTTGGAACTTTCGCCTACAACCTGAGTTTTTCAATCCCATTCGCAAATTTCTTCAAACCAATATTGTAATTGTTTTCCTAGAAACGCAATTTGATATCCTCGTTTTGTTCTCTCTTTTTCATCATAGCCTTCTAAATGGTTAATTGCGATATGCAGTTCTGGCTATTTATCAAAGACCACAAGTGAATAACATAAAGAAACAATGAATTACTCAAGAAAAATCGGTTACCAAAGACCTGTGGACCATTGTTCTATGTAATTCCAATCGAAAAACTTATTCTTACTCGTTTGTAAACGATGAAAGTGAAAAAAAAGACGCTATCTGCGAATGCCAATAGGAACTTCGAAGAGGGAAAAGAAAGTCCAATTGGAATTTGAAATTCTAATCGATCGAATCGTTACGCAATTCTTACAAAAAATTGATTCTAACTTTGATTTTATTTGAATATCTATTTATGGTCACATATCATTTCAATAATTATCAGTTTTTGTTTAGAAACTAATATTTCACCTAATATTAACAACATTTATTGCAACAATTGCAAAACTTAAACTATAAAATGAAGAATTACTTAAAGTTATGTCTTTCTGCTCAATTATCACCTAATTTTTTCTTTATTTCATTACATAAACTGAAAACTAAACACATTTTCAATAACGTCTACGTTGAAATACGCTTTTCTGCTGCGTTTAAATAATAAAACGTGATGATTTATTAATAAAAATGGAAAGCGTTTGATTTCCATTTCTTTCGTTTACCGTATAAGAGCTTCCAATTTTTTTCTATTTTAACATTTGCATATCGAATTCGTCCACGTTGATGTAATCGTTTGGTCATCCGAATTCGTCTACACATAAAAAAACTGTTTTAAATTTTGGACTTTCTTCGCTCGACTTGTTTGAATACAAATTGAGAAATTCCACAGAGAAATGGGAAGTGATTTTTTCTTCTCCTCCAATCGTTTATTTGTAAATAATTTGATAATATAATTATAAGTGCATATTATTCATTGATTAATGTATACAAAATTGCTTTAAGTTAAGTAAAACTTCGATTTGAAAGGTAAACAAAACCTTATTACATTTTCTTATATAAATGGAAAACCGCTTTAGGAAAATATCATTCTGATGATCATTTTTTTGCTACTTTTCTTTTCAAGGAGTTATGGCATTCAACATTGTTCGTTTATCTAAAATCAGGTTGATTTTCACTAAAGAAATAAGCGTTTTCCGTTTACTTTGATTTGATTATTACCATTTTTTCTCCAAAAACGAAATTATCTAATCTTCATCTTCTGCATTCAATAGTTTTGTAACACCAATTTCATATACATTTTCTAAACCTATTCAATTTCTAAGTTGTTGTTTCATTTTGTTTAAACAACTTTTATTGTATCTTTTTGTAATACAGAAGATATAGTTTATTTTATTAATAATTTGATTCAAGAACTAATATAATTGTTATATAATACAATTAAGCTGTTTTTAATGATGAGTTATTATACAAAACATAATTACAGACAATTATTTACAAAATAATCACTGACCTTTCGGTTTTTTTTTTCCAACTAAATATCACATACTTATTGCCTGAGTTGTTGTCAGTTGGTATTTGCAACAAAAATGTAATTTTCACTCGAAGAAGTATCGAAAAAATGCATATTCTTTGTCTATAAAACGTTTATTTACAACTTGGATGACCACATTTGTTGACCATGACATTTTAGTAAGTCATTTTGGATATTAAATTCAATCAGTTTTGAATATTCCTTAACACTTACGCAGTTTTCTCTATTTATGGAAGAAGAATGTTGAATATGAAAACTTGTCAGTTATTTATTTTCGTTCCTTGTAAACACAATGATGAATCTATTAAGACGTTTCAAAATTTCATCACTTCAACAGAATAAATTGTTAATACAAACTACATACAAATAGTTGATTGATTGCATTGATATCTGAACAAGACAAGTAAATTCCTTTTACGAAATGTTCACGGAATGCACAGAAATCAATCCTGTTGATTTATCAATCAACAACAGGTCCTGTTTTTCGTAATGCCGATGCAATTCCGCACGGAATGCACGTCGTTGCGTAATCCGTTGATGCGTTTTCTTTTCTGCGGAACGAAGCAGACGAAATGCTAATTTCCCAATTAAGCATTTAGCAAGAGCTCCTTTTGTAACGCGCGTTTTTATTTTGCTCATTTAGCGGACAAAGGTCCGCTTTTCACTGTTCTATTCCATGCAAAAAACAAGGTATGACTTCACCACTGTTACCTAACTGCACCATAAATTTTCTCATATTTCCTTCCCTGAGTTTTCAGAAACAAATAATCGAATTCTCGAACGGTCATAAAACATAAAATACATCAAAATATTTACGTGTTTTTCTCGGTTTTTGTTTTATTAAATACGAAAAAAAAGTACATAAAAGAAAAACGGTTGAAACATCGAGAATATTGATATGCGGTTGTAAAGCATTGGTTATTAATTGGCCGTGAACTATTTCGTAATCGAATATTGTTGTAAAAGATTTGAAACGAACTAAAATCAAAGTTTTTTTCTTCTATGATTTAATTAAGTTTACGTGTCCTTAGACAATGGGAAACGATTTGTCTAATTTACACAAATTAACATTGAATCGAGCCACCTTATATCGTTTATGTAATAAGTGCAAGCATTCGTGGTTTCCGTCCATTGAAACGAGCAGAACCGTCTTTTTTTTTCCGAAGTAATTATTTGTGTTTCATTTCCATTGTTTCCATCGATCATTCAACATACTCAATTAACCTAGTAATACTACTAGTAAGTAATTTTCTTTATGTAAATTGAAAAAAATCAATCAATTAATTAATTGAATTCAAAAAGGAACGTTAAAAATTGATAATTACTAATTAAAACAATCGCAAATACTTTTCGTTTTGTTTCTAATTCTTTTTAAATGTCAAAACGAACGAAATGCGCAAATTAAAATATGACGAAACAATACGTAGTCGAAAACATAATACAATATTGGTTTGGTCGCAAAAACGAAAGCGAAATTGAATGCAATTTTCTATTTCCAAGTTCGGTTTGCAACTAATAACATATTCACAATCAATCAGTAATAGTTTTCTCTTTCATTTCACAAATTCATATAAAAGTAAGACTTATTAAGTTTGTAAAGAGAACCAATGTGAATATTTCCCATCACGTGAATTGCTTAACTTTTATTATTATGTAAATAATAATCATTAAAGAAAACGTTTATTTACTACAGAATCATATTAATGAAATTACTTGGCTAATTTGTAAGTGTAATTACTTTGTTTTTGTTTTAAATAAACGGAAGTAAGTTTCTTTTGTTAATTTACCATGTAATTCTTCAATTTACATAACTATTAAGTTTGTATTTTTTGTTGCAGTTTTTCATATACAACTTTCAAGAGATCTTAAGGACTAATATAATCATACTTTGGAAACTTCTTGAGGAATGTAAACTTGATTCGAAGACTCCTTCAGTCTGTTCTTAGATCTTTGAGTGATGTCTTCGAAGAACAGTGTGACTTCGAAAGAATTTCTCTGGATGCATTTAATTAACACACAATTTTATCCTTTACTCAACTCTTTTCTTGCTTAACTCCTCAATTGCCATGAACATTGCTTCTGTTTAAGATAGACACATAGGAAACTTCTTAAAGAATGTAAACTTGGTGTGAAGACTCCTTCGGTCTGTCTTTAGATCTTAGAGGAACTTCTTGAAGAATGTAGACTTGGCTCGAAGACTCTTTCAGTCTGTTCTTAGATCTTTGAGTGATGACTTCAAAGAATAGTGTAGTCTTTGAAGGAATTACTCTGAATACATTTAGCTAACACATAATTTTAACCTTTACTCAACACTTTTCTTGCTTAACTCTTCAATTGCCATGAACATAGCTTCTGTTTAAGATAGACACATAGGAAACTTCTTGAAGAATGTAAACTTGGTGTGAAGACTCCTTCAGTCTGTTCTTAGATCTTTGAGTGATGTCTTCGAAGAATAGTGTGGTCTTCGAAGGAATTACTCTGGATACATTTATCTAACACATAATTTTAACCTTTACTCAACACTTTACTTGCTTAACTCTTTAATTGCCATGAACATAGCTTCTGTTTAAGATAGACACATAGGAAACTTCTAGAAGAATGTAAACTTGGCTCGAAGACTCCTTCAGTCTGTTCTTTGATCTTAGAGTGATGTCTTCAAAGAATAGTGTGGCCTTGGAAGGAATTACTTTGGATGCATTTATCTAACACATAATTTTTTCCTTTACTCAACACTTTTCTTGCTTAACTCTTCAATCGCCATGACCATAGCTTCTGTTTAAGATAGACACATAGAAAACTTCTTGAAGAATGTAAACTTGGTGTGAAGACTCCTTCAGTCTGTTCTTAGATCTTTGAGTGATGACTTCGAAGAATAGTGTGGTCTTCGAAGGAATTACTCTGGATACATTTAGCTAACACATAATTTTAACCTTTAATCAACACTTTTCTTGCTTAACTCTTCCAATGCCATGAACATAGCTTCTGTTTAAGATAGTCACACAAGAAACTTCTTGAAGAATGTAAACTTGACTCGAAGACTCTTTCAGTCTGTTCTTAGATCTTAGAGTGATGTCTTCGAAGAACAGTGTGGCCTTCGAAGGAATTTCTCTGGATGCATTTAGCTAACACACAATTTTATTCTTTACTCAACTTTTTTTCTTGCTTAACTCCTCAATTGCCATGAACATAGCTTCTGTTTAAGATACGCAGCGTATTGTTTAATATTTGCCAACATTGTTGCAGATCCACATTCAAAATCCAATAAAATGTTTGGGAATACAGGAACACAACAACGGATGTCTGTACAACGAATGTCGGGAATTCGATACAGTCGGGAATTCTAATGTCGGGAATATAAATGACGAGAATTCGAACGTCGGGAATTTGGATGTTTAAATACAAGAATCTTTGGATCGATCGCATCTTAAAAAGTTAATGATGTTTTCATGTTTCCAAATAGAATTATTATCTTGGAGAAAGTTCCAAACGGATGAACAATATTTCAAGTGGGAGTGTTCCTATTATTCCGAACATTAAAACACGTTATAAAACTAATAATTCTCAATGTTAAGATAACAAGGTGAAATTTTTGGTAAGCATTTCCCATCACGCCAATTGATTGGATTAATTGCGAAATACGTGCATCCAATAGAATAACATTTAAAGATTCACACGCAATCAAATTCCTCGTAGAAAACTAATAAACAAGTTCATTAGTCAAGATGGTATTTATTATGATAAATCACAATTTCCTAAAGACACATTTACATAATTCCGTTAATGGAAAGAGATGATTTCTTTCCCTCGTTTAGGATATTGAATAATTATGGTTACGTCCGGAGAAAGTATGCATATTGTCGTTGTTTTTTGCCAAATTGCTGTGAACTTTGTGGGTGTTTATACTAAATTCGCTTAAAGTTTACTTATTAATTTGGGATTTATTGCGTTTCGTTTTTACCATAATTTCAACAGCTTTCGATCGTGTTTTTTTGAATTGATTACGCGATGGAAATGAATAGGAAATGGTGTTCGTTTTAGTCGTGTCTTCGGATACTGGTTTAAGGACAAGTGATCTCAGGCAGACGTCGGTTATATAAGCACTAAGTGGGTTACTGCGGTCAGAGATACTTTCGATTTTTATACCATAATTGACTCATTGCAAAGAAATGTATATCTAAACAATGAATTATCTAAAACCAAATGAAATACATAAATAGAATGATAATTTAATCTCAATCAAGAGCTTTTAAGTTATAATCGTAATTATGTTCCAAATAGTCCGGTATTTTGCGATTTCCCGCATTAATTAAATCAGTTTCTACAACATAAATTGTATATTTTCAATAATCTTCCAGCAGTTTGACAATCGATTGATTGATGAACATCTGTACTATTTCAAAGCTGTTTTTCTTTCATAATGAAATTTATGCAATTGACTAAAAGTGTAGCAAGTATTGCATGCGCTGTTACCAAAAGTGACTATTCTCTTCTTTTTTTTTGGATGTACGTAATCTGTCCATTTTTGGGATCTCCTCTTTCTGTTTCGTCCGAAAAAAGCAACGGAAAGCGTTTGACACAGTTTCTAATCGCAATTGCGTACACGTGAAGAAGGGCCATTTGGGACCATTTCAAGTAGTTCAACGTCGTGCATTTTGAGCGGACACTCAAAATGGTCTTGAATCGAAACGATCATCTCTCAGTCGTTGCATATACCAGCTGCATTCGCTCTCCATTCACCGCGACTTGAATACAAATTGAATTATTTACTATGTAATAATACAAACTGAAATAGAGGAAAACAAACAAAACGAGTTTCAGAAAAAAACGATTTATCTTGTGGTTTTCATTTGCAATTTTCAACTTATTTCATTCAAATTACATTATTTGATTATTATGTACTTTTTAAGAGTTGTTGTTTACGATCAACATTCTCAATTTCGCATGAAAAACACATTTTTTGAGAATAAATCACCTGTCGTAATTGGTATTACATTTATTGAAATTTCATTAACTTATTTAGACAAAAACTTTATAAAAACGTCTCATTACCTAAAACTTCTAATATTCTTTACAAAATGTGAATTTCTATTAACTAATTACTTAATCTAATGACTACAATAATTGATTCAATAAAAAAGTTGAGTAAATTGCGGAAATAGTTTACTTATTATGATGTTTGTTTACTATTTGCATAGATTATGAATGGAGGCTGTATCCTTGATCGAGATGCATGCAATTCAATTAACTGGATCACCACAGCAATTTGTTCGTCTCCGATCCAGAGCACTCTTATTATTGTTTTCTGTTCAAATGTCATTCGAAAGATGGCAACAAGCAATTTATTTGCAAATGTTTTAAAGCGTTTATCTTTACAACAACCTTGATCAATCAATTTGCAATTAATTAATCTGAGATGCAACAGTATTCAATCACGGAATTAAATGATTTCTGTATTGGAAATGTTCTGTATTCATATAATTTTGGTTATTTTGACTGTTTATTGAAAATCAAGAAATTTGTAATTAACTAAGTTATAATTAGTTAATCTAAATATTAAGTTATGAAAAGTATGAAAATTGTCCGATTTAAATCAAATGTTTTATTATACAAATTTAGACAATTCTATCAACTTGTGTCAATTATTGACAGTTTAGAAAAAAATGTGAATCAAGTTGGTAAGAAATTATGAATATTATACGAAAAATTGGACAACTAACTTGACATATACTTTGATCAATCATTGCACACTTGATTTTGGGAAACATTCTAAAAATATTATGTTTTTGATCATTATTGAATTTGTTAACTTTATATGAAAATAATGTCAAAAAATGAAAAATATTACACAATTATAAGTGGAAATACCTATAGGTAATAGTCATTTATAACATATTATATATATTATCATTCAATAATGAAATAACATGTAATTATACAATTAGAAGTTTTTGTAATTGAATAATTATAAGTAAATAAACTTCTATTAAAGAAATTAAGTACCTTATAAAAAATATCTAGTATTATAAATGAAGTAAATCAAGTAATAAGTAGGGAATTAAGTTGTTTTTATCAAAATCAATGATTTCCGAAATACTGTGGAATAATAATTCAAAGCAAATATAAGTAAGTATTAAGTAGAAATGCATATATTTAGGGTTAATGCGTTTATTGTTCTTTTAAACTTACAACATTTGTGTAGATTTTTAAGTATTTTTTTACATTAGGTAAGTGGAGTTGATATTTTGAATTGAAAGAAATTTCTCTTAAAAGAATTTGTTTACATCACATATATGTTTTTATTATAGTTGATTTTTTTTAAATCATAGTTTTTTAAAGATTTTACATAAAAAAAGTAAAGTTTTCATGAATGTTGGATTTTATTGATACTAAATATGTTATAATTGGAAATATGTTCGAAAAATCATACAATTTATACTAATATTAAGTTTTGTTTATTTCGTTAATAGAGTTAAGTAAAACTAAATGAGTTAGATTGATTAGTTTTGATTAACTAATGCAGTTTTCTGTTGTCTACAAACCAATGTCATAGTGGCCAAAACTCGTATCCCCATGTCGTCGAGTTCAACTAGATTCTCGCAATTCAGGTGAAACAAGATGAAGAACAAAAGTAATATTTCGTGAAGAAGTCAAGGTGCACGGGGATCACGATCAAGGTGGTGCGTTTGTATGGAATAGTGGATGATGATCTATCGGTTATCCTGCACAGACGGTTTCCGCACGGCCACTGCTGCTGTCTCCTGCTCGTTCTTGGCAGTGTGCTCTGCTAGAGGTATGTAAGCATGCAGGGGCATCGGAGTAAGAGTGGGCAACTTCCCCGCTCTGTATAATTCGCATTCTGATGTCATTCATTGCGAGGTGTAGGTTATTGGATTAACGAACGATTCAATATGCAACGCATCTAATCACCTTCACCGCGCACAACAACAACAAAAACAGCACAAAACGCACGCCTTCCGTGCTGTTGATTCATCTTGGAACTGTTATCGCATCCAATTGCGAATCAACGTTGCTTCTTTTGGACGTGTTTTCCTTCCTCGTGGCGATTTTATTCGAGCAATTATCGTTACTCGATTACATTATCAATGCGTCATCCAACATTGACAATGAAAACCATGGAGGTCCTTCTTCGCATAAAACTTTATTGGCATTACATAATCTAGGACTCGTGCTCTCATCACTTATCCCATCATATCATACATAAAATTAGTGATATTAATTACAAATCAAGTTTACTAAACAAATACATTTGAATTGATGAACTTTAATCATTTATTTAAGTTTTTTTTCAAAGAATTCTATCTGTTTATATTAATTCAAACTTATATAAGTTTATTTATATTTGAACATAAACTTTGTATTATCACTCCATATAAGGAGTAAACACCTGCTCTTTGCAATTGTGTGAATCATACGCTCCGACTTTCCATATAAGGAGTGAGCATCTGAACTTTGCAGCTGTGTTTATAAGCCACGAGTACAACTGGATTTAGATCAGATTGCATTTTGTAAAAATTAACTTAAAATTGTTAATATTTTGTTAATATTATTGGGTTACTGAGAGGAGCAAGTTATAGACTTGCCACAGGCGATTTATACACACGTAATAAATGTGACGATGTGTTAAAATTTCATATAAAATTAACACTCTTGTAGGGATGTGTAAGGATTTCAGTTCAATGAAATACACGTTTTCTCATATGGTCGTTAAAAGCATCAATTGTGCTTGCTATACCACAATAAACTGTTCTTTAACTTTGATGAATAAAAAATTTGATTCTGAGAAAATTACGCAATTCTGAACTATAAAAAAACATGATTTCAAGATACTGAAAGAGATACATATCTTGCTATTAATTGTGTAACAAAATGATTTATGCTTGTATAAAATCTATTTTCTAACCATTTTCTATAGTCAAAATGAAGAAAAACCATGAAAATCAAGTCTTATTACAAAATATTCATATCCTCCGTTACCATAAACTACACAATTTTACCATATATGAATACTAAATAAAAGCAAATGTACAAACTTTCAATCATTTCTTGTACGTATTTTCTATAGTTTACTGTCAAAATTAAGAAAGACCACGAAAATCAAGTGTTAATTGAGAAAAGCCACGATAATCGAGTGTCTTCACGAATCATGTTTTTTTTTCTTAAATGTCACAATTTTATAATAAATGAGCACTCGAATTAATGAAAAATGTTTAAACTTTCAATAGTTTCATATGCAATATTTGTACGGTTTTCTTTTTGTTTGTTGTTAATGTTTTAATACGTTTTTAAGGTTCGAAAATCGAATAATTTTGTTTTATCTGTTACCTTAAATGTCTCAATTCTGAATGAGAATATAATCAAGTTTTCCATGTATAAAACTATACATTTTCAAACAAGATATTGCTATAATTAACTACTAACTTCAAAAACAAAAGAGTTAATAGTGGTAGACAACAAAGTAGACGGTGCACCATGGCCTGCTTAAAATTCCAATAAATCGTGGATGAGAGGCAAAGTTCACGGTGGCAGAAGATGCGATTGAGTTGATTTGGAAGTAAAGGTCGAAGTGAGTGTCGAGGATAGTAGTAGTATTACGTGAAGTGCGTTTGTTCTGGTATTGAGGTTGCCAGTTGCGAACGGATCCAGCCAACGTATTATCTCGGTGATCAGTATGCAAACTCGGCGCCGCGAAATGCGTGAATCATTGTTTAGAAAACGTCTCAAGAATTCCCCATTGTCTCGGCCAGCGTTATTGTTAAAACTGGATCGAAATTGTCCCAATGAAACGAAACGCACGAAGCCACGATTGTTCATGAAAGGAACATTGAAAGCTTTGAAATGAAAATTTAGCGCAGTAGGGTACGAATTTTGGGACTTATTACCATTCACACCTTGGTTTCGTCGGGTAACAGAAAGAGACTAATTTGCACTTCCCTGACTCTTTTCGACTGACCAAAAGCAGATTTGATCGAATATAATTATTCATTTTTGTCGTTCGCTTTGAATTTATCATGAGATTAACACTCATACACACTCATGTTTCGTCCTCTAACTGAGAAAACAATAAACGCATTGTACATGAAGACTCAAGGGCAGTACTCGACCAAAATAATACATCGATCGAATTCCAAATGAAGAATAATCATCCGTGCCGATACGGAAGCAGGATTACGGCATCAAAAGCGTTTCGAAGAAAACAATTTGTGGGCTTTTCAATGCGGCAAACAACAGCACATTAATAATTCGATTTGGAAGTAATTTGTAGTGCTGTTAATTATTTGTTTTGCAACGTCCTGGAATCGGAAAACAAGTGGAAATATGGACGCAGCGAGTGGTAAATTATTGCGAAGCTCAAGGATTATACTCGTACAAGAATTGCACTTGTATTAAAGCCGACACCAACGAGGCGGATGAAATATAGTTTGTGTCGAGGAGAAGATTATGAACAAAAATGTATATAGTTTATAAGCAAATTAATGGGGAATCTGGTGAAAATATGCATCGTCGAGGTCGCCCAGATAGTTGCTTCCAAGGACGAGATCTTGATAACTCGCTACATTTTGTTGCTTACATTTCAAAGTTCACAACAAATTACCACACTATTATATAGATCATTTTTCATAAACTCTATTTCCATTTATTTTTTTTGTTAATATCCTGCAAATACGTACGTACAAATATGACATAAGAAATGATTGAAAGTTTGTACATTTTTCTTCTATTTAGAGTGTTAATTTATGATAAAATTGTGTTATTTCAGGTAAAGGAGGAAATTAATATTTTGTAATAACACTTGATTTTCATGGTTTTTCTAAATTTTGACAGTAAACTATAGAAAATACGTACAAATTTGACATAAGAAACGATTGAAAGTCTGTACATTTTTCTTCTATTTAGAGTGTTAATTTATGATAAAATTGTGTTGTTTCAGGTAAAGGTGGAAATTAATAATTTGTAATATCACTTGATTTTCTTGGTTTTTCTAAATTTTGACAGTAAACTATAGAAAATACGTACAAATATGACATAATTTATGATAAAACTGTGTTACTTCAGGTAAAGGAGGAAATTAATAATTTGTAATAACACTTGATTTTCACAGTTTTCCTTAATTTTTACAGTAAACTATAGAAAATACGTATAAATATGACATAAGAAACGATTGAAAGTCTGTACATTTAACTTTTATTAGAGTGTTAATTTATTGTGAAAATCTGTCGTTTCGGACAAAGGAGGAAATTAATATTTTCTAATAATACTTGATTTTCATGGTTGCTCTTAATTTTGACAGTAAAATTGAAAGAAAATCCATACAAAATTGACATAAGAAACGATTGAAAGTATGTACATTTGTTTTTTTTTTATTTAGAGTAATGTCACTCGATTTTCATAGCCTTCTCAATTATGACAGTAAATTAAATACATTTTGTATTTAATATAATATAAAATTATATTGTTTATGACAACAGAAACAAATAGATGATTTGCAAAGTCTTGTTTAATTCATCTTAAATTTCTAATTGAAATTGTTCAACAATAAATATTGACATACATTTCGTGATTCATAAAAGTCGATGGACCGTTAGACAATTTGGAATTTGACTGAGATTCCAAATCGGTTTTAGATGAACCAGGGAAATGGGTTGACGCCCACCAAAACAATTACCTTGTTTCAAATATTGATCGAAACACTTACCCACTTTTTTTTCTTCTACATATTAATAATTAACATAAATTCTGCGTGCGACACGCGCCTGTGAATCAACTATTAAATTAGTCATTATTACGTTCGAACAAAGGAATGGTTTCGAATCGATTCAATCACAGAAAGAAATCAAATGCGCAGTAGTTAATTTATTATGTTCACAAATTTCTAGAGTAATTTGTAAATAAAAATATTAGTTCAAAGTTTCTTAAGCTAACAAAATAACGGTAAAGGTAAGGTAAAAAAAACGTGCGATTTATGCAGGCTCCAGTTTAGTTGATTGGTAACGGAAGTATTCTACAAATTAGTTTAAATTATATAAGCTTCACCTGCATTTCCTTATTTCTCTCAAATTGATGTTCATATTTAAATAGAAATTTGCACATTTTTAATCGAAATTTCTAATAGGAAACTAATATTAAATTACATCAGTTTTAATTTCTTTTAAACATAACAAGAAAAAACGTAAAGCGAATTCATTAAATCAAGATTATTTTGAATATAATAACAATTATTTGATTTTCTTTTTTTTTCTTCTTTAATTTCGTCTTCACTTTCTTTGCCTACTTTGATAAGAATTCCTAAATTTGACTTTGAAAAAAAAACCATTAAAATTACCTAATTCCTATTTCCACCGTCAAATCCGCAACGCACTGGGATTTTCACGTTAGTTTTCTAATTAACAATGAGTCAAAATGTCAATAGAACGTTGATTTGACGCAATTCATGTGATGCATATCATTGATATTCAAATATTGATCTGCAATACTTTGAATCACCATGGGAACAAACATTATTCATTTGTTGGAAGTATTCATCTTTTTTTTACAAATTTGTCACAAATTAGTTCTCTGGCGAACTTGGAGCTCAAAGGTAGCACTCTTTGGAATTGCATTGCATTTAAATTGAAGATCCAGGGAATTATAACACTTCAAACGTTTTGTAGTTCTGTTGCCATTGCTCAGAAGATTGAATATCAACAGACGCATATAATATTGATCTGCAATACTTTGAATCACCATGGGAACAAACATTATTCACTTGTTGGAAGTATCTTTTTTTACAAATTTGTCACAAATTGGTTCTCTGACAAACTTGGAGCTCAAAGGTAGCACTCTTTGGAATTGCATTGAATCTAAATTGAAAATCCAAGGAATTGTACCACTTCAAACGACTTGTAGTTTTGTTGCCATTGCTCAGGAGATTGAATATCAACAGAAGTATATAATATTGATCTGCAATACTTTGAATCACCATGGGAACAAACATTATTTACTTGTTGGAAGTATCTTTTTTTACAAATTTGTCACAAATTGGTTCTCTGACAAACTTGGAGCTCAAAGGCAACACTCTTTGGAACTGTATTGAATCTAAATTGAAGAACCAGGGAATTGTAACACTTCAAACGTCTCGTAGTTTTGTTGCCATTGCTCAGAAGATTGAATGTCAACAGAAGTATACAATAGAAGGCAACGTCTTGTGTAGTTTTCTGCAGCATGGTGCATCTTTTCAGACAGTTGTTTTTTTGTTATATTATTATTCCTCACAATTATATGTCTAAACCGGTTTTAGAACAACTTTGTTAGTATACAAGCAACTTATTATCCATAGAAAATTTCGTTTTTGTATGCAGAAACCAATCTAATTTCCAAAATTGATTTCTATTTGTTACCGTTATGATCTTTCCGAGTCAACCTTATGAAACAAGATGCATTCTTGAATATAATACTGCTTTATTGAGTTTGGAGGACATAAGCCATGTTTTGAAGAAGATAACATGTACTAATTTATTCCAATTCACAATTTCCTAAACCAAATCTCAAGATGATTAAGTTCTCCTTAAAGATGTTACAATATTGCTGTATTATTTGCAAATATTAATCAATGTATTTCATAAATTACTAATTTGAAATAGCTTCAATTACGATTTTATTTATTTCACTTAATTTCATTTTCTTTACGTTTTTTAAGTGAATTACATCAAAATTGTAGAAAAAAACGTAATTTATTTGAATACAAATTCCATACTTAATTAAGTACTATTTTTTCATACAACTACAAGGTTTTTTGATCAGTAAATACTACTTACTCTACTACATAATTATATAAACGTAACTAGCAATTAATATTGTTATTGAGATAAATAATTTGATGACTAGGAAATTGCAGCGTTCTATATTTGGATACATATGTTTGCAGCATAAAAGATGCATATCTAAGTATTAATTATCCTTTGTTAAGAATATAAAATCTTTACTTTTTTTTAGTTTTACTAAACGTTTTGAAAAATAAGGGTCATTGTTAGTGGTGTAATAAAAAGTGAATGGCAAGGGATCACTCAAAGTGACCCATTAGTCAAATCAATGATTGAATTATGAGTCCTTGTAATATCACTTGATTTTCATGGTTTTTCTAAATTTTGACAGTAAACTATAGAAAATACGTACAAATATGACATAAGAAACGATTGAAAGTGTGTTGAAACGATTGAATTATGAGTCCTTGCTATTTTTTATTGGGAGGGCTGAGGCAATTAGTAATCTATCTGCATTGACAATAAACTAAACAAATGTTTGTTAAATTTGGTGTTTAACGAATCCAGTAATCAACTTTTGTGTAACTTTATCACCTATTTTATCACATGCATACAAATAGTTTGTTTAAAATCAGTGTTTCAGAATTTATGGTTTAAAACGTTTCAATTTTCGATAGTGATGACTTGTATTTAGTAGAACCATGTCAAATATAATTGGTAGATGATAGAGTAACTTATACTGGATTTAACGATCTTCTCTTTTACTTATTTACATATTTACCAAGGGGTAGTACTAATTTGTGTTATAGAAGTTCGAATTGAAAAAGAAAACTATACTTTAATTGTTGTGGTTCCAATTGCTACACCACTGTCTATAATAATTGCTTTTGCATTGATTTTGCTTTAAATTTGATGTAATCTGCAAGAATGAAGCGTAAAGGCTTTGAAAAAGCAGATTAATCAAATTTTGCATTGAATCTGTTTGGGGTCAAGGATTTGTAACTCTTAGGAAACAAAAACACATCTATTTCATTGAAACAATATGAGGAAGTAGTTTACAAAGCGCGGTGAATAAATTCGTTTACAAAAATTTGAGACTCATCTCGAGTAAATTGATATATTTTTTGTGTGTGTTTGTTGCAGCTCCGGGCGTTTTCAATTTATTCAATCCTTTTTTTCTTCTTCACTTCACTTCATAACAAAGTGACTGTAAAAATGTGGTACTTTTCATCGACAGCGGTTTCTCGCTCGAAGAATGCCAGCAAATGCAATTCAGAGCTGCTGGAGCTGTTGTCACTGGAGCATTATTCTCGTCCTTGTGTCAGGTCAACCAACCAACCGGCAGATAGAAGAAGTAGGCGCTCTGGATACACACACACACTCATCCTAATATGTCCAGTGGATCGTCCAGCGTACAGGACGAAGAGAAATCGCGACCATCCCACACGCATCCACAACGAAACTGTAAATTGTGCCCACCAAGAGTCGATTGATTTTTGCACCAAACACAAATTACAAGTACAGTGATTCCTAACTGTACTTTATTACTCACGCATTTTAAGAACAATCTTTGGTATAATATAATCAACAATGATCAACCATAATAACATGTATTGTAAATTGACCACAGATCTTTCTAAATTTCTTGTTATAATAGAAATAATTACAACTAGGAATTTAATACGTAATAGTTGCCTTTATTAGAACAAGGTTCTTAATGGAATTGAATATAATTAAGTCTAGTTATAAAGTTTTTATTCAAAATAATAAATCACTAAAAATTGCTTCATTATTTCCAAATACAATAATTTCATGAATTAAATATATTCTATATCAAGGTTCTTAATACAATAGCACATAATTCAATTCTTTATTTTGTGTATAATTTGCAATATTCAATGAAAAGTAGGTGTTTTTCTTGCTATAATTTGTTATATAGAAGGTGTAAGTAAAGAGAAATATAATATAATTGTTGCAAAGGGCTCTAAAACGAAGGTCTACAATAATTATTATTAGTTAACTAAAATTGTATTTTTTTTTCAAAACTTCTTTTTAGTTCATTTTCAAACACATATTTTTGTCTCTCGAGAATAAAGACAATAAAATAAAGCTTCCTATAACGAAAAGGTACTTTAAAATGCAAGGAAGGCAAACCACACGAAACTGCACGTAACGTAAAAACTGCACTTGATGAATAGGAATCATCGTCATTACTGGACCTTCCTTGGCATTTATTTAAATGTGTAACATTAATACACGCTTAAAGTATTGTTATTAATCAAGCACACGTAATTGCTATTAACATTCTACGTAGTTTTTTTGCATTTTCGAGTTGATGACAATCTTGGTAATCAATTGTTTTTTTTTTGAAATTTTTGATTCATTACACAAATGTATTGGTAATACAGGAATAACTATTGAGTATATTTGCAATAAGTATTAGTAATACCGAGTTTTTTTTTGTATACACTTATTATGAGAGTTTGAGTTGTAGGTGTCGTTTATGGAAAGTGTTTGATCATCAGATGACATCTTATTATTATTCATATTTCCGGTTGAATTAATCAAGTGATATGACAAAATGGGAATGTTAAAATTATCGTTCAATTTTGACACTTGGATGATAGGTACAAGTCAAATTCAATATCCTGTTGAAAGCCTAGACTTTAGGCTTTAATTAGAGTATTAAAACTTGTTATATTATCGAGTAATACCATAAGATATTCATTGTTATTCCAGAAGACGTTCAAGATTAAAATAAACTTATAGAAATCTTTCCGTAACACCAAACACAGAAGTTCCAATACATTAGGATTCGCTTGTATGGTAATCATACTTTCGTTGGGTCAACATCTCGTCGGACCTAAAGTCCATTCTACCCACGCGTTTCGCACTAAATCTGTTGACACTCGTTACTCTTTAAAAACAATAACACGGAAGCTTCAATAGAATTGTGGCGTACAAAAGACAGTGGGTTGTGTAATTGGCACCTGGTCTGCACTGAAATAAGTTACCGTGGCCAAATTGGCATCTAAAACCTGATGTTTGGATCTGTTTTACGTTACATATTTCTTATGGGCGTCTCTTGTATTCCGAAGGACTTTTGCAAATTGCGATTTATTCCGCGTGTCTCCACGAATTCGCGTGGCGGCGCGTGGTCGAAACCTGATTCTAATTTTCATACCCCACACATAAGTTTCATAAATTCCAGTTTCCTCATTGTAATGTTCACTAAAAACTTGTTACTTGGAAAGAATTTAGTAAATGAATAGCATACATTCATTTTTGTGATCAATTTCTGGTTAGGAAAGAAAAAAACACTGAACAAGGAGCAATTACCCCACACATAAGTTTCTTAAATTCCAGTTTCCTTATTGTAATGTTCATTGAAAACTTGTTACTTGATAAGAGTTTAGTATAATGAATAATGAACAATTAAGATTTTGTGATCAATTTCTAGTTAGGTAAGAAAAAGCAAGTAGCAATTATTGCATTTTTGGACGTATTTCACTTCATTATGACACTTCATTTCATTTCATAATGTCACTAGATGAATTAATAATAAGCAGCAGCAAAAAACAAAAGTTTTGACATTATATTTCAGTTGTCATTTTTGACAAACAATTTTTACTTTTATCTTCGATTAGTTAAAGCAAATAACACCAGGTAATCTATAAGTTAACAAAGTGTTTTTAGTTAGTTAAAATTAGCAAGTTTTGAAACAATATATAAAAATGGACTGAACAAATTTGAAATTACATTTTCATGCATAATTTCAATTCGAAAAAAATGATGCATGTTTTGTAAGTGATTTGCACATCTCATTGGAATGCATTTAGTTTTTATTCAAACTATTTTTTTTTCGCCAATTTTTGTCATTGGATGTTTCTTTGTTTTTTCTTTTCATGTTCGGTTTAGCAATAACAATATGAATTTATAAGTACTGATGTACGTGTAAGGTGTGCTTATATGACATAAGTACGTGTGGGACTTCAATGCAATAATAATGTTGCAATTGCAAATTGAACTAAACAAACGAGTTTATAAAAAAATATATATATTCATTCATCATGGTCGTACAAAGTTGGAAAAGTTCATAGCAAATTTCAAGTTATCTTTCGTAAATGTATAGTATAATCTAAGTCTATATCTATATAGCATCTGTCGGTTTTAAGAAATAGTAAAAAAATATATATCTATGCAGCATCTGTTGGCGATTTACACAAACTTGTATGGTACACCGTATTGTTGGGCGGGTTTTGTTGGAACGGGGTCGATTGTTGCCGGAGGGTACGGTTTAACAGGTGCTGGTGGGTATGGGTTAATTGGAACGGGTTTAAGAGTGGTTGTTGTGGTGGTTGGTGGTCCGTACACTTCGAAGGGTTTAATTGGAACTACATCAGGTGTTGGTGCTTTCTTCGTCGTGGTTGGCAATTCGTAAGAGTAGGACGTCTCGATGGGTTTCTGGGTAGTCTTCTCTACCGGTTTCTTGGTGGTCGGTAAACCGTACTCTACGAACGGCTTTACTGGCTCAGGTGTGGGTTCAATCGAATCAGGCTTGGGGACTTTCTTGGTGGTTGTGTACAATTCGTATGTGTACGAAGTTTCGATTGGTTTAGAGGTCGTGGGTAATCCGTATTCTACATGTGGTTTGGTCGGTTTTGGTGTCTGTACCTCCTCTTTTTTGGTAGTTGGCAATTCGTAAGAATACGAAGTTTCTACGGGTTTCTGGGTGGTTACCTTCTCAGTAGTTGGTA
>JAFMTC010000414.1:177980-262118 GCA_018845635.1 Nicrophorus orbicollis
AAGTTTCTACGGGTTTCTGGGTGGTTACCTTCTCAGTCGTGGGTAATCCGTATTCTTCATGTGGTTTGGTCGGCTTCGGCGTTGACACTTCCTCTTTTTTGGTAGTTGGCAATTCGTAAGAATACGAAGTTTCCACGGGTTTCTGCGTAGTTACCTTCTCAGGTTTGGCAGTCGTGGGTAATCCGTATTCGACGAATGGTTTGACAGGTGCTGTCGTCGTGGTTTTAGGCAACTCGTAGATATAAGAAGTTTCAATTGGTTTCGTTGTCGTTGTTGTTATTGGTTTCGGTGTCGGCTTCTCGGTTGTCGGTAAACCGTAAACTTCGAAAGGCTTGACAGGCTTCGGCGTTGGTGGCACCGCTGGTGGGTAAACCGGCTCCTGCGTCGGTACAACTGCTGGTGGGTAAACTGGCTTCGAAACATCGGGTACACCGTAAGAAGTTGATGGAATCACGAATTCCCTGTCAGGTTTGATGGGAACCCCGTAGGAATTATGCAGCGGTTTGCCACTAGCTGCGCAAATTGCAGCGACGAATAGGCACACCTAGATAACACGAATCGAATCAAGCTTCCATTACCCAACACAAACAAAAACAAATGTTGTACGAACCTTAATCATGATGTGTTTGTTTCAAAGCACCCACTGAACTGATTTCACCATTATCAAATTCACCGTTATATACTTCAGTCCCTTTTACTTTTCGTTTTTTTTTTGGAAAATGTTTACGACGATAATTGCATTTTAATACATTAGATTATATCTGTGAAGCGCATTCCTTTAAATCCCATACTTTAAATATTAACATTGTTAACAATTGCTCGCATTTCGTAGTTTATAAAAATTACTATTTATAAAGAAATTAACTGTTACAAAACAACAAACTACTTACCACATTTATGTTCTGCACAAACGTTTTCTGATAAGAAGCTAAACCGCAATTTCAGTAATTTTATGTTTATCATATTATTAGTTGATATACATTAATAAATTTAGATTTTATTCAAGTAAAATACTCTCAAATCATATATAAATTTAATTTAAGGACAAAAAGATTATGAAAAACTTAGTTTAATTAATGAATCCAATTATTTCTTTTTCACATATTACATATTATTTGCTGATTATTATATGAAATTACACAATAATCCTTTATTTCCTTTAGTGTATTAAATGAAATAGTGAATGTAATCATAGAAAAAGTCTTTAAATTTACAGAAAATTTCCATATTAAAAGATTTGGTAAATAAATTATAATTTCATTCCAATAACGTTTAAATCTCATACTGTTATACTCAATGGCATTTTTTTGAATTCCTAATTAAACGATTTTATACGGTCTTCATTTTCATACGTATTTTTTTGTTGTAATTGAAAAGTAATTGCATTTTGGAAGGTGATTAATGTGAAAACAATTTCGATTCCGGATCCAATTCCAGTTTATCCATTCGTTTGCTCCAAATACGGATCAACCTACACGAACTTCTTGTACATGGGAAACCAATCAATAGATATTAATAATAATATTGAATACAAAAACTATTCATATGCAAACTGTTTTCATTGTGAAATAGCTGTACGGTTTTGGTAACTAGGAAACGAGTGTTAAGCAAAGCCTACGTTTGTTTGAATAATTGTTAATTAACATTCAGGTTCAATTCAGGTATTTGCAAATCTACACAAATTGGTTTAGTGTTTGTTTCTATTGTTGTAGATTCGTTTAAATCCGTTTCTTGCGTGATTTTACTCTTGATTCGCACCACTTTGGCGGTTCATGCTAATCGATTGTTAAATTGAAGAATGCGAAGAGTCGCAGCTCGGAGACTCATGTATGAATAATCGGGAGGATCAAAATCCCTCGATGAACTTTTAAACTCGCACTGAAATCATACATAAAATTGATCATTACGTATTCAAATCTCGATTTGAGCAATTCATGTTTCGGTTTCATTAACTTTAGGCAGAAAGAGCTTGGTCGTTAGCCCATTTGAAACAATATAGAAAATATTAATTTTATTTCAATAAATATACGAAATACAAATTAGTAACTCAATTCAACAGTTCAAACGATTTCCAATATTTCTTGAATTGTCATTTAATTCCATAATTTTATCATTTACTTTCATCAGTATTCATCATTTTCATTATCAAGATAATCAATCTCATCTCATCGATTGTTTTAATTGATATTTTGACAGCATGATTTTGTTGTTTCCAATTCTGATAAAGCAACGTGATCCAATTTTGGAAATTCTGATAAAGAAACGCCTATGTTTTTTGTTCGTTTGTTTGTTGTTTTTGAAATCCGATTCGAAAGTGAATTCGCCGTGAAATTCGATTCGAACGAAAGTCTGGATAATCCATTTTAACGTAAATTAATGTTCCAATCGCAATCTAATTACTGTTCGAGTCCTCAAAACGTTTCCTGGCCGCTTGATTTCACTTTAATCTCTCTCGTATGTCACATGATCGTGACATTCCAACAACTGAAACAATTGCAGAGTTCTCCTTGCGTTTTGACACGTTACTTTAACTATAATACTTAAGTGATTAGTTTGTGTACAATTCTTGTTTTCGTTTCGTTTACACTTTTCTTTCCATTGAATTCCTTCCGATTTGCAGGAAACGCGTGCGAAACAATCTGACATAATTCTCAGGCGATTAATTTGCGATTGTGAACATGTCCAGCTCGGATAATTGTTGCCCTCGGGTCCTTGGCCATTGCGCAACATTTATTTAAATTTTAATGCCACGTCAAGATATGTACTTCAATGCTAAAGAAATTTCAATTAGCTAAGTACTGTACCTGGTTATTCTCATTACGTATCACTTACAATTCACAGCAATGTTCATAACTACAATAAGACTTATCCCAAGCGCAAACCTTGAACTAACGTTTAGTTTAACTAATTGTTTTTTATTATCTAATTTAATTACGAGTATTCATAAAGATGTAATATGTCATTGATTCTACAATTCTATGAGTACAGATATGAAATATTAATGAGCACTTAAAGGTAAATGAACAAGCTTTCTAATGAGCTATCACTCGTCTTTGTAGCTAGTACGGTTTTTCTGTAATTCACTGTCAAAGTTGAAAACATA
This sequence comes from Nicrophorus orbicollis, assembly GCA_018845635.1. NCBI lineage: Eukaryota > Metazoa > Arthropoda > Insecta > Coleoptera > Silphidae > Nicrophorus > Nicrophorus orbicollis. Next base: position 181,084 of record JAFMTC010000414.1, read on the forward strand.
TTTTTTAAGCCTCGAAAATCGTGTTACGAAACATTGAGTTTCTCGATAACTGGAAATGCTAGAAATATGAATGAGCACTCGAATTAAAGCTAAATAATCAGGCTTTCTAATGAGCCATCATTCATCTTTGTAGCCAGTATAGTTTTTCTGTAATTCACTGTCAAAGTTGAAAAAATATTTTTGAAGACTCGCAAATCGAGTGTCTTTACGAAACATTGAGTTTCTCGATAACTGGAAATGCTAGAAATATGAATGAATACTCTAATTAAAGCTGAATGTTCAAGCTTTCGAAAGACCTATAACTAATCTTTGTAGGTAGTACATTTTTTCTGTAATTCACTGTCAAAGTTGAAAAAATATTTTTTAATCCTCGAAAATCGAGTGTCTTTAGAAATCATTGAATTTCTCGATAACTGGAAACGCTAGAAATATGAATGAATACTCTCATTAAAGCTAAATGAACAAGCTTTCCAATGAGCTATTATTCATCTTTGTAGCTAGTAAGGTTTTTTTGTATTTCACTGTCAAAGTTGAAAAAATATTTTTTAAGCCTCGTAAATCGAGTGTCTTTAGAAATCATTGAATTTCTCGATAACTGGAAATGCTAGAAATATGAATTAGCACTCTAATTAAAGCCAAATGAACAAGCTTTCTAATAAGCTATCACTCATCGTTGTAGCTAGTACGGTTTTTCTGTAATTCACTGTCAAAGTTGATCAAATATTTTTCAAGCATCGAAAATCGAGTGCCTTTACATAACATTGATTTTCTCGATAACTGGAAATGCTAGAAATATGAATGAACACTTTATTTAAAGCCAAATGAACAAGCTTTCTAATGAGCTATCATTCATCTTTGTTGTTAGTACAGTTTTTCTGTAATTCACTGTTAAATTTGAAAAAAAATCCTGATATTATTACAGTTACGTCATTAAAATAATATAACTAATGGATATGCTCTCAATTTGACTAGTCATTTAGATGGCTTTTTTCCATTGAAATATTTAGCATTATTAAATGTCTCTTAGTCATACAGATTTTAGCTTCAATTTTTCATTGTAGATTTAGCATATAAATGTTTCCTAGTTTTCGGTATATTTGGCATATGCAAATGATGACTTATTGCATTAGTCATTATTCTTATTCAGAAATAGACCACATAAACACTAATAGAATTAAATTTGCATCAGGTAAAAAAGTATAATGAAATAAGAAATATTATTAAATTTAATAAACGTATTAAATTCATATAACTTAAGATAATGCATTCTGATTATACCATAAAAAGTAGCGTAACTCTTGACCATGATCTAGTTTTGAATAGTTCTACTCTTATTATTTATTTTTCATGGAAATATTTAATTAAATATTGTTTTTTGTTTAGTTATCAAGATTTGGTACATAGTTTATGTATTACTTAATTTATGTATACACAAAATATTTGTTATTATAGCAATTACTCAAATGTATCATTAGGTAAACATGTTAAAAGCAATGATGTTAACAACTTTTTCAGTTGTGTACTTATTTGCGAAACTTCTTGACAAAAAAGAACTTACCTTACCTAACGTATGCGTTTCATTTGAGAAATTGTCATGTAAGTAGGTGGAAGTAATTTGCATATGGTACAGTGTACAAATAATGTATATGGTCACATTAATTATAACAGATTGTGACTCAATAAGATCCTGCTCCAGATTACGACTCAAGTTCATCGCCTACTCGTCCATTGCTTCATGCTACTTGTTTTGTTGAGCAGCGAACAAAAGCTATATCTATTTAGTTCATTTTATCATAACGTTTTCCTTACTTGTCCGGTTGCCTTGCATAACACGATTCATAATTTTCAAATTGCAATTATTCAAACGCGCATGTAAATTAACTTTATTACGTTAAAATTATTCATTTTCGCTGTTTATTTATTTGCTTAAATTGTATATGATTATTGTAAACAATGAAGCGTATAAGAACCGTTCAGACAATTGCATTTTAATTTGCAGTTACTTTCGTACGTAAACAACTAGTTCTTTTGATGAAATTAGAAGAAGCTTAATAAATTATTACTATAATGACGGATTTTTAAACTTGTTTCAAAATATATTATTACACAGACGAGTGCATTTGAATTAGAAAGGATTTGTGTACAAAATGTAATAAACAAGAATATTAGTAATTTAATATTTGAACAAAAATAGCAGTGAACAACTACAATAAAAAAAACCTCATGAAAGCTATTTATATTATTAAAAGACAATTTGAAGATTCTGAAGAGGAATTGTATATTTACATTTAAAGAAAGTAACGATTGATATTATTTTTTAATGGTGAGCCCAGTATTTCATTATATGCAACCCATATTGCAAGTCCTGTGAACAATTGTAAAAAACCGAACTAGCTACAAACACGAATGGTAGCTCATTAGAAAGCTTGTATATTTAGCTTTAATTAGAGTGCACATTCATATTTCTAGCATTTCCAGTTATCGAGAAATTCAATGTTTTGTAAAGACACTCAATTTTCGAGGCTTAAAAAATATTTTTTCAAGTTTGACAGTGAATTACAGAAAAACCGTACTAGCTACAAATATGAATGATAGCTCATTAGAAAGCTTGTATATTTAGCTTTAATTAGGGTGCTCATTCATATTTCTAGCATTTCGAGTTATCGAGAAATTCAATGTTTTGTAAAGACACTCAATTTTCGAGGCTTAAAAAATGTTTTTTCAACTTTGACAGTGAATTACAGCAAAACCGTACTAGCTACAATTATGAATGATAGCTCATTGGAAAGCTTGTACATTTAGCTTTAATTAGAGTGCTCATTCATATTTCTATATATTAATTTCATATTTGATTTATTTATAAAATATTATTTACTGTTATACTTCTTCTGAATTTGGTTTATGCATCTAATAAATTTTAAATATATTTAGCCCACCTCACATACCAATGGGCACTCAAGCTGAAAATTTCTGGATTTGCAGCATGTAAGATTCTTAGGATATTGCGTGATTCGTTGGTATGGACCTGTATACGTTTTTTTCTTTAACTTTGCTACAAATGCAACCACTCTATAAGATTTCATGTGAATTCTTGATGAATAAATCTACCCCCTCTTATCGTGGGGTTAAACTCGGAAGCAAACTGAAGGACGTTACAAACGTATATAAACTAAACTCATTTCAATCATAATCATACAATTTTGTGATAACACACGAGCTACATCTTTCACAACATGAATACGTTTTTGGTAAGTTTCAATTATTATATTAAATTGTATTATTAATGTATTGTTTTTTTTTTCATTGAAATCTTAGATCTTTGTTGCCATGGGCATTATTGCCTCTGCATCAGCCTCAGTCCTTCTGAAAGGGATTAACTTGAATTACGGAGGATCAATTGGACCGAGCGGAATCGTTACTGGAATTGGCGCCAAAGGACCTTCGGGATCTGTTACCGGAGCCGGAGCAGTTGGTCCTTCCGGTATCGTCACCGGAGCTGGCGCTATCGGACCGAAAGGACCCAACGGTCTTCTTGACATTGGGTCTTTGGGTATCGAGATAGGTCTTGGTCCTATTGGTTTAGGATTGGGACCGATTGGTCTCGTCGCTCCAACGTCCGGTGTTATCCTCAAAGGAATCGATTCCACTCTTCTGGGACTTGGAAAAATCAACACTGGTATTTTAGGTCTTGGCTCAGTTGGCAGAATCGATAATGGTCTTTTGTGGTAAACGAAAATGAAATGCTCAATTTGAGGCATAAACGAAATCATCTCAAGCCATACAACTTATTCACTGCTATTTTGTTTTATATCTCTATGTAAAACGATGAACGGTAATTTAAGCATCCTATGATTTCTTTGTGCCATAACAAAAGTCAAATAACACTTGCTCAATCAATCATGACCGTAGCTGTCGCATCATGAAACTCGTTCTCATCAATGTATTTGTTTTATATATGTGTATCAGAAATAAATATGTATGAAATTTAAATTCCTCTTTTTTGTAAGTTCTCTCATATTGCAACAACTTATAGCAGATTTCAAAGTGGTCCTTAAATGAAACTAATTTTCAGCTTTCCTTCGAATATGCAACTGTCACTTATTGTCTGAACAAAAATGTAAAGACATTATTTTCTCAATGCAGAAAAATCCTCTTTATTTTTTAAGTTTTATAGGTTGTTTCCACTTTTCCAGAATAAGTAAAAATATGATAAGATTAAACACGTTTGTTCAAGTTTGACAGTGAAATACTTTGAAATGACAATTCATACACCTACAGTGGTACCTCGATATACGAGTGTTTTGAGATACGAGCGAGCGATATTTTGCTTTGAGATGAGAGCAAGATTTGAGATACGAGGAATCACTGTACAAGGCAGCAACAGTTTCTCCCACCTCAGACTAATTACTTTGAGATACGAGCAAGGTTACAGAACGAATTAAACTCGTATGTCGAGGTACCACTGAGATGAGAGCAAGATTTGAGATACGAGGAATCGCACACTACACCAACAGTTTCTCCCACCTCAGACTAATTGCTTTGAGATACGAGCAATTCGACATACGAGCAAGGTTACGGAACGAAGTAAACTCGTATGTCGAGGTAACACTGTATGACAGTATTTCTGTCTGTATCTGTTGCTATAAATGTTATTATTATTTAACTAGTGTATTAAACTAATTGTTCTCGTTGAGTTTAATTACATTTAGAATAGGCAAGGTTGGAATTTGTATGGAAATATAAAAGATTTTGATACATTATACATATTTATTTACTTTCATAATTTTCAAAAATTATAGTTATTCTACTTCAATTGTTTGAGTATTATCTGGTTAAAAAGTACATTATATACACAAAAATGGTAACGATGAAATATAAATACAGATGATACAGGGTCGTTCTTGGAAAGAGATGAATTCATGAAAATACAATTGTTTACCACAAAAGACCATCATTGATTTTACCGAGTCCCAAAGAACCCAATCCTAAAAGACCCGGTCCTTTGATGAGGATTCGAGATGTTGGAGCAGCGATTCCAATTGGCCCCAATCCTAAACCCTTAAGACCAATGGGACCCAACGATTCGATACCGATAATTCCGTGTCCGTTGGGTTGCCCGTTTGGTCCAATTGCTCCAGCACCGGTAACAATACCGGAAGGTCCAACGGCACCAGCTCCGGTAACGGATCCCGAAGGCCCTTTGGCGCCAATTCCTGTAACAATTCCGCTCGGTCCAATTGATCCCTCGTAATTTAAGTTCAGAAGAACGGAGGCAGATGAGGAAGCGACAATTGCCATGGAAACAAAGATCTAAATGAAAGATGAAATAATATTATAAAAACATAATTGAATATAAACTTACCAAAAAGGTGTTCATTTTGTTTTGGTTGTGACTGTGCGTTTTCACAAAGTATTTGGAATAGTATGCTTTGGATGGGTGTAAGCTTACTATTTATACGTTCAAAACGGCCTTCTCAGTCTACCCTCGACATAAGAGGGGGTAAGTGCATTCATCATGAAATCTAATAGAGCAATTGCGTTTACATCCATTTTTTTCCTAAATCCAGACGCTTTTAAATGCATCACGCAATACCTTTGGAGTCTTACAAGCTGCAAATCCAGAAATTTTAAGCTTGAGTGCCCCGTGGTATGTGAGGTGGGCTAAATACCAATTCATAACATTATTGTAGATATTATCTGTTGCAATTTGCATTTTTTTCGCAAGTTATACATTATTATATAAGTAAATATTAATATTGCATATTAATATTTGCATTAATCAATCACTTTTTTTTAATTCTTTCAATAATGTTTAGTACTATTTGTAATTAACAATTGTATGTTTGTTTTTGTTTTAACTGCTTATTTTGAATTAGTGATTGTTTGGTTGCATATATAATAAAAACCAATCTGCAAATTTCGGAAATATTGAATTAATAAAGATTAAGTTATCTTTTACTGATAGAATGTATTCTCAGAGTAATTTTGTTTAGTGATTATATTTAATTTATATTTGAAAATTTCAATGAATTGATAAATGTGAGGAGGAAATGAAACAACATGTTTTACTTATTATTATCAAAAATACAAATGTATTTTAAAACTGGATATTTATATATACAACTACTGTTGTGGTTCTTCCCAATTTGGTCCTTCGAACTGGATGTTGTGGCGCCACTGGTCCTTTGCTAATACTTTTGATCCTTCGAACCGGATGTAGTGGCGCCACTGGGCAGGTGACGGCCATTTTAAATAAAGTAACAGTTGACAGTTATAGTTTGAGAGAGTTGATTAATAAATTGTAGTAATTTCTTATTTACCACCACAACTTGGTCCTTCGCCGTAACAATTACCATTCATCAACCGCATGCCATTTATCATGGAGTTTACAAGAAAGAAAAACGGTAATTTTAATACTTAAAAATACACTACTTTACATTTAAATATCATAAATAACTTAAAGCTAGAACTAATTGATGGGATACCAGACGAACTCGAAGCTCTTCAATCCGAACGTCTTCTCGGTGCCTTCCTTAGGTACGAGATCCGAATTCAAGTCGAGCCTGATGAACTTTACCTTGGGCCTGTATCCGTTCTCGTCGGCAACATATGTGACGACCCTGCTGACTCCGTCCCTGTCGTTGACGAAGTAACCGCCAACTTTGGCGCCGTTCTTGTAACCCTTTTCGTAGTGACCGTGGAACCCGATGGTGTAATTAAACTTGTAAAGAATATCGGTGATGTCATCCTTCGTGATACCCGATGGTAAACCGTCGACCATGTTCGGATACTTATCTTGGATCTTGATTGGCGGGTTGTTGGGGATGAGGATTTCGTTGCCAGCTACGGTGATGCCCGACGGATTGCTGGGATCCAATGGAGAGTTTCCCGATGGGATTGCCAGTGGATTGGCGTTGACTGCAGGACCAGCAGGAATAGACAATTGGTTCGGCGAAGAAACAAACGGAGCATCGCTGCCATTGGCAGTTCCTGGTTTGGCAAAGTTTTGCACAGGAGACTGAGCGATTCCAGCGGGTTTAGAAACGAACGGCGCGTTTCCGGAATCGTGCTGAGGAATTGCAGAGTTAACATTTCCTGGTTTGGATACGAATGGAGCGTTGCCATTGACAGTTGGTGTATTCGAGATACCACCTGCGGTTTGACCAACGTTGCTACCAACATTATTTTGTCCGAACCCAGACGATTGCTCGCGCTGAGAGTTCACATTTCCTGGTGCGTTGCCATTAACAGTTTGTGTATTCGAGATACCACCAAATCCGTTGTTTCCGAACGCGGAATTACCATTTGATCCAACATTTGCGTCAGCCGGTTTAGAAACGAATGGAGCGTTCCCGTTCACAGATGGCGTTCCCAATTGACTTCCGGGTTTGCTGTTTGTGTTGCCTACGGGTTTATCGCCGATGACGACCGTGCCGGGTTTGGGGTTGAGGAAAGCCGGAGTCTGGAAAGGAAGCTTTCCGTCGATGCTCTTTTGCGTCGTCACGTAACCGCATCCGGCGCAAGCTGGTCCGACCGTGGGTGACGTGGTGAATTCCAGAGATTTGGGGGTCGTCAGCGCTTGGATTGGTGCAGGTGCCGGGTCTATGGCCAACGGGTTCGGTTGCGCGATGGCGAGCGGCTTCGGCTGCGCCACCTGTTTCGGTGTATCCTTTGCGAATTGATTGGTGTTTGGTAATTTTGCATCGGGCCCATCCAAAGCTGAAGAAGTTAATGTTTTGTTAACGCTGAAACAATGCTTCCAAATGCAGACTTACGCGGACTTAGCTTGATGTTTTTCATGCTCAAAATTCGGAAGCTGCCGTTTTCGTCGGTTGCGTAAACTGTTACATGGTACACCCCATCCGCTGTGATGAATCCGAATTCTCCTTGGATGATTCCATTCGCGTCTGCAATTGTTAAATATTATATAACAACTCGTTGCGCAATTAACACGTTGGGCAAGGCAATACCTTTCTTCTCGTGACGATGTTGCTGACCATCAATGGTGAAGCCAAACTCGTACGGATTGTCTTCACCATCCTTATTGTATTTACTAGCCGACTGTGCTTGTAATACCATACAAGTAACAACGAAAATTATCTGCAACAAATACCAAAAACACAATACTTTTTTATACATTCTATTTAGTGACGAACGGAATATTCTATTTGTAGAACTCCACACGTTTTATTACGGTATAATTTAAATAACACATAAATAATGTTAATTCCAAAATATTTCATCGAAAAAAAAAAACAACAATTTCCACTAACGTAACTATAAAAAAAATAATATTTATTCATTCCTAAATGAACTTTCCCAAAGCGACTTTCTCCGGCTCGTTACCCAATTTTCGCACATACAACGACTCGAAATTTCCTTACAAAACCCATTTTATAATATTCGAATAAACAGACTTTTATTATGTAAATTGTTAAAAAAAAACGATGAAAATCAATCTATAAAATTTCTTATACACAATGAAATTCAAGACGTACAAATGCTATTTCAAGTTCAAAATGTGCGAATGGAAATGATTATAATAAAGTAATAGATTAAATACGTAATTGGAATTGAAAATCTATAAATTATTTCGATATTTACTAACTTTAATGAATTTCATTATTACTTTTTTTCTTCCAAAAATTAAGAAATATTCATGCTCGTGTCTCATATGCTTATAGCAAAAATAAATAAGTAATGAGATGATTAGGAGATTCATAAATTTGGGTTTTAAAACGAGTTTTTACCTCATCCAAACTATTTCCATTTCATATTCTGAATGAAATGTCAATCCTTCAATGTACGAAGTTATCTATTATATATATATAGATATATAAAAGAAGGAGTACTAATTACCGTTGGATAAAAAGTATATTTATAGTCTTGTTTGGAGAGGATTATCATATAAATGACGGCAAATGAATGGGCGAACAATAAACTAACGTTTTTTTCTTCCTCTTCCGTCGCGTGTTCTCGTCGACGTTAATGCAAATTTTAGTGATTTGCTGAAGAGTACTACAGCTCTAGGATGTGTCCACCACTTTTAGAGTTACGTAACTCTACAAGTGTTCAATGCGACAAAGTTAAAGTTTAAGTTCAAGGTTTCCATTAGGAGTGACATAAATTTAACCGATGAATAGATTTATATATATGTATTAAATATATATTATTTGATCATAAATATTTATGATGCTTTTATCCGGTAAGCGTGCTTTATTCACAGTTAAATTCTTCATTAACCATTTATCATCTGAATGCAAATTGATTAGGAAGCGTTTTGAACGTCGTTTATTATTTTTTTAAATAATTGTTTGCACATTGTACAACAAAAAAACATAAAGAAACGCAAGACCTTTCGTATCAATGCGAATGCAAATATTGCAACAAATGTCATCTAAGTAAAAAGCATCTTCCTGAGTTCTAAATACCAATGACTAAGCAGGCGTTGAAGTCGCAGTAATTCAATTTAATGCTTTGTTTACTGCAAACATTACGAAATACATATTATGTTCCGCACTTCACGCCAATGAATAGTAAAACGCGTTTTACATCCATGCACTCTTTGAATGCGAAATAGGCGGAAAACCAAGCAAAGAACCAACCTTCGAACGGAAAATTTTGTGCAAATTTTGCTTATTTTTATACGCGTAAGGACATTGTTTACATGATGTCATCCGTCCGTCGGTATTGTTTGTTGTAATTGTTAGTGTTTGCTGAATAATTTCTTACGCCAATTTCGAAAAGCGAGAGTCGCTTGGATTCTGGGCTTCAGCAATCAATGCGGTAATTTATTTGCGAAAATTAACGACTCGCGATGGAAGTGTGCACGTAACGACGGACGTAAAACCAATTTCAATCTCGTGCAATAAATCGTTGCTTGTTTTTTAGTACTTCGATTGCGAAACGAACAGTTCTGAAATGTCATTGCATTCATTAAATGATCAAACGATTTTGAATTATTACGTTATGTCGCATTCGCAGATTTGCGAAATTGAAAACGGATTATCTCTGAAAAAACATATCTTAAGAAACTGGAATCAAATTCATAGTAAAAATAGACTTCGAGGTTTGCTAATTGAAGTTGAGACTCTTTCAAGTTTGATTTTGTATTCAAATTCTTGTTCGTGAAATGGGATTAATGAAATATGTATAAACGAGTAAAAAATCTACTAATTTGGTTGATTTGTTATAAAATCCTTGTATCAACTTCTTGAGAACATTATATATACTATTTTAGAGCTGAATCATAACTTTTTTTTCTAATAATAGTAAAATCGACAGCAGAAAACTTTCTATAAAAGTGCGAAATTAATGAAATGAATAGTGTTATTAATTTCATTCACTTTGAACTTCGAAATCTGGTCAATAATAATTAATCTTTTAAGCTATAATTGTACTCATTTTTTAAACAAAATAATGAATTTATACATGTAAATATAAGTATTTAAACTTTTACGTTCTCCAAATTTCCTTCTCAAAAAACGAATTGTGATTGAGACTGAAAATTCGGGACTTTCCCGGGAAATACCTTAAACAAATCATCATACATTCACTTACAATTTTAACAATAACATTTAGCTTTTTAATAAATCTTTGTTTCCTTTTCATTAGCTAACTCAACTAAAGTAGCTTTAAACTCACATATTTTTTCTTACATAAATCTAATACATTCTCCATTAAACATCTGAGATTTGCATAATGTAAATCAGTATGTTAATATTAACAATAGAAATTAAACGGATAAATCTGTGTTTACGATCACTAATTTTGTAATAAGTTACATAAACTCGCAGCTTTTCGAATGCCGATCTTTATGGAATATGATTTTTATTAATTATTTCATAAATTATTCAAACTATCGATCCTTTATGAACGAGGACGACGTCTATTACAAATCGAACAACAACAACAAAAAAAACAACATATTTTTTTTCCCTACAAACGAATACAACTTAATTTATGATTTCGCGTTTTAATCATCCGAGATTTATGATTATCCTAAGGTTGTTATTATGATTTGAACGTGATACTTTAATACAATTGTAAACAAACAAGATTCATTACAAAATCTGAACAGCAAGGTCGATAAACGATCGAAAGTGGGCACACGATGTTTTGCACACATCAATTTGTATATTTAGCATTGGGCGAATCCTTTCTTTTTGTGTAAGTTTAATATTGATTTCTTCAGAAGCAATGCCTCGTTTAGTGCGTATAATTGATCACAAACCGGATTGATTGAGGTTTTTAAAAAGAAGTGTATATAAAGAAGTATAGAGTGTTTGAAATGAGAATATAAGATTTTATATATTGATTTCTTCAGAAGCAATGCCTCATTTAGTGCGTATAATTGGTCACAAACCGGATTCATTGAGGTTTTTAAAAAGAAGTGTATATAAAGAACATTGAGTGTTTAAAGTATTCGTTCTTTTGCAATTAATGAATTTGTACAATTATGAAATAATTTATGGATTGTGAAGTAAAATTTGGACAGAAAAACTAGAGTTAATAGCATTATGGATAACTATGTTCACTCTTATTAAGGAATAACAAACAAAAGTCAGAAATTTTTGTTACAATGGTAAATTGATTTTGATATCATAATTGAAAAGCATAGAATCTAACTATTGAATTTATTTGTAATCAAATCTTTAGATATAAGTTTAAGTTGACTCATTAAATACGTGTACGCAATACGTATCCAATTAACACTAATTACTCAATTGAAAAAGCTGATTACCACATAAATAAGTGACAGTTATGTCTACTTAAGTCGCATCGGTCAATTGCACATACTTTACATAACTTATTTTTTTGTCCACAAAACGAAATGCTAATTAGTCGAATCTTGATTTATACACTTCTGGATCGCCAAAGGCTACACACGTTTTTTGAATCCAGAAAAGAGTATGCAATATATTATAAGTTAAGAAGACATTATTAACACGTGTTTCAACGAATTTTTTTGTATAAATACACTTTTATTTTCATATGTTTAAATAAGGAATAAGTTATTATAAGTATAAATCAAATCAAATACTTAATACAATTTTGATGTAAATTGCAATGTATTCATGAATGTGATAATAATTGCATTATGTATTGGGTTACTCACTAGATTCCGTCTGGATATTTTCGACAAAGTGTCATGTTAATAGAATAACAAGTAGATGTTAACTAGTATTTAGCAAATGAATCGATGGATTTTATGTAATTAATTCTCATTTAATACAAACATGTTAATTATTCAAACGAATCTGTTGATTACAATTGAGATTGAAATTAAGAGACCAAAAGAATAATTTGATCTAAATTAGGGCTATAAGTGATTAGTTAATTAGAATTAGTCAAATATTCGCTAATTAAATGAAATTGAAACAAATTGTTCGATATAAAAAGAAACTAAATAAATCTTACCGCAATTGTCTTCATTTCGTTGTGGAAACCACTGACACAATACTAAACAAAAATACTATTTTGTCGACTTCTTCAGTTTACTAATGATAATACTAATGGCACTTGTTATATTGGCAGTGTATTGTTAGCAAATCGTCCGTTTTAATGAAGACTGTGATGTTTTATAGTTTCCTTGACCATCTTCTGTGCGAATCTCCCGCTACAAACGGGCCACCTCAGCAGCAGAAGCAGCAACAGCGGCATCCAATAACCACGTGTAACGAATCTGTTAATTACAATCACAATAACCGATCGAACATTCAATTGTAACCTTACCAAAATCGAGTTCCCATATAGTAAAAAAAAGGATCATAATTAAGGATTACTTCAATGTGAAATTGTGATAGTCGTCAATTTTGTTAACGAACCGTTATCTTTCATGGTTCCACGATCGGTTTGTTTCTGTTAGACCGTCGGGCACCTTCAGAAGATGCGTCATTTTTGACGAATATTTTTAGAGAAATTAAACCAAATTTGGGTGTGTTTCGTTCGCTTCTCATAACTGTTGGAATACTTAAAGCTTTGAAGAAGTGTCCAATAGGATGTTAATATTGGAATAAATTGATGTTTAATCGATGCGAACAATTCACACGCAAATTATAGAAAATAACATAAGTTTTGTGTTAAAGATTTGTTCTTTTTATTATTATTTCAACATCTTCGTTGTTCCAAATTGGGCTAACGACCGAGGTCTTTCTGCTCAAAGATTTTATAATTATACGTGAATTATTGTTTCGAATTTGAAGTTAAAGTTTGAAGAAGTTTTTGTGAAATTATAAATGTATTTAAAAAAAAGTTCATTGCAAAATTATTAGAAAAATATCAATTTGTTACTATTTTTGAATCAATTTATTACAACTATTTGAACACTTTAAACAATGTCTAACAGTATGTAAACATTTGATTATCAAATTACTGAACAATCGATTCACAATTAAAGGAACATGTTGTTAACATTGGAACATTATGTAACAAACGTTCAATCGATTCGTAAAGTTTGGACAAGATTTGATGAATCAACATAAAACTGTTGTTAAATATACAATTTACGAATAGAAAGATATATATGGTCGATAGCCCTTTATAACAGTACAATCGATTCGTAATTAAAGAAACATGATGTTAATATTGGAACATTATGTAACAAACGTTCAATCGATTCGTAAAGTTTGCACAAGATTTGATGAATCAACATAAAACTGTTGTTAAATAAACAATTTACGAATAGAAAGATATATATGGTCGATAGCCCTTTATAACAGTACAATCTATTCATAATTAAACAAACATGATGTTAATATTAGAACATTATGTAACAAACATTCAATCGATTCGTAAAGTTTGCACAAGATTTGATGAATCAACATAAAACTGTTGTTAAATATACAAATTACGAATAGAAAGATATATATGGTCGATAGCCCTTTATAACAGTACAATCGAGTCGTATTTAAAGAAACATGATGTTAACATTGGAACATTATGTAACAAACGTTCAATCGATATGTAAAGTTTGCACAAGATTTGATGAATTAACATAAAACTGTTGTTAAATATACAATTTACGAATAGAAAGATATATATGGTCGATAGTCCTTTATAACAGTACAATCGATTCGTAATTAAAGAAACATGATGTTAACATTGAAACATTATGTAACAAACGTTCAATCGATTCGTAAAGTTTGCACAAGATAGAAAGATATATATGGTCAATAGCCCTTTATAACAGTTAATTTGTAGTTAATGAATTGCAACTCTTACTGAGATTCTTACAAGAATATATCATATAATAAATAAGTTACAATTGTTTGAAGAAATATCTAACAGGATGTTAACATTGTAATACATAATTATGTAACAAAATTCATAAAATTTGGACAAATTTGACATGAAATTGCTGTTAACCAATACCTTCTTTAAACTGTGATAAAATCAATGATAAGTCAATGAAATTTATCAGATATGAAAACGATAATTGTAACATTATTGAATATTTAGTCGTTTCGCAATGATTCATCGATTTGTTATGTCGAAGACAACTCGAGACATATCCAAATTTATAGCCGTGTTTTTACAACTATTGCACAGTGTGTAATAGTAGAGTTTTTTTTGTGAAATTTAGAGTCAATTTCACGGAACATAAATTAGCAAAATGTACAACATTTTTTAACTGAGGACGTTCACTTCTACGTGTAGGCAGTACAAATTCGTATATTTTCAAAGATGTTTGCTCATTTCAATATAACAATTAATAACTAATCTAATTTACCAACTTTTTTTTTATCCAAATTCTATTGTGAAACAATAACATCAAAGTTATTATAATTAATAACTATAAATAAACAAATATAGATGTTTATTTTCATTAATCCTGATAAATTAATTGCAGATAAAGAGAAATATGTAAAAATGTAAGAAAATTTACATGCAGAATGCATAAATCTTACGCATATTGTGCGAACAATGTAAGATAAAATAAATTGTGTTTAGCATTGTTCGATGATGATAAATGCACTTAAATTCATTTTTTCAAATGCACACCCACACTTTAAAGGCTGTAAAGCTGGATAATTACAAGCCAAAGGCATGACCGTGTGCAGGCGCCTTGAAAGATTCTCGGTAAGTTTTCAGGAAATTGTTTGTAGAATCTTCATTATGCAGTTTCCGTTAATGCTCATCATAATTTAGAGAACATTTAACAAATCGTTTCTCAATCTTTTTATCCGTAATTCCTAAGAGTATTTCAACAGATCGTCCTATAAAGTCGTAGAAAATTGTTGTAACAGAATTTTGAAAACGTTCATTTTTGTAATTGTTCAAATCAATGTTATTATAATTCTATAAGTTCTATAAATCTTGCCGAAAACTAATGAAAGAATGTCATTATTGTATTCTAATTGTATGTTAATCAAGTTTGAAAGAAAAAACTTAATGAAAGTATTCGTCAATAAGAGAATACACGATGTCCTCCAAACTGAAATAACAATGAAACGAAACAGTAGCACATTCTAAACAAAAGATATGAACCCACTTAACGACACAATTTACTAATTATACAAATTTGTAAATATAACAAGTAAAAGTTTAAAACAAAAACTATCTATTTTTAGTCACTTTAAATACGATTATTCAGTGAACAACTCGGGATGTATAATTATTTGCACAGAAGTAATTGCCGTTTTAATGAATGAGATGGAGATGTGACGCGTGCGTGATTTAATAGTTGAAAACAATTATAAACCAAATCAGCGTGTCTGCAAATCATGCACATCGCTGGAAAACAGAAGACAAACGGAGAGAGAAATAAATGAATCCGGTATGAGATTCCAAAAAAAAAACTATGTTATATTATATTGCATCTATAATCAAATTTATGACCACTTTCATGCAATATTTGTACAAAAAAAAAACATAAAGAGCCGAAAAATCTAATGGAATTAATTATTCATGTGTGTCGAATCGCGCAAAAAAAAATTCATTTAAAGTCAAAGCATTGTTGGAAACACTCTTAATCCTATTATTTATCTGCTGGGTTTTTTTGTTTTGTTCAGTTGGTTTGTAATTATTGAAATTAACCTTCTGTTTTATTATCTAAATATTTGGGTTAAAGAAATTGCTTGTTATAAATTATTGATTATTTAATCTAACATTTATATTTTCATTGGTTAGTATTTAGATGGAATTATAATCCAATTGATGCAAATTGTAGTAATCGTAGTAAAGTATGGATAAAATTGTAGGTTTAACAACTTGTTAATATTTATGCAAATCATCTACACACTCGAATCTCCGTGACGGTACATCAAGTGCATCCATGGATATCGTGTCGGGATTTTTTCTTCACGTTTTCGATATCAATTATCGGACGAACAATGCGCACAAGGATACGCCATTCACAATCTGCCCATCCTCCGCCGTTTCCTGATGCCGGTCGGTGTGCGCAGTCCTGATTAATGGGAACCTTCGAATCAATTAAATTGATCTAATGGCTCCCCATAAATCATAAACTTATTATATCGATACGAAACCGAATTCGAGCTGCGTTTGTTCGGTAACCAAGGATACTTTCAATGTGAAACAACAACAACAACAAAAAAAGAAGCGATAATCGAGTCACCGAATGTATTAATTAACAGATGTAATTGGCAATTCACTTGTTTTTTGTGTGTGTAATCGATTTCGACCATAAATAACGCATTTCGACAAGGTGCTCAAATCCAATTACAATAAATCAGTGTTATACCATTTCGGTTATTGGTTTTGCGCACACAAAAGAAATCTACTTGTCTAACCTTTTGTTTTTTGATAATTTAAAAGTAGTTATTTTCTTTGACAATTTTTTTTAAGTTGGTCACAATCAAATATAAATAACTGGAATAATCAGTAAATCATTATGAAATTACAATCTGAAACACACATTAGTAATATGTTGTTAATTTAATTATAAAGACTACAAATTACAATCATATAAATTTGTTATAAATATAAGAAATGAAAATTATGATTTTTTTAAATATATTTTTCATGACAATAATTCATTGAAATGACACATAATTGTTTTAAATTACTTATCTAATAGATATATCAAAAAGTTAATTGAATTCAAGACTTAATGTTTAATGAATTACTATTTTAATTTTAGTAATTAACAAATAATGGTACTATAATTTTCTCATTAAATATATTATTCAAAGTTAAATTAATTATATATTTTGTTTCACCAAAAGATAGAGCAATTAGAAACAATATATTTCTTTACATGAAAACTTTGTATAACTTTGATTGTGTAATATTTGAAGTATTTGCCATCTAGTAGTGTCAAATCTAAGCTTATAGTTCATCAGTTTTGTCGCAATTTTAAATTTTTTCTATAACTAATCTCCAACATTGTTAGAAAATGTATTAACTTAAGTAAATTTAGAGGTAACATCTGTTTTTTAGATAAGTTTAATTACTATTATTGTTTAAATGTCTTTTGTTTATGTTGAAGACTTACAATTAATAGGATAATTATTATTTCATTTAGAATAATCGTTGTTATTAATTTTATATCTATATTTTGATTAATAAATAATAATATTTCTTAATAACTTTCATTATAAAATAAGATGAGATATCATTACATGCTATATTGGTTGCATACTAAGTTTCTTTTGCTATCATTGGCATGCCTGTAACAATAACGTTGGTATTTGTTGTAAGAGTTATTACTATGCTTTTATTGGTTATGTTTTGATTTGAAAACATAACTATTTCGTATTGTTGTTTGCCTCTAATTTATTGAATTAAATTCTGCTCAGTATCCTCATCTGAGGTAAGCAAACAACTAGTTTAAACATTCCTTTCGTTACATTTAATAATACTCTTTTAGTCATGGCAAAGCATCATCCCGATTTGATCTTCTGCAGGAAGCAGCCAGGAGTAGCTATTGGGCGTTTGTGTGAGAAGTGCGATGGTAAATGTGTCATCTGTGATTCCTATGTGAGACCCTGCACATTGGTTCGAATTTGTGACGAATGCAATTACGGATCGTACCAGGGCAGATGTGTGATTTGCGGAGGTCCAGGTGTTTCAGACGCATATTATTGCAAAGAGTGCACGATACAAGAGAAGGATAGGGACGGGTGTCCGAAGATTGTGAATCTTGGCAGTTCGAAAACAGATTTGTTCTACGAGAGGAAGAAGTATGGTTTCAAGAGGAGATAGTGTTAGTTGCTCATAGATTATATATAACAAATAAACATTGAATATGGCAATTTCCGTGGAGCAATGTTTCACAAGTACAATCTACTTTTTTTTTTAATTCGTGAATAATTTTATCGAAAATCATAATTGGGGAGCAGGAACGAAAACACATTCATATAACTAAGAATATAAACAAAATATGAAATGAAACAATAGTCGTGGACACTTACACATCCAAGAAATATATTTAATATCTTTTAAATACAGTTATTTTTTATTTTACCTTTAACAGTTAATTATTACTATAAGTAAACCTAATTAATATATAAAAATTAGGAAATAAAAATCTTCAAATACTTTAATTTCAATGTGAAAGAATGAAATTATTTCTTCGTTTCTTTAAACATGAGAAATGTATATTGAATAATGTAATTTGCACTGAAATAATCACGCATTTCAAAGGAATCGTCTAAATTATTGAGTTTCACGTAACTTCATCCTCATTATAACACAATCTCTCCAATTACTTGCCTTACAATGATTGTGCCATTTCAATAACCAATTCCAACATTCTGATCAAAGTTAATAACTATTTAATAAGATGCTTATAACATCAGTTTCAACGTGTTTATATGAAGATAGTTACCATTTTTACATAAATTTTGTTGAATTAACTACTTTAGTTGTTTCATAACCAAAAGATTGTTTAATTCACGACCTGCATTTTAACATTAAGCATCAAGTGAAAGCACGATTTTTGGTGATGACTGCACCTTATTTTGACTCATCCAACAAAGTTAGATTTTTGGTACCTTTAAATATTAGCTATTATATAATTTCTTGGAAATATTTGTATTCTTTTGAGAAGATCACTATATGTTTTTCTCCACAATTCTGAATCTGTTCCAACTTGGTATTCTTTGATTAATTTGAGTTTTGTTAAGATTCGATCATTATTTTTGTAACTTTCTGAAAAATTGGTGTATTTTATTGATGCTTTCAATTAAGAAAAACGTAAAGAAGAAACTAAAACAAGTATATCATATAAAGTATTTATTAATGTAATATCATTTGTGTCTATTATATTCTTTTTGAATGTTTAGAAAAAGAGTATAATAGTTGTCGATTTTATATCAATATGTACAAAATAAGAATTAAATACACTACTTTTGGTTGCTGTACAATGGGGTTTTCAAATGCGTATACAGTGTCGATCCATTCATTGAATTATTGTCGAGATACTTATTCGGCTTTTGGGATGTGGGCACCTTGTGGTTGGAAACCGTTCTCATCGGCAATGTAGGTGACGGTGTATGTAACACCATCAGGGCCAGTGTAAGAGAATTGTCCACGGACGGCGATGGCTTCGTTCTCAGTTCCAGCGTTGATGACTTGTCCTTGTTCTGAAGCGGAGATTCCGTTGCTGGTCTCGTAACTGCAATCACGATTTTCCATTAAGAAACAGACCAATTTATCAATTGCAGTAGCACTTACGCGTGTTGGAATCCTTCGACGCCGATGTTGTCGAAGTCGCTCCTCAAGATTTGAGCATCCTTGTCAGAATCCAATGGCTTGGCCAAAGCGACGACAACGAGAGCGGCGAAGACAACGAGCTGCAATCAAGAGACAATTTGTTAATTTAAAGCAATTCAAAGGTACTCGAGCGGATTACTAACGAGTTTCATTTTGAATGCTGCGTTTGCTAAGTCAGTATGTGAACTGTGACTTAAGCGATCGCCAAATTTGACTTATATATACGCAAATTTTGGGATGGCCAATTCTCCCCACTCGCATTCCCGAAGAGCGCGTCTCCTTTGAACTATGGCCAGAGAAATGTATGTGTAGCATATAAATTTGAACATCCTTCACATTTTTTTTTCTAAATTGAAGATTCCAGATGATGTTAACCTTTCCGAAAACTAGTTTTTGGGAACGTCCATCTTCATCGCTTTTCGCCCAAAGCGATAACAATGAATAACGATTCCTCCGTCAGTTGATAAGTACAAATCAATGTCGATAATTAACGTCAGTTATTACTTCATTTTCTTCCAAAATTCAAACGATTCGATTAGCAAATGCGCTGTTACATAACTATTTAAAAGACGCGATTGCAACCACCTAATTAGCCGTAATGGTTAATTGTTGCTGCAATTGGTTTATTCAAAGTAAAAGTGTTATCTAACATACATGATTCACAATCAATTATTGCGTAAAATCTAAAAAAAAATCTCGATTTATCGTTTAGTAAATATCTTCAGACATTTTATTATCATTAAACATACAATGGTATTTTAAATGTATTACCATAAACAATTTATCTTGAATCGCTTTACATTTCCTTACCAAAAAGAAATCGAATTACATGATTTTCGACAACCAAATTTTTCAAGTTAGTTGTTTCGTCCGTATTTGGGTTCGTATCTTAACGATGATTCATTTAAGAACATCGAATCCTTGGGACGAAGATTCTAAGCAATTTATCAAAAACAATTAAATCGACTGCGACATTACGAAACGCTAGATGAAGTTGAAGAGTAAAAACCGGGCAAGTGGCCTTGACGGACGACATTTCCATTTGAATTTTTAGACTAAATTTATTGCTGAAACTCCATAATCGAAGTGACGATTCACATAATTCAAATAAGGAATGCGTGTATATTATTTTAATTTTACATGTATAATTAATACCTAGACTTGTATTTTAATTTGTTTTGACTAATTAATTTAATTGATATCGTTTCGAAATCATGAATAAGTTGTAATGAATACTGTGTCGCATTTGTACGAAATTTGGAAGCATTGGCCAATACTAGTTACATTTCTAATTAAAAATAATTAGGTATCATAAATGTATATTCTTTTTAATTTTTCGGTCTTATTCCTGACACTATACAAGAAATTCTGGAGTGAATTATGCTCGTTAAGCGTTAGAAATTCTATTCAAATACATTTACTATTACTAATACTGTATAAAAACGTTATTTCTATTACTTTTATCAAATAGCATAGGGGATTATACATAATCCCTAGTTATTTTATAGAATGCCGCCATTTTGTCAATAATTTATGTAACAGCGGGAATTCAAATTCAGATCCAATAGGCAACTCTAATAACTTTTGGGGATTTTGTTTCTTTTGGCTGGAAGTCGCCTACGGTTGGCAGCGAATTTATTTTTTAGTAACTGTTATTGTGTCATGGCGGTACGTTCTGTATTGTTTTCGTTCCATGATTAAAGCCAAGTCCTAACAGCCTGAAGGTGTTATGTCTACCTGAGCAATAGCATCTGTCCTGGGGTCGACCTGGGCGGAAAATGCGAACGTAAACCGAACGCAGCGATAAATGCGTACGCTTTCTGCCGATCCCAAAATCCGTTGCAAGAAAATACGCAGTTAGTGCTATATATTTATTGTATACCCAATAATTCGACACCTACACATTGTGGGATTGTTCTGATCAAATAAAGTAATGCATTGAGTTAGATCTAATTAAGAAGCCATTCTATTTTTACAACTGGTTATTGTAGAAACACATTGCAAGATGCAGGACGAGGATGTTCTGGTCAGCGCTGCTGAATTCATTAAAGGTAACGTGCTTTAGTTTGAATGTAGCAACAATTAATTGTTCGGATTGTAGATCGACTCTATTTTGTGACGTTGAGAACAGAGGAGCAGCCCAGAGCCACGGCATGCACTCACTACTTTACGGTGGAGAAAATCTATAACTATGAGAGTTTCTTTGATGACTTTGGTCCGTTGAATATTTCTATGCTGTACAGCTACTGCAATAAACTGAACAAGAAACTCAATGCAGCGACTTTGAAACACAAACGCATTGTACACACAACTACTGATAATAGGAAGAACCGGCTAAATGCAGCATGTCTAATTGGATGCTATGCAGTGAGTCACTTGAATTGAGTTTTTATATATAATTAACTTTGATTGTTTCTAGATAATATATTTAGATTTTACACCGCAGAAAGCTTTTGATGTTTTGAATGTGAACAACCATCTACCCTTCATCGAGTATAGGGATGCTTCAATTGGAGAGCCGTACACTATTTCACTGATGGACTGCTTGAAAGGCTTGAGTAAGGCAAAGAAATGCGGTTTCTTTGACTTCACCAACTTCAATCAAGAACTGTACGAATATTACGAGCATGTGGAGAACGGCGATTTTAATTGGATTGTACCTGAGAAATTTCTTGGCTTCTGTGGACCTCACAACCAAAGCCGAGTGCTACATGGGTACCCTTTACATGCCCCTGAGTTTTATTTCAATTATTTTCAAAAGAACTACGTCACAACTATAATTAGGTTGAATAAGAAAATTTACGACTCTAATAAGTTTGTGAACGCCGGCTTCGAGCACTACGACTTGTACTTTTTAGATGGTAGCACGCCAACTGACAAAATTCTGCACGATTTTATGAATATTTGCGAAAGAGCTCCTGGAGCTGTAGCTGTACACTGCAAAGGTTTGCTTCATTCACACATTCAATATCTTTTCAAAATCGTATTGTTTAAATTTCGGTTCTTAATCTATCTTCGCTTTCGGTTGTAGCTGGTCTTGGGAGGACGGGTACCTTAATTGGTTGCTATTTGATGAAGCATTATAAGTTTGCTGCTAAAGAAGCTGTAGCTTGGATCCGTATGTGCCGGCCGGGATCTGTTATTAGCCATCAACAAGTGTGGTTGGAATGGTATGTTTTTCGAGTGTTATATATCTCTGTTTACATATTATACACTTTCTTATCTTATCTCTTATTTGCATTTGAAGTCACCTTGCCAAACGTAACTGCGCAATTTAAATTGAATCGATAATATGCACGAGGTATTACGAGTATTCGCGAAGTTTGTATATGTGTAGTTATTTATACCTGTTGAAATATTTTCTCTTATTTGCAGCAAACAAGATCAAATGTGGAAGGAAGGTGAGAGTTATCGAAGGGCAAGGGATTTGCAAAGTCCTCTATGCCATAAGAAAGGTATTTACGCGGATATGGTAACAGAAGGACTTGACGATGTGCCGCAGCAGGTCTGTTGCATTCTGAAGAAGGTCAATACTATGAAGTTGAATGACAAGGAAGAAGTAAAGTCTCCTGGTGATGTGACCGCTTCGCCTTTGACGCAAGGCGACAAGCTGAATCAAATAAAGGCACTAAGAAGACAGACCAGACCCTTGGTTGCAAGACCGTAAGATGATAATGATTTATGTGGTATTGTTGTACATGTTTCGGTTTGTAGAAGTATCGACAGAAAAACAGCAGTGCTAAGAACTACCGCCGTATTGAGATCGAGCAAAATCTCTCCAGTGTCCACTTTAAAAACGCCTACAGCCTCGTCAGCAGCACGAGTTATGACGACAAAGAGGTTGGTATAACGTATAATAATATCGAGCATGGAATCGCCAACAGTTGCCAACCAATTTATTCTTATAAACTTTACTCACCGTAGTGTTGTAACTAACTAATTTGTTGATTTTAATATAATTGTAGATAGTTGTTTATATACGTCCTTTGGATATGTTTTGTTCAAATCTGTTGAAGCATGTACGTTAATCAATATCTGGTATTTGTGTTGCGTAAAAAGAGAGTTCACTGTAAATAGTCGGGGGACTGCATGTCGAAGTTGCCCGCTTTTGGTGGTCGTGCTTGGTACCCGTAGATGGATTGTGAGTTTGCAGTCGTCAGCATTTAATTATATGTTGACAGAAATGACGAGACCCCAAGACGGAGTAGTCAAAGAAAGTTGACTCCGACGTCAGTAGTGAGTGTTAAGTCATCGACACCGAAGTCCAACGAGAATGGGTGGTTGTTGCAGGTCGAGGCAGCAGACGCCAAAAAGGAAACGAAGCAAGTCAAGCGAGCGAAAAGGACGCTCGCGTCTGAAAAGGAGAAGTCCCCGTCGGTGAAGGTGCTGAGACCGTCCAACCCGATCTCGCTGTTTGACAAAACGACGGCCAGGCCCAAACTTAGCCTACCTAACGTTAAGAACAATAAGACGCTTTAAGATGTTGTCCTCCTTTTCTCGCTGCTATTGTGTGTACATAAGATATGTATAGAGAGAGAGAGTACTACTTACTACTTAACGACAGAAATGCCTTTTTACTAAATGCACATGTTAACTTATATACTTTTGTTCGTGCAATTATTAATATTATTATTACCGTTGTTATGTTTGTGTATGAGCTCTGCTGGTGGCCGTTTCCTTTTGAAACGCGATCTTTACATCACCTTCTTTTACGGATACCCGATTTTATATTTTATAATGCCGTTCGAAATGGACAACTTGCCACCGTGAGAGATATGAGAACTTGATTAGAATAGTAACATATCAAAGCACTAGTACATTTTGCATCGATGTAAATTAATTTATGAGGATATGTTTATAAACTAAGAAAATACTTTTTAATTTGTACACCGAAATTTACCTGTAGTTGTGTTTTTTTTTACAAATAATATGATTACTAAATATATGATGGTATTGACTGGTAACAACACTTTATTAATAACAAAAAGCAAACACCTTAATTGTATTTACAGATAAATCGATTGAGATTTGCCTCAAAACAGTTATTAGAAATATAACAGCATACAAGATTTAATTGATGTAACATCGTTTGGCAGATGAGCTACACATTTCAAAGTGCGAACCTCATCGATTGATTACAGCGAAATCGTGAGGCTCCTTGCATAGATGTTTCTATACTCAATCTTATATAACTATAATTGTACGCGATCACGGAATGTAACCTTTTATTTATCAATGTTTCATAATAATCATTTCCAATCAGAAGTTTTTAAAAACACGCAATTTCGAGTGTGTTTCAAAATCAATAAACTAATTTCGAGCTTAATTTTTGTTACTTAATTCACTTACAAAAAGTACTGAATAGTATTAAACAAAATTTATTGCATTTATTGAATGTTTTTTCTGTGATAAAATTGTAAATTTATCAACAGTTTAAATAGAAAATTATGTAAATTATATGGAATTTTCGATGAAATATCGCTTAAATTATGTAAAAATCACGGAAGTGTGATTATACCGATAAATTACGGTATTATATTTACATTTTTCGTTTAAAAAAAAAACATTACAATTCCTTGTTTGGGACGAAGATTTCAATAAATTTTAATAATTATTGCTTATGTAATAGTTTAATAATAGATTCGAACTTTTATACAATATTTGCATATATTCTATTATGAAGCGTATTTATGGATGATGAAATCCGGTTACTTGTAATTATCAATATTATTCCATAGCAAATCTTTAAATTGTTATTTAGTTTGTAATTAAAGTAAATAATTATCAAAATCGATTATATAATAGTGACTTTAGGAATTAATAATTGTTATGTTTATTCCAACAGATAAAAAATAAACACAATATATTCGTTTATATAAAGGGAAGATACATTATGTATTGGCTATTGACCATAGGTCTTTTGTGATTGAATTTTGGTACTTGTTCAATTGTTGGTTGAAGAAATGGTAAACAACAAATTTAAGATTTTTAAATGTTTATTCAAAGGTACTAGAGTTCAAATTCGTAGCATGGGTCAGTTCTTATTCTGGTTGTGGGATGTGGGCGCCTTGTGGTTGGAAACCGTTCTCATCAGCTACATAGGTGACAGTGTAGGTGACACCGTCTGGGCCGACGTAGGAGAATTGTCCACGGACGGCGATGGCTTCGTTTTCGGTACCGGCGTTGATGACTTGTCCTTGTTCTGAAGCGGAGATTCCGTTGCTGGTCTCATAGCTGCAATTACCAATTGAATTAATATTCAAATTTTGACAAACAAATTGATGTTAAACTTACGCATGTTGGTATCCATCAACTCCAATGTTGTCGAAGTCGTTCTTCAAGATCTGGGCATCCTTGTCGGAGTCCAAAGGCTTGGCCAAAGCCACGGCAACCAGAGCGGCGAGAACAATGATCTGGAAATGCAATTAAAATCAAACCCAAATCGATTTCAACCAATCAAGAAATCTTTACCAGTTTCATCTTGATGGGACTGTGGGTAGACTTCAAGTGTGATTGTGGATTGCCGAAAAACCGTTTATATACTAATTCGCAATACCATTGATTATTTGGTTTTGACCTTTCCGTTAATAGAAAAAAAAAAACAGGTTCCAACTGAAGACGACCGAAAATTATCATAATATTCACATTTTCTTGATTGCCACAGGATGAACTTGACGCAATAATGTATACATTTTTTATATCCCGTAGCAAAATGATCGAAATGTAATAAGTTGTAGTTTTTCTACTAGTTTTTTACCCGTTGACATTTTCCCATCGTGAATCTCTTAAAAGTTATTAAAGATGTGTTTCAACCTTCGGAAGAATGTTAATTTATTGGTGTTTTTTTTTCCTGCTTGTTTTCCTTTACCTATCTTCGAAGCTAAGTGACGTAATTCATGTTGATTTTTTCTCGTTCATCATCATTTTATGTAAATCGTATTATGTATTCAAGCGTATTTCCTAAACAATTTGCACAACTCCGAAAAAAACGCCATTGTTTCACTATTCTCAAATAAGTTAATTGATTAATGATCGCAGAGGCAAAAGCGAAAACCGTTTGCGAAATGTCATCAGCGCTGAGGACACAATTAATAATAATAACAGAAAGGAGGATTATTGCGTAATTACTTTTTGTGTGAGTAAAATGAGAATGAAGAGGTATTTGCAGTTATCGCATTAATGTCGATGGGAGAGCTTATTACAAGTAATGCAAATCGAAGCGCAATAAAACGTATTTATTTCAATAGATTTTATTGGAAATGGAAGGAAAAAAGAAAGAAGAGGATACGAAGAAGAGGCGACCGTTGCGACATGATTTCTCCATGCGTGATTGTTGTTGTACGGACGCGGATAAAAGAGACTGCTTCGTCCATGAAATTTTATATTGATCATTGTTCGCTCGTAGATTTGCCTTCCTTAATTAAAATTTATTGTTTCTTTTTCTCCGGCTCATTGGAAGGAAGGAGCACCGCAACTCTTCAGCAGTTTCCACACAAGTTTTAATAACGTTTGCACTGCAATCACCTTTAATTGTTCACTGTTGTAACAAACCAAACCAAATTGGTTTGGAATACATTTTTGACTAATTGCAACTTCTTTGAACTTTTGCAGATATTGATTTACTAATTTATTAATGCATTTTCTTGTTATATTGAAATACAAGTCTATTTTACTTGAATTAGGAAATATTGTTATAAAATTGATTGAATTTTATATTAAATAATTGAGTACCGAAGTTTCGTTACATTGAGTTTAAATGCTTTGTTATTTTCAATTTAAAACGCAGCGGATAATCGCCAACGCACCTTTCCATCTCTTCAATGGCGTTACGTAATTTGTAATTTAGTGAAAAGTTTGTTTGGAGACTTGAGTCGTAACTAAACACACAGACTTGTAGAAAATCTCTTTTGGAATATAACATGCTTCCTTGTGTATTCACATGTTACATAATTGTAATTTGGTTTTGTTCGAAAGCCCTTTGATACAATTTGAAACAATAAAAACTAGAAAATCTCTTTTGAAATGTAACAAACTTCCTTGTGTAGTCATATATTACATATTTGCAATTTGGTTTTGGTCGAAAGCCCTTTGATACCTTTTGTTAACAATAAAGATTAGAAAATCTCTTTTGAAATGTAACAAACTTCCTTGTGTGGTCATATATTACATAATTGCAATTTGGTTTTGTTCGAAAACCCTTTGATACCTTTTGATAACAACAAAGATTAGAAAATCTCTTTGGAATATAACAAACTTCCTTGTGTAGTCATATATTACATAATTGCAATTTGGTTTTGTTCGAAAGCCCTTTGATACCTTTTGATAAGAAAAAAGATTAGAAAATCTCTTTTGGAATGTATTATGCTTCCTTGTGTAGTCATATATTACATAATTGCAATTTGGTTTTGTTCGAAAGTCCTTTGATACCTTTTGATAAGAAAAAAGATTAGAAAATCTCTTTTGGAATGTAACAAACTTCCTTGTGTAGTCATATATTACATATTTGCAATTTGGTTTTGTTCTAAAGCCCTTTGATACCTTTTGATAACAATAAAGATTAGAAAATATCTTTTGGAATGTAACAAACTTCCTTGTGTAGTCACATCTTACATATTTGCAATTTGGTTTTGGTCGAAAGCCCTTTGATACGTTTTGATAACAATAAAGATTAGAAAATCTCTTTTGGAATGTAACAAACTTCCTGGTGTACTCATATATTACATAATTGTAATTTGGTTTTGTTCGAAAGCCCCTTGATACAATTAGGAACAATAAAGATTAGAAAAACAGAAACTTATTATTTGGATTCGACAATAAACCAAGTTATTTAATACTTCTTCTAATTCTCTGACAATCAGTACTTACACCTATGATGTATAGCCCTTTGCAGTAATAACTATATTTTCTTAACTCTGTATTTCCATTAAGTGAATCTGAAAAGGTAATTTGAAGTATTTTTTCGTTAGCGGAACAATTGTACGTGGATATAAAGATAGTTATTTTCAATTTGCTTTATTATATAACATAAAATAGAATATGTACAGTGCAGATCTGTGCAATAGAAACTGTATCACAATCGATTACTTGGGAATGTGGGCGCCCTCCGGTTGGAAACCGTTCTCGTCGGCGACGTAGTTCACTGTATATTTAACCCCATCGGCCCCGGTGTACGAATACGTTCCTCGAACGGAGATCGCCTCGTTCTCACTTCCGGCATTATTCAATTGGCCCTGCTCGTTGGCGGAGATCCCATTGCTCGTTTCATAACTAACGACAGAAAGTGCACACGCAATTATGAATCGATTCACCAGAAGAGAAGACATCATGTTACGTGATTATCCATCATTTCAACGACCCTATTTATGCTAATAATATGCATCTAATAACATTGTTTGCATCTTCGACTTGTAATAATACTTAATTAATAATTAGCTTAGCTTCGATTCCAAACAATCATAGTATAAACTTAACTTAAGGGACGTTTTCAGATAACTGAACTAAACATACAAGTTACACAAATTAGTCTCATCAAAACGGGGCAATGGAACTTAATGAATTAGTTAATAAATGAATCTTACAGCCAGTTATATCCATCTACGCCGATATTTTCCAATTCGCTTTTCACAACTTGCGCATCCTTGTCGGCTCCTTGGGGCGCGGCCAGAACGATCGTGGCGAGGGCAAACAGGGCGACAAACTGCAAGATTAATTAAGCTTACTACTATTATACTGCCCAGAGAAAGGGATTCCCTTCTGCACTGACCACTTTCATGATGTTCTCGGTGGCAAAGTCGGCGATGCGTCTGATAGCTAATATACCCAATAACTGATGGCTGTCTCGACAATTAGCGCTTTTATACGCTTACTCCAAAGCTATTTGTGCAATTGCATCTTCATTACTTCTTCTCCTGCATACCTTTTTTTTTCACTCTCCACAACCGCATCCTACTTCTTACTATGTAACCTTTTGGAACTCGTTTCTCTCCGTTTTATTTCACTTATTTATTTATATGTTAATGTACCCTCCTTGTGCACACATACTTGCAAATATGCATGCACGTATAAACTTACTCACACAATTGATGTTAACGCTAAAAACAGAGATGCTCATGCAATTTCCATTCGAGTCGCGACGGGCGCCGTAATCGGTGGCAAATCGAGATGGAATTACACCTGGTTCAATCACGTCCGTTTCATACCTCGATCGCTTATTAATTATGCATATTGCTCTTTGAAAATACTCATTAATGTTAAGTAATCTATTATTTTGATTTATATTTAAGAAATTCATATATTCAATAAAAAATTTATGCATATTTCATGTCAATATATTTATCTACACTCTTCATTTGATTGATGAAAAGTGTGTATAAATGTTATAACTAGCTTAGGATTATAACTTGATTGAAGGGTAGTGTGCACAACAATACAATAAAAATGTTGTTATAATTGTTGTTTTATTAACGTACTATTTACATTATCAAGATCAAATTGATGCATTTATTGCTCTGGTTGTGGGATGTGGGCGCCTTGTGGTTGGAAACCGTTCTCATCGGCTACGTAGGTCACAGTGTAAGTTTGACCATCATCTCCAACGTATTTGAATTCTCCCCTGACGGCGATGGATTCGTTTTCTTGTCCGGCGTTTACAACCTGTCCTTCTTCAGAGGCGGCGATTCCGTTGCTGGTTTCGTATCTAAATAGACCCTTAGCACATTAGCACACAACTAAACCATTAACTTATAAGTCAACTTACCCGTAGTGGTAGCCTTCGACTCCAATGTTGTCAGAGTCGAATTTGACGATGTGGGCATCCTTGTCTTGGTGTTGTGGGGCAGCAAGAGCTACGGCAACGAGGGCGGCGAAAGCGACGATCTGAAAGTTACAGTTTTGATCAAATTATCGTATCTTTGAGTAATAAGACTGGTCAACTTACGAATTTCATGTTGTCGGTTGATGTCAGCAAGTCTGTTGAACTGTGTTGAATCTTTGATTTGTGAATCTTTTATACGAAATCCCCCACTTTAACTTCATCAAAAAAAATCTATTATAAACTATATTTTGGAGAACGAAGAAACAATAACTATCTAATATAATATAAATAGAAAGAGAAAACGACTCTATTATGTAACTTGCATCAAGTGGACTAAAGTTAAGAAGTTAAAATCCACTATTTAGTAGAGCAATGTTACATAAAATACTAATAATTGTAATTACATTTTAACATTAGAAGAGTAAATAATACAGAACAGATTCTTTGCAATGTTAAATTCCTATATTAGAAAATCACTTTTCTTGTATGCTTATATAAATAATGAATAAATAACATTAATGATTTGCTAAATGAACAGTTTGTAAATCGTTGTATAAAGACAACAAAAAACTTATGAAATACACAAATATTCCTAAGATTGTGGAGTAAATTTTATGATTTTCCATTAATACCTTAAACAAATAAAATATAGAAAGAAGTATTATTGATTACAACATTAGGAGTTGTGAAATTATCTTTCGTAAATTGTTGGAAGTAAATAAATAAGCATTTATGTAATACACAGTGATATTAACAATTTGTTTTTCGTAAATAAATAAGAAAATTAAAGTGTTTTATCAATTTCATTAATTTCTATAATAATAGAAACATCTTTTTTTAGCCAAAAATTGCATTAATTTGTGTTTTTTCTTCATTGTTTTAAGCAAACATTACATTGCATTTACAGGAAACTCATGGTTAGAGTCGCCGGTCCACAACCCAAAGTATTGTATCTGGAACTCGAATTCGGTTGAAAACAGGATTTGGTGGTTTCTTTCAGGGAATTTCTGGACTCTGAGGCCATTGATTCCCAAATAAAACTAAAACAGGATTTGGTGGTTTGTTTCAGGGCATTTCTAAAGAAAACAGTCTTCAAGGGATTCGATGTTAATGGGAAACGATTGCAAACAAGTGTCTTACTTACTAATTGTAAATATCGTTACAAAAAGATACACCAAACAAATCCATAAATAACATATAATTAATTATCTTCAATACTTTCAATCATAAAAGGAGATGGTATTTGAAAAATCGTCTCAAAGTCAACAACTTTTGACAACTCGTTTTTTTCTTCTAATTAATGCAAATCTATTTCCACATTCTCATCACTTGCTTCTTGGATTCTCCTTAATATTAATTAGATATTTTAATGGGTTTTGTTTAGATTTTAGAGAAGTACTCATGGATTTATATGTGATGCAATTTACAATTAATTATTGTTCACAAACCTGACAAAAGATTATTAGTTCTGTGTGTTTTGTAAATTTATTAACAAATTGTCTTGTATCAAGTTGGTAAAATAAGTAGTATATACGTTTTGGAAGTTTATTATACTAAACTTATATTGTAGTGCGAGTTGAGAATAGCCCTAATTTGTCTTAGACAAACATCTAAATACGTTTTCTTACTTTTCAAACTGATAGAAGTAAAATTTTGGTTTAAAATTGTTGTTTAGTACAATTATAATTTGAGATGAAAACAACTTGTATAGAATTGATGAAGCAAATATCGATATTTGTAATGTGAATTGTAATAAACAATAAGTGTTATTACAATTACAATTTGAGAAGAGAACCTTGTATAGAATTGGAGAAACAAATATCGATATTAGTAATGTGAATTGTAATGAAAGATAATTCAATTATATGGAACAATAAAAATGTAGTTATAACTGTTGTTTTATTAAGGTACTATTTACATTATCAAGATCAAATTGGTGCATTTATTGCTCTGGTTGTGGGATGTGAGCGCCTTGTGGTTGGAAACCGTTCTCATCAGCTACGTAGGTCACAGTGTAAGTTTGACCATCATCTCCAATGTATTTGAATTCTCCCCTAACGGCGATGGATTCGTTTTCTTGTCCGGCGTTTACAACCTGTCCTTCTTCGGAAGCGGCGATTCCATTGCTGGTTTCGTATCTAAATAGAACCTTAGCGCATTAGCACACAACTAAACCATTAACTTATAAGTCAACTTACCCGTAATGGTAGCCTTCAACACCAATGTTGTCAGAGTCGAATTTGACGATGTGGGCATCCTTATCTTGGTGTTGTGGGGCAGCAAGAGCTGCAAAGTTGTTGACTTTGAGACGAAGTCAACAACTTTTGACAACTCGTTTTTTTCTTCTAATTCATGCAAATCTATTTCCACATTCTCATCGCTTGCTTCTTTGATTCTCCTTAATATTATTTAGATATTTTAATGGGTTTTGTTTAGATTTTAGAGAAGTAATCATGGATTTATATGTGATGCAATTTACAATTAATTATTGTTTACAAACCTGACAAAGGATTATTAGTTCTGTGTGTTTTGTAAATGTATTGGTTTAACAAATTGTCTTGTATCAAGTTGGTAAAATAAGTAGTATATACGTTTAGGAAGTTTATTATACTAAACTTATATTGTAGTGCGAGTTGAGAATAGCCCTAATTTGTCTTAGACAAACATCTAAATACGTTTTCTTACTTAAATACGTAAAACTTTGGTTTAAAATTGTTGATTTAGTACAATTACAATTTGAGATGAAAAAACTGGTGTAGAATTGATGAAGCAAATATCGATATTTGTAATGTGAATTGTAATGAAAGATAATTCAATTATATGGAACAAATTTTTTATTGGGACAACTATTTACAACAGGAAATCAATGTCAAAGTCAAGAGGTATGTTCAGTGATCAGCTTTTGGGATGTGTTCTCCTTGTGGTTGGAAACCGTTCTCATCAGCAATGTAGGTGACGGTGTAGGTGACACCATCAGCTCCGACGTATTTGAATTCACCCCTGACGGCGATGGCTTCGTTCTCGGTACCAGCGTTGATGACGTGTCCTTCTTCAGTTGCGGAGATTCCGTTGCTGGTCTCATAGCTAAAACACGATGTTAGTACATCAATTATATAAGCGTTTAAGAAGTAACAGTACCCGTATTTGAATCCTTCGACTCCGATGTTCTCAGAGTCGTACTTCACAACGTGGGCATCCTTGTCTTCGTGGTGTTGTGGGGCAGCCAGGGCTACGGCGACGAGGGCGGCGAAAGCTACGATCTGCAAGAAACTCAATTAGTCTTTGCGTAATTGCAATTCAATTGGATTGTAACTGACGAATTTCATGGTTGTTGTTGATGGAGTTCGAGTGAGTGCAGAACTGTGCTCATCTGTTTCGATCAGTTAACCTTTTATACTGATGCACTCTCTCTTTCTCAGGTCTCTTGATTATCAAATTATTATGTGAGCATTTCAAGGTTTAACCCTAGCCAGCTTTTTATATCACTTATGCAAAAATCATTTCAATATTTAAACATTCAAGTGGAATCTTGCATTTACGTGATAAGTCAACTTGTTTTTCATTCAATCAAATCAATGGTTACATTAACATTAGCTTATTTTTTTGGTTTCAAACAATCTTTATTTATACTTAATGCAAAGTTCATTGACACATTTAATACTTAGTTTATAACAAATTTGAATTTATATTTTGCATTTAGACACTAAAACAGTTATACTATAAAACATCACTTCAATTCATCATTATTTTGGGTGGACTTATTTGTATAAAATGTAATGGAAATTCTAAAATTTTGACATTGAAATCGAAATTTTTATTTAAACAAATTTATTGACCTTAAATCGCTTCTGCACTAAATTAATATTGTTAAGTTTATGTTTTTCTCTATAAATTACAAGTTAACTTATAAGATATTGTCTATGGAATTTCCCAAACTATGAAATGACATCTTTTGTGAAAGGGTAAAAGAATGTTATAGTACAACTACAAACACAAATGTTTAAGCCTTTGTGGCCCATTGGAATCTATACATTAAAAATCTAGTTTCTGTACTCCTGCAGGTTTATATTATAAGGGTATTAATTATTTTATAGCATAGGTCACAATAAAATTTAATTTTAAACATTGGGTGGTTCTCAACTCTCTTTAAGTTTGAAAATATGGAAAAACTATTGAAAGATGAACTAAATCACAAGTAGACTTTATAGCCAATAAGGTGGTAAGGATTCAGGATGTCCAATATCTTATAAAGACAAATTTCTAGAAGAAATAGGTTGTATTTTAAGTTTTGCGCGGTTCCCGACTTTCTTTAAGTTTGAAAATATGGTAATACTATTGAAAGATGGACCAAATCAGTTCAACATACAAGTAGACTTTATAGCCAATAAGGTGGTAAGGACTCAGGATGTCCAATATCTTATAAAGACAAATTTCTAGAAGAAATAGGTTGAATTTTAAGTAGTGGGCGGTTCCCAACTATCTTTAAGTTTGAAAATATGGGAAAACTATTGAAAGATGAACCAAATCAGTTCAAGATGCAAGTAAACTTTATAGCCAATAAGGTGGGATGTCCAATATCTTACAAAGACAAATTTCTAGAAGAAATAGGTTGTATTTTAAGTTTTGCGCAGTTCTCAATTTTCTTTAAGTTTGAAAATATGGTAATACTATTGAAAGATGAACCAAATCAGTTCAAGATACAAGTAGACTTTATAGCCAATAAGGTGGTAAGGACTCAGGATGTCCAATATCTTACAAAGACAAATCAATTTCTGGAAGAAATCCTATTGTACCAGGAACTTCAACTGATCGTTTTTGCTCTTATTTCCTGAATATTTTATGAAGTTATAATTTGAAAATGCTCTACAAGTCATCTGGGATTGAGGTTTGTCTCAAATAAGGACATAAATTGTCTGAATGAGGATATAAATTGTTTCCTATTATTTTATTCCAAATAAAGTATATTAGAAAACTGATCTTTTTTAACAATTGTCTCCTGAATATTGTATGAAGTTACTATTTGGAAATGCTCCACATATCAAGTCAGGCTGAGATTTGTCTCGAATAAGGACAGAAGTGAAAAAGGTGCACATATTGCAAGAAAAAGGAAACTAAATGTATTAAGATTCAACAATTTATTTAGGTACTATTTACATGAGAATATCAGGGTGAAAAATCGTTTGCATTTATTGCTCTGGCTGTGGGATGTGAGCGCCTTGTGGTTGGAAACCGTTCTCATCGGCTACGTAGGTCACAGTGTAAGTTTGACCATCATCTCCAATGTATTTGAATTCTCCCCTGACGGCGATGGATTCGTTTTCTTGTCCGGCGTTTACAACCTGTCCTTCTTCGGAGGCGGCGATTCCGTTGCTGGTTTCGTATCTAAATAGACCCTTAGCGCATTAGCACACAACTAAACCATTAACTTATAAGTCCACTTACCCGTAGTGGTAACCTTCAACACCAATGTTGTCAGAGTCGAATTTGACGATGTGGGCATCCTTGTCTTGGTGTTGTGGGGCAGCCAAAGCTACGGCAACGAGGGCGGCGAAAGCGACGATCTGAAAGATACAGTTTTGATCAAATTATCTTATCTTTAAGTAATAAGACTGGTCAACTTACGAATTTCATGTTTGTTGTTGTGGTGTTGCAAACCAAGTTGAACTATGATCTAACAGACAACTGGCTCATCTTATATAGTTCTACGATCTACCTACTCGCCCCCCTCTTAGAAACTTGTTTAAAGTTTTCGTCAATGTTAAAATATTACTTAACAATCCATTGGTACATTAATTAAAATCGTTAATAATTTCTGGTGTAATTGAAGAAAAGTTGTATTAATAACAAAATTTTTGAAAATATTGATGTTACCTTTCAATCTAAAGATATATAAACATAATTTAATGATATTAGTTTTTGCAGAAATATCCCATTGTAACAAGTTATTTTGTTAATTATTTCATAATTATTGTTTATTAAATTTGTGAATAGTTGCATTTCTACCTTTTGTAATGGAAAAAACTACAAAATTGGTTCAAAACTGCCAAATAAAATGTTACGTATTTATATTAATTGCATTTAAATCCATTTATTTACACAATGGTTAAGATATTGCAAATTACACTTTTATTATACATTTCTTTCTTAATTATAGATTTATTAATGAATTCTAGATTGAAAAATGTATTTTTATTATGTTTGAATAATCAAAAAACTTAAACAAAGCTATAAATAAAACGTAGATTTCAATAAATGACAACGAAAATGGAGATAGGTATTTTATTGCATTTTTTTGTTTGTTAATGTGAATATATAACAAAGTGAAAAGAATGTGTTGCGATCTTCTGGTGAAGGTCTTCGATGAAATTTTCGATGGTGGGGCTTGGAGGTGACAAAACTTCCAAGATATATATAATCGGTCGAAATCGAAGATGAGCACAGTTCAATTCCCCAGAACCAAATCAACATGAAATTCGTAAGTTGATCAGTCTAATTGCTCAAAGATAAGGCAATTTGATCAAAACTGTAACTTTCAGATCGTCGCTTTCGCCGCCCTCGTTGCCGTAGCTCTGGCTGCCCCACAACACCAAGACAAGGATGCCCACATCGTCAAATTCGACTCTGACAACATTGGAGTTGAAGGCTACCACTACGGGTAAATTGACTTATAAGTTAATGGTTTAGTTGTGTGCTAATGCGCTAAGGGTCTATTTAGATACGAAACCAGCAACGGAATCGCCGCCTCCGAAGAAGGACAGGTTGTAAACGCCGGACAAGAAAACGAATCCATCGCCGTCAGGGGAGAATTCAAATACGTCGGAGATGATGGACAAACTTACACTGTCACTTACGTAGCCGATGAGAACGGTTTCCAACCACAAGGCGCTCACATCCCACAACCAGAGCAATAAGTTAGTCGACGATGTAATGTGATATTATGAAAGAAAATTGAAAGCAATAAAAAAACAATAATTTGATCAGAATAATGTTGAATTGTTCAAAATCCTCTTCACATTCATACATCAACTTATTAACAAGTTATGATACTAATTGGTCTTCAAGTCTTCAAATATCAATAAACAACTAGTAGATGTTAATTGAAGACTAACATATTTCAAACAATTAAAAAACCAAAATCCATTACGAAATAGTGAATTTTTTCGATTCACAATAATAAAATTATGTTTCTTAAAATATCACGTAATATCAATATTTTCTAATTACTTTCCAATTTCCAAAAAAATCAAAGTAAAAATCATTAAAATTATGTTCTTTTTCACTTACAACTTACTTTGTATACCGCAAATTGCGCTGCATCTTGAAATAACGCATCGTTTTGTAATAAAAATTCCGTTTCGTGAAATTAGCAATAACGCATATAATTAAATTGTTAACGTTACAAATTTGTAATTAGTAATAACTTTTTTTAAGAGCAATACACAAATTCCTTCCAAATATCGTCTCAATTCTGAGATATTTTAAAGTTAAGATATGCATATTTTTAAAACTAGATTTTGTTTTCAAAGATTATTTGTTTGATTACAGATTATTATTGACTATTAATTGTGTTTAAACTTATAATGGTTGTGTTATAAAATGCCTTTCTCTGCGAAACCGCGTTTAGTATGTTGTCGACATATTTTTTTTTGATGTTAAGGAATTTGGTACTTTCATCTCTCCGCTTGTCATTTTATGCATAATTTAACGTAATTAAAGCTGTTATTTAATAGAGAATCTTTAATTAAATTGATAATGATTCGAAAAGGAATGCATAAACTTGTATTATCATGTTTATTTCTCTAAATATATTAAATATTATTTTTAGATAAATATATTCAATAAATGTATCTATTGTTACATTTGTTGTTATTGGTATAGGAATACTAATAAATAGTTACTAATATTTTGATAAATTAATTTAATTTAATCAGCAATTTTTCATTTTTTTACACAATTATGTTCAAGTCTTTAATGGTCATCTTTTGGGATGTGAGCTCCTTGTGGTTGGAAACCGTTCTCATCAGCTACGTAGGTGACAGTGTAAGTTTGACCATCAGCACCAACGTAAGAGAATTGTCCACGGACGGCGATGGCTTCGTTTTCAGTTCCAGCGTTGATGACATGTCCTTCTTCGGAAGCGGAGATTCCGTTGCTGGTCTCATAACTGAAAGTGTATTTGTACATTAACTTTAACGAAAATTCACAATAATTTGATGAATTACGCTTGTTTGAATCCTTCGACACCAATGTTCTCCAATTCTTGCCTAACTACGTAAGCATCTTTGTCTTCGTGGTGTTGTGGGGCAGCCAAAGCTACGGCAACGAGAGCGGCGAAAGCAATGATCTGCAAATTATCTAATTATTGTAAACTCCAATTACTGATGTACACTTTGTAACCCACCAATTTCATGGTTGTGCTGTTGATCTGTCGAATGAACTGACTGTGTCAAATATTATCAATGGAACAGAATTTATACTCTTTTCTAGGAGAGAGAAAAAAATCTTCGTTGGTGTAGGACTGTTACAAAATAATGCGAGAAGTTGTGTTACGTAAAGGTCACAGCATCTGGTCGCTTCACTTTTACTCAAATTCATTTTCGCATTTCAATACATTAATTATTCTCCTTTTTCGGCGGTAAATTTTTCGATACTTCAAATTTGTCAGCGAATTACAGCCAAACGGCTCTAGGCACAGCAATAAAT
Organism: Nicrophorus orbicollis; assembly: GCA_018845635.1. Taxonomy (NCBI): domain Eukaryota; kingdom Metazoa; phylum Arthropoda; class Insecta; order Coleoptera; family Silphidae; genus Nicrophorus; species Nicrophorus orbicollis. The sequence continues at coordinate 220,280 of JAFMTC010000414.1, forward strand.
GAATATGTGTTACATTCCTCAACTATCCTAGTTTCATAAGCATCTTTCATATCAACTCTATCTATTATAGTTTTCGAGTAAATCGCTAAAATGTGAAGACGCTGCTCTTTTTCGGCCGTTAATTTTTTCGTTTGTTCAACTTTGACAGCGAATTACAGCCAAACGGCTGTAGACACAGCAATAAATTAATATGCGTTACATTCCTCAACTATCCTAGTTTCATAACCATCTTTCATATCAACTCTATCTATTATAGTTTTCGAGAAAATCGCTAAAATGTGGAGACACTGCTTTTTCTTCAGTTATTTTTTCGTTTCTTCAACTTTGACAGCGAATTGCAGCCAAACGGCTATAGACACAGCAATGAATTAATATGCGTTACATTTCTCAACTATCCTAGTTTCATAACCATCTTTCATATCAACTCTATCTATTATAGTTTTCGAGTAAATCGTTAAAATGTGAAGACGCTGCTCTTTTCGGCCGTTAATTTTTTTGTTTGTTCATCTTTGACAGCGAATTACAGCCAAACGGCTGTAGACACAGCAATAAATTAATATGCGTTACATTCCTCAACTATCCTAGTTTCATATGCATCTTTTAGATCCATTCTATCTATAATAGTTTTCGAGAAAATCGCTAAAACGTGAAGACGCTGCTTTTTTCACGTTAATTTTTCATTTCTTCAACTTTGACAGCGAATTACAAGAAAATGGCTCTAGGTACAGCAATATATTGATATGTGTCACATTCCTCAGCTATTCTAGTTTCATATGCATTTTTCGGATCCATTCTATCTATAATAATCTCCGAGAAAATCGTTAAAATGTGAAGATACTGCTATAAAGTTTTTTTTAGCTAGTATAAGGTACTATATCATTACTTAGACTTTTATTATGAATTTTATTTATTTAAACATATTTATTAGTTTAAATTGTGTCAATTGGCTATCGATCGCTCTTTTATCGCTTAAATTAGGGGATTTGCGAATATAATGGAGAATAATTTCAATAAAATATATATGTTTACGTTTTTGAAAATAATTTAATTTCAACTAGTCATTATATCTTCAGTCATTATCCTAAATCGGTTTAGTGGTCAGCTTTTGGAATGTGTTCTCCTTGTGGTTGGAAACCGTTCTCATCAGCTACGTAGGTGACAGTGTAAGTTTGACCATCAGCACCAATGTAAGAGAATTGTCCACGGACGGCGATGGCTTCGTTTTCGGTACCAGCGTTGATGACATGTCCTTCTTCGGAAGCGGAGATTCCGTTGCTGGTCTCATAACTACAAACATATTTGTACATTAATTGTAACGAACATTCACAATAATTTGATGAATTACGCTTGTTTGAATCCTTCGACACCAATGTTTTCCAATTCTTGCCTAACTACGTAAGCATCCTTGTCTTCCTTGTGTTGTGGGGCAGCCAAAGCTACGGCAACGAGAGCGGCGAAAGCAATGATCTGCAAATTAACTAATTATTGATTACTCCAATCACTAATGTACACTTGTTAACGCACCAATTTCATGTTTGTGTTGTAGATCTGTTGATTCAACTGATTATGATTGAATGTATCGAAGCAACAGCTTTTATACACGAAATTATTGGTAAAAAAAGAAGTTGCAAAATATATTGAGAAGCATTCTTATATAAAGGTCATATATTTTGAGAGATTCACTTTTACAAAAAAAAGCCGATTTATTTACATAATGTAAGAAAATTCGTATATAATATTATGATTTGCGTTAATTTGCTACATTTTGTAATTAAAAGTTGAAATAGAAAATACGGATGAAATTCGCTTCTTATTTGTAAATTATTTTGGAAAGACTATCGTTATTGTGTATTATTGAATGTATGCAAACAGAATGTTACTTTACTTCTTCTGTTATCCAATTTTTAAAATCTCTGTACATTTGTAAGTATAGAAAACAAATATTTCAATCAAAAACGTTAAGATAAATTGAAAATACCTCTTGGTTCTCCCGATAAATTATTGGCATTAATCTACACTAAAATTAGCTTCTTTAAAGAATACATTCTTAGAGCTATCGGTAATAATCATCATCGGTTTGAGAATCATCTTATGGAATACTGATTCTCATCTACAAAGCTAAAACTATTTTATCCTCATGATATTTTTGTTTGGTCTGTAAATCAAAACAAACATATGTCTTTATTTCAAGACAGTATCGGACCAATTACAGCTCGTTTTTTAGTTCTAATTCAATGAGACTTGTGTTGTAATATTTTCGTCATTTCAGAGGTTTGTCTTCCAATTTATGTAAGAAAGACTGATTCCCCAAAGAAAGATGAGTATTGTTAGAAAAATCAGGAGAAATGTGAAAAAGAAAGTTACTTGATATAATACAAATATAATTCATTATCAAGGAGCGCTATGTCAAATTTGGTTGATACGTCAATGTTCGAATGAACTTTAATTGACAAATAAGTCGAGTTTGGAATTAGAGTAAATAAAATAATGATTGAAACAGTAAAATAATTTAATTTTCATCAAATAATTTCAAAATCAGTCGAAAGCTTTTTACATCGTATTTCTTGATATCATTTAGTGTTCTGGTTGTGGGATGTGAGCTCCTTGTGGTTGGAAACCGTTCTCATCAGCTACGTAGGTTACAGTGTAAGTTTGACCATCAGCACCAATGTAAGAGAATTGTCCACGGACGGCGATGGCTTCGTTCTCAGTTCCAGCGTTGATGACGTGTCCTTCTTCAGAAGCGGAGATTCCATTGCTGGTCTCATAACTGAAAACATATTCGTACATTAACTTTAACTAACATTCACTATAAGTTTATGAATTACGCTTGTTTGAATCCTTCGACACCAATGTTTTCCAATTCCTGTCTGACGATGTAAGCATCCTTCTCGTCCTTGTGCTGTGGGGCAGCCAAAGCTACGGCAACGAGAGCGGCGAAAGCGATGATCTGCAAATTACGCAATTAGTAAACAAACACCTCTTTCGAAACTATTTAACACACCAATTTCATGTTGTCGGTTCGTTGAGTCAACTAACTGTGACCGGTACTTTACACGGTTCACCTTTTATACGCGTAGATGATTCTTCAAAAAACAGAGAGCAAAAACATACACAGAAAATGTTGCAATATTTTTCGACGACCTTCACTTTTACCCAAATTTTAGAATCATCTTCGATCCAAGAAGCTATTAAATTAGATGTTTCATTTCAAGCAAAGTTGCATAATCACCAAAAAACACACCTACAAGAATATTAATTGCAGAAACACCAGTTTATTTCAATTTTGTTAAGTATTTGAAACAAATATTGATTTATCAAATTATTTGTAACAATAATCATATTTATTGTAATATTTTTACCAATATATTCATACATTAATAACGAAATTACAAAAATCTATTCTACTAAAGTGATTTTGATCATATTTATGGCATTTTACTGTTGGTTCAACTATAAGGTAATAATTTCACATTACTTGACTTTAGTGCATTAATCCATTTATTTTCTAATCTAATAAAGACCCAAATAAGTAAGCTAAATGTTACCTAACTAAAACTATTAAATAATTAGGAAACTGTTCCAATTAGTTGAATTTATTAATCAATAATTGACATATATAATCATTAATTAAGCCAAATTTACAAAGTACAAATAATGTATTTATATTATTTCCTATATATTGTCTTTATTAGCTGGAAATATGACCAAATGGCTATCGACCTAAAAATTTCGGATTATTTCGTTTGATCTTAATTCATCTTATATCAAAGATGAAATGAATGGATTGCATGTTTGTTAATACAATTATGACCTAACAATTGGTTTACTAGTAACTTTTGAAGGCTTTCACATAATGTGATTTGATATACATTTTTCTAAAACCAAAAAGTTTGTAGTTTTTTTTTTAAATGTGTATTAAAATAAAGAAAGTTGTAGTAATTGTTACAAAGAAAGAGGACACAAAGTATTTTCAAAACAATTTAATTTTCTTTAAAATCAGTCAAACACTATTTACATATTATATCTGTTCAAATCGTTTAATGATCATCTTTAGGGATGTGAGCTCCTTGTGGTTGGAAACCGTTCTCATCAGCTACATAGGTGACAGTGTAAGTGACTCCATCAGCTCCGACGTAAGAGAATTGTCCACGGACGGCGATGGCTTCGTTCTCAGTTCCGGCGTTGATGACTTGTCCTTGTTCTGAAGCGGAGATTCCGTTGCTGGTCTCATAACTGAAGAAAATGTATATCAAAAACCATTCAAATTTACTAGTTTACATTGACTTACGCATGTTGGTAACCGTCAACACCGATGTTATCCAATTCTTGTCTAACTACGTGAGCATCCTTATCTTCGTGGTGTTGTGGGGCAGCCAAAGCTACGGCAACGAGAGCGGCGAAAGCAATGATCTGCAAATTACACAATTAATGCATGTCGTCACCCATCATCTTCCATGCAACTTACAAGTTTCATTTTCGTGCTGCTGGTTCGGCGATTCAACGAATTGTGACAAATCGTACAATTCGAACATCTTTTATACGTGTACTTTTTCTATTAGAACCAAAAAAGAAACAAAGCAGCACGCATCATCATCGTTTTCGTGACCTTTACTTCTTCTAGGATTGCTCAACTTTTATTTAAATTTTATGATCATCTTTCTATATCGTTAATTAGTATAAAGTTATTCACATGAAATGAATGATTTGTATAAAATTATCAAGAAAAATATGATTATTATATATTATTAAATTATTATAAATTATTAATTTTGAGAGAGAAAAACTTATGTTTATCGTTTGGCCCAGATTCGAGTTGAAAGAAAATGAGTAAATAAGTGCAGAAAAACCTATGGTCGTTAGTCATTTGCTGTAATTATTCGTTTTTTGCTTGCAATCAATAAATCATTTTGATTCACATAGTAATTATAGAATTATGTATATTTATATGCAGTGAAACCTCTTTATACGACTTTAATGTTTGGACTTATACCGAATAGGACGTAAACCAAAGCAACCTCTTCCATGAGAAGTAATGTAAAGATGATTAATTCGTTCTTATGAAAATTGAGACACATTAATCAAAAAATATACATTTTATAATAGATTTTTAAAGTTATTATATTGTATTATGTTTTCTAAATCATTAAATCACCCTCTCTTTAATACTAAACTATAAAAACACCAAAAATTGTTCTATTCTATGCAATAAAAGTCCCATTCTGGGTTTTTTTACTTTTCCCTTTTCAATAGGTTTACACAACTCTCATAATCTGTCCAAAGAACTTTGTGTCTGTCTTCTGCTTAAAATGTCTCTTAAAGTGTGACATTGTACAATTTTATATTAATTTACAATAAAATTGTACAAAAGGTGCGTATAATTGAATTCAGATCGAAAATTATTCCAAACAGGACGTATTCCGAATTGGATCGAGTCTAACGAAGGCGTAAATCGAGGTACCACTGTATATACACATGCATTTGGAAACGTGGGATGTGTGTATTGGTAATATATAAGTATATAAGTATATAAGTATATAAGTATATAAGTATATAAGTATATAAGTATATAAGTATATAAGTATATAAGTATATAAGTATATAAGTAATATAATGTATACTATAATCATCTTATTCATTAGTCATAAATTGGATCAAAAGGGCTATTGACCGAAGTCTCTTTTTTGGTATTAATTGACAATTTAGTGATTGTTTTCAAGGTGTGTTTAGCTTACTCTAAGTAAAATAAAGAACTTTACTAAAAATATATATAATTTATTCTAATTCCTGTATGAATGACAATTTAGTGATCATCTTTTGGGATGTGAGCGCCTTGTGGTTGGAAACCGTTCTCATCGGCTACGTAGGTGACAGTGTAGGTGACACCATCTGGGCCAGTGTAAGAGAATTGTCCACGGACGGCGATGGATTCGTTTTCTTGTCCAGCGTTGATGACTTGTCCTTGTTCTGAAGCGGAGATTCCGTTGCTCGTCTCATAACTATTCAAGGAAGAGCAAGAGCAATTTAGTAAATCACATCATGTTTATAATCTTACGCTTGTTGGTATCCATCAACACCAATGTTGTCCAATTCCTGTCTAACTACGTAAGCATCTTTGTCTTCGTGGTGTTGTGGGGCAGCCAAAGCTACGGCAACGAGGGCGGCGAAAGCTACGATCTGCAATTCAAATATGAAACACTGTTAATATCAAGAAGACAACTATTATCTTATTGGGACGTACCAGTTTCATTGTTGCTGTTGTGGTTTCCAACTGAATATGCTGGACATTTGAGACGAATCATCTTTTATACTCGAAATTCCGTAAAGAACTCACGCACACTCCCAAAATCATGTTGCGAAAGAAGATTTATGACGACCTTTACTAGTTGATTCACTTTTACTTAAATTCATTTTGAATTTGAACAGTACGGTTTTCAAATTCATTGTTTACGTTAATTTTTATATAACGAATGCATCATTATTCACGAATGTTTTATATTTAACTGTAATCCATGATTACACAAACTATCAAAATGGAAAAAAAAAACATGTTTTATTCTTAAAATAGTAATAACTTTTATTGCAACAATTACAAGAAGAAATACAAATTGAAAATAATGGAAATACGTAAAAAAACAAGCTTTTTGCCTTATTATATAGTATTAAATTTCAACAACTTTTCATACCAAATTATTAATCTCTTTACATGCCTTTCTACTACAAATTTTGTATATTTTCATCAAATAAAATGAATTCTAATACTATTTTACATAAACTTTTCAATGAATTTAAATTTGGAGTTATTTTTTTATCACTTTATTAACATTCAGAGAAGAAAAATATGGTTATAGATCCATTTTTTGGTCAACAAATATGTTTAAATAAAAATAATGTTTATAAATTTCTTACGTAAAGCAAGGATAAAAGTGTATCGAATAAATAACAAAGTACAATGAAATAATTGTAACTGTAAATAATTCAAAATTGAATGCAACATTTGTCAATGTTGAAGATTATAACTATGTAATAGTCAATATAATATTCTTAAATCTTAATGAAATTAGAAAAGTGATTAAAGAAAGTAGTACATTTCAGAGTAACTAGAAAAAGTTGTGAAATTAAGCAAAACATTTTGTTAGTCAGAAACCAATTTAAAACAAAAGAACTTTTGGGGAGATAACAAATGAAAAACGCAAAGCTTAATTGATTTTTATGAAATAGTCAATATAATAGTCTCTTAAATCTTATTGAAATAAGAAAAGTGATCAACGAAAGAAGTGCATTTCAAAGTAACTAGAAATTTTTTTGAAATTATTCAAAATATTTTGTAAACTAATTAAAAAAAAAAGAACTTTGGGGGGGATAACAAATGAAGAACGCTTAATTGATTTTGATGAAATAAATACATTTAATATAGAACTTTATAAACAGTGTTTGAGAATATTATGATATTCAATGGTCGTCTTTTGGAATGTGGGCTCCTTGTGGTTGGAAACCGTTCTCATCGGCTACGTAGGTCACAGTGTAAGTTTGACCATCATCTCCGACGTATTTGAATTCACCCTTGACGGCGATGGATTCGTTTTCTTGTCCAGCATTGATGACTTGTCCTTGTTCTGAAGCGGAGATTCCGTTGCTGGTCTCATAACTAAAACGATTTCAATTATAAGAAACTGATAAACTAAATCAATATTAATCTTACGTTTGTTTGTAACCGTCAACACCAATGTTATCCAATTCCTGTCTGACTACGTAAGCATCCTTCTCCTCCTTGTATTGTGGAGCAGCCAAAGCTATGGCAACGAGAGCAGCGAAAGCAATGATCTACAATTAATAACAATTAACAACAATCACTTAACTAAATCCATCTCAAACGTACGAATTTCATTGTTGTAGTGTGTTGTTTCTGTTGTCTGAACAAACTGTGCCAATCGATTCAAAAGATTTTGCTTATATAGTAGAAAATTTAGAAAAAAATATGCAAAAAAACAAGCAGTTTATTGCAACATTTGTGGCTTTTGGCGACACTTTTCGATTCATTAATTCATTTTTTTTATCGTAACCAGAATTGAAGACAAATTTACGCAATATTTTGTAATAAACAATCATTAAAATAGAGTTATATCAAACATCTGTTTGTTAATAAATCTCTAATAAATACGATACTTGTTGTTATATAAATAGTTAATAGCATTTATTGGATATATAATTATAAAATCTTAATACGAAATAAGTAAATGCAATTCAATTACTGTAAAAGGACTATTAACCGTAATTATTTCTACCCTATAATTACTATTTTTTTTATCAATTTTTGCATTTTTGTTTAATTGATAAAGAATTGTACAAGTTTTAATTAAAATATCATGGGTTTTATTTCTATGAGTGGTCATAATTCTTATTCCAATTAGAAAAATGATAAACAGTAATAGTATATTGCAAAATATCAATAATTAGGAAAAGTTATGAACTTATATAACATATTTTAGAAGTTACATTTAGTACAATTCTATTTTATATAAATATTTAGAAAATTCGATGAAAAATGCAATTTAAATCTTATTTACAACAGTGAAATAAACTTGAAATAAGTTGTCTTTCTTGTCAAATTCTAATACCTAAACTTCAATGAAATAAACTTGAAATAAGTTGTCTTTGTTGTCAAATTCTAATACCCAAACATCAGTGAAATGAACTTAAAATAAGTTGTCTTTCTTGACAAATTCTGATACACAAACATCAATGAAATGAACTTGGAATAAGTTGTCTTTCTTGTCAAATTCTAATACCCAAACATCAGTGAAATGAACTTGAAATAAGTTGTCTTTGTTGTCAAATTCTAATACCCGAATATCAGTAAAATGAACTTGAAATAAGTTGTTTATATTTAAGTAAATGCTTCACAAAATATGTTCATTATTTAATTAGCTCTTTTTTTTTGCAAAAAATTGAATAAATCGTGTTTGCTACTATCATTATATGTTTATGTATTAATATTTTAATATGATATTTGTTGAAATTTCAAAGAAAATCGAAAATTTGAGACGAATTTAAAAGGAATAATAATAAAAGTTAAGTAAGGGATAACAATGGGATACGTAAAACTTCAATGATTCTGATGAAATAAATAGATTTAATATAGAATTTTAAGCACAATGTTTGAAAATATTATAATATTCAATGGTCGTCTTTTGGAATGTGAGCGCCTTGTGGTTGGAAACCGTTCTCATCAGCTACGTAGGTCACAGTGTAAGTTTGACCATCATCTCCGACGTATTTGAATTCACCCTTGACGGCAATAGCTTCGTTGTCGGTGCCAGCATTGATGACTTGTCCTTGTTCTGAAGCGGAGATTCCGTTGCTGGTCTCATAGCTAAAACGATTTCAATCATAAAAAAAACTAATAAACTAAATCAAACTTGAATGATAATCTTACGTTTGTTTGTAACCGTCAACACCAATGTTATCCAACTCTTGTCTGACTACGTAAGCATCCTTCTCCTCCTTGTATTGTGGGGCAGCCAAAGCTACGGCAACGAGAGCGGCGAAAGCAATGATCTACAATTAACAACAATTAACAACAATCACTTAATTGAATCCATCTCAAACGTACGAATTTCATTGTTGTGGTGTGTTGGTTCTGTAGTCTGAACAAACTGTGCCAATCGAATCAACAGATTTTGCTTATATAGTAGAAAATTGAGTTAAAAAATAGATACAAATAAAAAACGGACAGTTTATTGCAAAATATGTGGCCTTTAGCTACACTTTTACTTGAATATCTTATATCCAATATTAGTGTGATTTGATTCATTCATTCATTTGCAATCTTACAACCAGAACAGACGTCAAATTTAGGCAATATTTGCAATAGAAATGATAATTGAAACACTTATATAAAAGACTATAATAATATAATTATGTAATTATGTAATAAACATATATATTTATAAACGTTAACAATTGTAGAGAAGATACGTATACTTTTAATAATCTTAGAAAGTTGAAAAAAACAAGTCATTTTAAACAATGAAATATTGCATAATAGTTTGAAATTTCGCTTAAATTTCTCAAAATATTATAAAATCTTTGTTTCATTTTATGAATTTCTCTTTAATGCATACAATTATTGTTATCAAGGCTGAAAAAATCTATAGTTTGTAGCAATAACATTATATTTTCTTGGAATTTAGTTACTTGTATTGTATTGAGTTTATATATGTTTTGTAGTTGTTGTTGCAATAAATGTTATTGTAATTTTCATAACAATGAATTGGAAATAAGAATTACTATAGATAATACTTTGAAATAGTACATTTTTTTAATTTCATTATTGTAAATTAATACAAAGAAAAAACTGAAAATTCAAATTTAACATAACTTAGTTTTAGTTAATATTTTGTCTATTATTTAGTTAAATGTAAACATTCTTGTACAAAATTTTGTATTATTTTTACCATGAAAAGTTGAAAATTGTGTATCTTCAATTCTAATACAATATTCGTAAGTCAATGAATGAATTATCCATTAGAAATGTTGAAATTAATGGTAATAATTGTAACAAACTGAAATTAATTTTGTTTGAATTTTATTGAATGAATAAGTAATGTAAAGTTTGGTCTAAATTCAAATAATTAATAAGAAAAGTAGGTGAAAAAATGTATAATTAATTAAATAAATTTATTACAAAGTATGATACAAGTTGATTAAATAGTGTAACATTTAATGGTCGTCTTTTGGGATGTGAGCTCCTTGTGGTTGGAAACCGTTCTCATCAGCTACATAGGTCACAGTGTAAGTTTGACCATCATCTCCGACGTAAGAGTATTGACCATGAACAGCAATAGCTTCGTTTTCTTGTCCAGCGTTGATGACTTGTCCTTCTTCGGAAGCGGAGATTCCGTTGCTGGTCTCATAACTGCAACAATAGAAATTGTATAAACGAATCAACTAACCAATCTCTAATAATCTTACGTCTGTTTGTATCCATCAACGCCGATGTTTTCCAATTCCTGTCTGACTACGTACGAATCTTTCTCATCTTTGTGTTGTGGGGCAGCCAAAGCTACGGCAACGAGGGCGGCGAAAGCTACGATCTGTAAAGCGGATTGAATTAGTAAATACAATTTAATTTGTCTTTTTGTAATTGAAGAACTTGTCTGCTAACCAATTTCATTGTGATGTAGTTGTCTCGAAGACTAAACTGTTTATGTTAACAGGTTTTCTATCAATTCGTCTTTTATACCAAAAATTTCTCAAAAACAAAATCAAGTCTACGCAAATCTAGAGTGTTGCACAATGCTGTAGCCTTTCCGTTTTTACTCTCATTCTAAATTCATTGATCAAAATTTGGCAAGATTTCGATTTTTTATTTCGAGAAGTTGTATAATGTATTTAATTACATGGAAATTGATTCAATTAATTTTGCAAATAATAAATATGTTAAAACATTATCATTGAAAGTTTAGGACATTTAGACTTAATCTAAAGGAAAAGACAAACAATATTCATAACAATAACTATAATTATGATCAAAAAATCTATCGATTTGTAACACTATCTACATATTTGTTGCTTAAATTATATTAATAAAATGACATTGGAAACGTATTTTTTGGACCTTTCCAAAAACACTTACTGTTTTTTGTTGAGTTTATCCAATAAAAATAGACATAAACTATCCTATAATAGTCAACATATCTTGTATCTTCACAATTGTCACATATGTTTTAGTACTCAATAAAAACATTAGCCTTGCATTCGATAATTCGTGCGTATTTATGTAAATAAGATCAACATATCTGTGTGACATTTGATAGGTTGTGTAATTATTGTCTTCTTTTTTTTCCTATGAGCGTGCGGAGATTCCTCGTTCATCTGGGCCAAATTTTGAATAACTCCAGGTGCGGTATTCCGTGAATCCGGTTTTGAGGTCGACTAATAGATCTGCATAAAAGTGAAATTACAATTTACCAAAAAAAAAAAATGCAAATTTTTGGCTTTAAATTTACGTAGATTCGATTATTTTTTTGGTTATTAACTTTGTTTTTCATTTTATTTTAAGAGCAAAGTATTTTGGATCAATTTGTTACATATTTTGTATATTACAACCTATTTTGGGTCCCATCGACCAAAATTTGTTATATATTTGTTTGTAATTATACTAAATACTCAATTACTAAGAGTATTACACTAGTTCCTGACAATGACAGCTGTCATTTTGTGTAAAAGCTAAACAAAATGTCAACTGTCATTTCACGAAAACTTTCGCAAGCCAAGCCAACTCATTAGTTCCTGACAATGAAAGCTGTCATTTTATGTCGAAACTAAGCATTTTATTACGCCTTTTTGGGGTCCCATCGACCACAATTTGTTCTAAACTATTTGCCACGCAACCCAACACATTTGTTTGTAATTATACTAAATACTCAATGACTAAGGGTATTACACTAGTTCCTGACAATGACAGCTGTCATTTTGTGTAAAAGCTAAACAAAATGTCAGCTGTCATTTCACGAAAACTTTCGAAAGCCAAGCCAACTACTTAAATATTAACCAAATTTAGAACTTATCTAATCTACAATTACTAACGTCTGTATTAAGATTTGATAGTACATCAAAAGTTTAGAACTTTGGATATTATAATATTTCAATGATTGAACTGATAGGGATATGAAGTTGAAACACATTTTTTGTATGTTTTTCAATAATATTTTATTCTTAAACTATGAGATTCATTAAGGGTGATGCTTATTGTTCTGGTTGGGGGATGTGAGCTCCTTGTGGTTGGAAACCGTTCTCATCAGCAATGTAAGTTACAGTGTAGGTGACACCATCTGGGCCAGTGTAAGAGAATTGTCCACGGACGGCGATGGATTCGTTTTCAGTTCCAGCATTGATGACTTGTCCTTGCTCGGAAGCAGAGATTCCGTTGCTGGTCTCGTAACTAGAAACGCAATTAACAATAAAACTAAAGTCGTCTTCAATCTTTACTCAGTCTTACGCTTGTTGGTATCCATCAACACCAATGTTGTCCAATTCTTGTCTAACTACGTAAGCATCCTTGTCTTCGTGGTGTTGTGGAGCAGCCAAAGCTACAGCAACGAGAGCGGCGAGGACTACGATCTGCAAAAACAGGAGCAATTAGTTCCATCGAACGACTTCACAATGTATCAATTACAAACCAATTTCATTGTGGTATGTTTTTGGTTTTCTCTTCTATTGGAATTGAGAACTGTGCTCGAAATTCGGGATGTATCATCTTTTATACCAAGAATTCATTCANNCCACATACGAATGAAAGAGGATCGTTACAAAACGATGAGCCGCGACCTTTGCGTTACAGCTCTAGTTGTTATTTTGGTTTTATTCAAATTTTTATGGACGATTTAATTTAAATATTATTCCGAACATATATTCATACTTGAGGCTATTTAAACGAATATGGATTATGAAGTATGTATTGAGCAATATGTATCAAGAAGTGTAATTACTAATTGGTTTTTCTGTATATCAAATAAATCAAGATGTTGTAAACATGCTTTTTTTCAATTCTAAGCAATTAGAATACTTATATGAATAATAATAATAACATTTCTTGCAACAATACATAATTAGGTAGAAAGAATTCTGCTATTTCTACAAAGTGTTATAGTGTTGTGTCCCGGGATTACAAATCTTTGGACACCCTGTATTATCTCGTAGTTACGTCGTTTGAGTGGTTTATGAATCTCAAAAGCGAATATTCCAAGTAGTTTTATTGTACAGTTGGGTGGTTTTATTGAGAAATCAACTATAAAAGTGTTGTTCTCATGGTTTATTAACCAAGAGTTACATTCTTCTCATAAGTTAATAATTAGGTTTTAAGACATTGTTACTAGTTAGCTCCTCCAGCTAAGACTATTCTCCGAAGACATTCCATCAAAAATTACAGTATAATTTACAAAAATCTATCCAAAATGATCACCATACTTAGTTTTAGAATTAAACGTATTGATTATTCTAAAAAGTTATAATAGATTTTAATTCATTGCAAAATATAAATGCTATGTGTAAGTATATTACATTAGTTTGAATACTTGGGTCTGTTGGATTATGCATTTTTCAGTATACTTCTTAGAATTACATGGTTGTTGCGATAATAGCTTTATATAATGAACTAAAATATCACTTATTGTCCAAAATTAAATAAGTTGCTTCAATTTTTCGAATTGTAGGTACACAATTAGAAATAATTACAACTTAAATTGAGTTTTTACAATAAAAACGTAAACGATTTAACGAAAGGAGCATATGTAATATTTATACATGTTACATGCCCTTTTGGTGGGACATCTCAACTAGGTTTCCCCATTCTGTATCAGAAATATCAGAATACCAAGATATTATGTTTTAATATTATGATTTAATGAATGAATTTATATATTAATTCAAATAAATAAACAGTAATATTTTCATAAATTAGTGTAATTTATTCGAAGATTTTCATATTTTTTTATATAATAATTTGCAAGTCTTTAATGGTCATCTTTTGGGATGTGGGCGCCTTGTGGTTGGAAACCGTTCTCATCAGCTACGTAGGTCACAGTGTAAGTTTGACCATCAGCTCCGATGTAAGAGAATTGTCCACGGACGGCGATGGCTTCGTTCTCAGTTCCAGCGTTGATGACGTGTCCTTCTTCGGAAGCGGAGATTCCGTTGCTGGTTTCATAACTAAAATTAAATTTGTACATTAACTTTAACGAACATTCACAAGTATTTAAATAAAGTACGCTTGTTTGAATCCTTCGACACCAATGTTCTCCAATTCTTGCCTAACTACGTAAGCATCCTTGTCTTCGTGGTGTTGTGGAGCAGCCAAAGCTACGGCAACGAGAGCGGCGAAAGCAATGATCTGCAAATTATCTAATTATTGTAAACTCCAATCACTGATGTACACTTTGTAACCCACCAATTTCATGGTTGTGTTGTTGATCTGTCGAATGAACTGACTGTGTCAAATATCATCAATGGAACAGAATTTATACTGTTTTCTAGTAGAGAGAAAAAAATCATCGTTGGTGTAGGACTGTTACAAAATAATGCGAGAAGTTGTATTACGTAAAGGTCACAGCATCTGGTCGCTTCACTTTTACTCAAATTCATTTTCGCATTTCAATGCATTAATTTAATTTCTTCAATTTTGGCAGCGAATTACAGCTAAACGGCTCTAGACACAGCAATAAGGTAATATGCATTACATTCCTCAACTATCCTAGTTTCATAAACAACTTTCATATCAACTCTATCTCTTATAGTTTTCGAGAAAATCGCTAAAATGTGGAGACACTGCGTCTTCGCACGTTATTTTTTTTCGTTTCTTCAACTTTGACAGCGAATTACGGCCAAATTGTTCTAGACACAGCAATAAGTTAACATGCATTACATTCCTCAATTATTCTAGTTTCATGAGCATCTTTCATATAAAGTCTATCTACTATAGTTTCCGAGAAAATCGCTAAAATGTGGAGACACTGCTTTTCCGCACGTTACTTTTTTCGTTTCTTCAACTTTGACAGCGAATTACGGCCAAACTGTTCTAGACACAGCAATAAGTTAATATGCGTAACATTCCTCAACTATCCTAGTTTCATAAGCATCTTTTATATCCACTCTATCTATTATAGTTTTCGAGAAAATCGCTAAAATGTAGAGACACTGCTTTTTCGCCTGTTAATTTTTCATTTCTTCAACTTTGACAGCGAATTACAGACAAACGGCAGAAGACACAGTAATAAATGAATATGCGTTACATTCCTCAACTATCCTAGTTTCATAAGCATCTTTCATATAAAGTCTATCTACTATAGTTTTCGAGAAAATCGCTAAAATGTGGAGACACTGCTTGTCTATAAATCTTTTCCAAAAGATTTTGTTAAAAAGTTTGTTTTAGTTACTATAAGAATAAGTTCAATAAAATATATATGTTTATGTTTTAGAAAATAATTTAATTTCAACTAGTCATTGTATTTTCAGTCATTATCGTAAATCGGTTTAGTGATCAGCCTTTGGGATGTGTTCTCCTTGTGGTTGGAAACCGTTCTCATCGGCTACGTAGGTCACAGTGTAAGTTTGACCATCAGCTCCAGTGTAAGAGAATTGTCCACGGACGGCGATGGCTTCGTTTTCGGTACCAGCGTTGATGACGTGTCCTTCTTCAGAAGCGGAGATTCCGTTGCTAGTTTCATAACTAAAAGTATATTTATACATTAACTTTAACGAACATTCACAAGAATTTGATGAATTACGCTTGTTTGAATCCTTCGACACCAATGTTTTCCAATTCTTGCTTAACTACGTAAGCATCCTTGTCTTCGTGGTATTGTGGGGCAGCCAAAGCTACGGCAACGAGAGCGGCGAAAGCAATGATCTGCAAATACATCTAATTATTGTAAAATCCAATCACTAATGTACACTTGTTAACGCACCAATTTCATGTTTGTGTTGTAGATCTGTTGATTCAACTGATTATGATTGAATGTATCTGCAGAGCAGCTTTTATACACGAAATTAGTGGTAAAAAAGAAGTTGCAAAATATATTAAGAAGCATTCTTATATAAAGGTCGTTTATTTTGAGAGATTCACTTTTACTAATAGTTATGTGTAATAAATAAACCGATTCATGAATCAATTTCTTTAAACTGTTTATACAAAATTTTTAATTAATTATATACAATTAGTAACATATTTATTTTAATATGATATTAACTTAGAATAAATTTAAAAATAATTAGAACTATATATTTAATTCGTTCAAATTTTGTTTATGGAATACAACAGTCTATAGCCCTTTGGTCTAATTTGTGTATGATAAACTTGTTTATTTAAAAGAATCAAATACAAGAACATTCAAACAATATTTAATTTATTAAGAAATACTGCGTTTTTCACGTGCACATTTTAAAGAATATAGATAATATTTTTTAACGTATCTATTGTAATAATTACAATAAGAAAGTTTTGAAATGAAATATGTTTCTAAGAACAGAATGAGCTTGATCAGGAGTCGAATGTGTGGACAACAAATATCTTAAATAATTTGTATTTTTATATTAAAGACATTCAATTATATTAAAATTAATTCTAATGCAACCAAAAACATGTTTTACGATATTTAAACTAAAACTATGTAATGGATTGTTTTTGTACCTAAACAATCATTCAAAAAATTATTTTATCACATCTCTGTTAACACATTATAAACATTCTTGATCTTGAAAATTATTTTTTTTGTCTATTTGTTCATAAATTTATATCAATTATAGAACTTAAAATAAATGTATATTTTTTTCAATATTTTTTCCAAATATTTTCAATAAATTCGATTAATTATTATATTTGTTTAAAATTACATATAAATAGTAATATATAGCTTATATAGGATTCAATTTTAAAACAATAAATGTTACAGTTGCTGCACAATATAAACCTAATAGTAATTGATTTAGAGTATATACAAATCTGCTTTATTTGTAAGAAACATTAAGAAATACGTTGTTTCAACATTGGTTTCATCAAGTTTGGGTATTCAAATAAATAAACAGTAATAATTTGATAAATTAATTTAATTTATTCCAAGATTTTCAAGTTTTCTAGATAATGTTTGTCAAGTCTTTAATGGTCATCTTTTGGGATGTGAGCGCCTTGAGGTTGGAAACCGTTCTCATCAGCTACATAGGTGACAGTGTAAGTTTGACCATCAGCTCCGACGTAAGAGAATTGTCCACGGACGGCGATGGCTTCGTTTTCGGTACCAGCGTTGATGACATGTCCTTCTTCGGAAGCGGAGATTCCGTTGCTAGTTTCATAACTAAAAGTAAATTTGTACATTAACTTTAACGAACATTCACAAGAATTTTATAATGTACGCTTGTTTGAATCCTTCGACACCAATGTTCTCCAATTCTTGCTTAACTACGTAAGCATCCTTGTCTTCGTGGTGTTGTGGGGCAGCCAAAGCTACGGCAACGAGAGCGGCGAAAGCAATGATCTGCAAATACAACTAATTATTGTAAACTCCAATCACTAATGTACACTTGTTAACGCACCAATTTCATGTTTGTGTTGTAGATCTGTTGATTCAACTGATTATGATTGAACGTATCTAAGCAACAGCTTTTATACACGAAATTATTGGTAAAAAACGCCAGTTGCAAAATATTAATTTAAAGGTCGAATATTTTGAGAGATTCACTTTTACTAATAGTTGTGTGTAATAATACCGAATGTTGATTGAATTATTTACACTGTATTATAAATAATGTTAATAATTAATTGTACATAATTATATATTTTCTTAGGTATATTGTAATACTAAATTAGTAGCCATAAAAGTACAGATAGACCTCTATTTACGCCACATTCCTACAAAAACCTGCGCAAATCGCATTGGCGCAAAATTAACCCATACAATTGTTTATTAATTAAATATGATACAAAATACGTAATTAATTTAATGTTTTAAACGCCTTTTATGATAAAATTAAGTAGAATGTTTCTAATACAAAATCTCAAGGAAAACAAATTAAATTCCAAAGTTTCTTTTACATGTTCTCAAAAATCTCAATACTAAAATGAAAATCAGTCTAGTTTAAGAAGAATTGCACGGCGAATTACATAGCGACGTTATTGTGAATCGGCGTAATTATAAGAACACCAAATTGTATGTTTTTTTTTTATAGATAATTTATAAAACTATTTGATCACCTCATTTACACACTTTGTAAAGTTTATACATCATTGTAGTGGTTTCTAGTTTTAATTCTAATTTTACGTAAGTTCTTGTTAATAGTACTCAGGTTACAAGATGCAAATTAAACGCTTCTTCGATTCTTGGGAATATTTTCAATGCTTTTCAATAATTGTAATACTTAATTCGTTAAGAAATAGAAAAATATGAATGTAACAACTAACATTTTCACTAATAATTGCAATGAAACAAAATAACGAAACGAAAATGAAGTGAAGGTACGAGAAGAAGATACATTCTAAACGAATTACTAGAAATACAAATATGTTGTAATTATGTATTTCATCAACTTATATAATGTGTATAAGTTTAATATAGAAAATATAATAATTAGATAATACATTTTTTAGATCATTTTTTATTTACATTTGTAAGAAATATTCATAGATTATTGTGTCATCTATTTAAAGGAATTTATAATTATGATAATTTAAATTTAAAAAAATCAGTAATATTTTCATAAATTAGTGTAATTTATTCGAAGATTTTCATATTTTTTTATATAATAATTTGCAAGTCTTTAATGGTCATCTTTTGGGATGTGTTCTCCTTGTGGTTGGAAACCGTTCTCATCGGCTACGTAGGTGACAGTGTAAGTTTGACCATCAGCTCCGACGTAAGAGAATTGTCCACGGACGGCGATGGCTTCGTTTTCGGTACCAGCGTTGATGACATGTCCTTCTTCAGAAGCGGAGATTCCATTGCTGGTCTCATAACTAAAAGTATATTAGTACATTAACTTTAACGAACATTCACAAGAATTTGATGAATTACGCTTGTTTGAATCCTTCGACACCAATGTTCTCCAATTCTTGCCTAACTACGTAAGCATCCTTGTCTTCGTGGTGTTGTGGGGCAGCCAAAGCTACGGCAACGAGAGCGGCGAAAGCAATGATCTGCAAATACATCTAATTATTGTAAACTCCAATCACTGATGTACACTTGTTAACGCACCAATTTCATGTTTGTGTTGTAGATCTGTTGATTCAACTGATTATGATTGAATGTATCTACGGTACAGCTTTTATACACGAAATTATTGGTATAAAAAGGAGTTGCAAAATATATTAAGAAGTATTCTTATGTAAAGGTCATATATTTTGAGAGATTCACTTTTACTAAGAGTTATGTGTAAGATTTTTTAACAGTGTTACAATAATTAAAACATAATATTCCAATCTTGAATCAGTTTATATGTGTTGCATTTGAAGAGATTCGGATGTCGATCTGAGATCAAATTTCCTGCTTTAACTCTTCCTGAATACACTTTGGCAATAGGTGAACTTTCGCTTTAGTTTTTGGAGTCTATTTTGCTCATTATAGTTATATTTTCTGGGCAGAAAGACCTATCGTCTATATATCCTTTGCAGCAATAGCAACAATTGTGTTTTATTGATCTTTTATGTGCATTTTCATTAATTAGTTTGTATTTGTTCTTGATGAGTGACATTAATATTAATTGCAATAGACATAAATATACAAAAGCAAAAGATATTTATATAACAATAATAATTATTAAACAAATTAAAATAAATGTTTACAACTGTTATGAAAGGCTAATGACCACAAATAATTCTAATTTATTGGGAACGACAAATTTAGTTATATTTGAAAACATATAATATTATCAAGTAAATTCTACAATTCTGCATTTTCAAGTGCATAATTTAAAGAGTAAAACATAGTTAATATTAATGAACAAATGTATTGAAACAATTTTAAATGAAAAGTGTTGGAAATATACGTTTTATTTTTTTAATTATAGACATAAAAATATAATAGAAATTGTTTTAAATCGAAAAAAAATAAGACTTATATTATATAAACTTATAATGTAATTGATTGAATATTAAAGTACAAAAGTCCTATTTCCGTGATTATATAATTTGTAAGTTTTCTTTAATTGGATACAATAATATGTAGTTTATAATTTAAATGAATTACTTTATTGAAATGAAAACATAAATTTTCATTTTACTACATTTGTTAGAAATTTTCTTTCTCAAAATGTAAGAATTTTATAAAATATATAAATTTTGGTATTCAAATAAATAACCAGTAAACTTTTGATAAATTAATTTATTTATTACAAGATTTTCAAGTTTTCTACATAATTATTGTCAAGTCTTTAATGGTCATCTTTTGGGATGTGTTCTCCTTGTGGCTGGAAACCGTTCTCATCAGCTACGTAGGTCACAGTGTAAGTTTGACCATCAGCTCCGACGTATGAGAATTGTCCACGGACGGCGATGGCTTCGTTTTCGGTACCAGCGTTGATGACATGTCCTTCTTCAGAAGCGGAGATTCCGTTGCTGGTCTCATAACTAAAAGTATATTTATACATTAACTTCAATGAACATTCACAAGAATTTGATGAATTACGCTTGTTTGAATCCTTCGACACCAATGTTCTCCAATTCCTGTCTAACTACGTAAGCATCCTTGTCTTCGTGGTGTTGTGGGGCAGCCAAAGCTACGGCAACGAGAGCGGCGAAAGCTACGATCTGCAAATACAACTAATTATTGTAAAATCCAATCACTGATGTACACTTGTTAACGCACCAATTTCATGGTTGTGTTGTTGATCGGTCGAATGAACTGACTGTGTCAAATATTATCAATGGAACAGAATTTATACTCTTTTCTAGTAGAGAGAAAAAATCTTCGTTGGTGTAGGACTGTTACAAAATAATGCGAGAAGTTGTGTTACGTAAAGGTCACAGCATCTGGTCGCTTCACTTTTACTCAAATTCATTTTCGCATTTCAATACATTAATTATAAAAAGTAAAATGTTATTTTAGTTTGGAATGTGATAAAAATGGGTCATCATATTTTAGTAAAAGTATATGTTAAACGATAATTAATACACGTTTCTTAAAATATAACTACGAATTATAGCCAAACGGTTCAAGACATAGGAATAAATTAATATGCGTTACATTTCTCATCTATCCTAGTTTCATATGCATCTTTTATATCCAATCTATCTATTATAGTTTTCGAGAAAATCGCTTAAACGTGAAGACACTGCTTTTCGCACGTTAATTTTTCATTTCTTCAACTTTGAAAGCGAATTGCAGCCAAACGGCTCTAGGCACAGCAATAATTTAATATGCGTTACATTCCTCAACTATCCTAGTTTCATATGCATCTTTTATATCCATTCTATCTATTATAGTTTTCGAGAAAATCGCATAAACGTGAAGACACTGCTTTTTCGCACGTTAATTTTTCATTTCTTCAACTTTGAAAGCGAATTGCAGCCAAACGGTTCTAGACACAGGAATATATTAAAATGCATTACATTCCTCAATTATCCTAGTTTCATAAGATTAAATTTCTAAAATGGGCAATCATGGGATTTGCGAATAATGGTTCAATTAAATGTATATGTTTACGTTTTAAAAAATAATTTAATTTCAACTAGTCAGCATATTTTCAGTCATTATCCTAAATCCGTTTAATGGTCATCTTTTGGGATGTGAGCGCCTTGTGGTTGGAAACCGTTCTCATCAGCAATGTAAGTTACAGTGTAGGTGACACCGTCTGGGCCTACGTAAGAGAATTGTCCACGGACGGCGATGGATTCGTTTTCTTGTCCGGCGTTGATGACTTGTCCTTGTTCTGAAGCGGAGATTCCGTTGCTGGTCTCATACCTAGAACGCATCAGATGCAATCAATAAATCTCCCCAAAGTAAAGTAAAACAATTCTATTCTTACGCATGTTGGTATCCATCGACGCCGATGTTATCCAACTCTTGCCTAACGACGTAAGCATCCTTCTCGTCTTTGTGTTGTGGGGCGGCAAGAGCCACGGCTACGAGAGCGGCGAAAGCTACGATCTGCAAAACGGTCAATCACAATTACAAACTCTCTAATTACCTTCGCAACAACACACATACCAATTTCATTGTTAAGTTGTTTATGGTTCTTTCGATTGAACTACGAGCTTGGATTTGCCAGGAACCACATATATACGAAAATTGTTCCCCACCACCGAAAAAAAGGATGCTCCGCGACCTTTGCGTAACACATCTTTATTACAATTCTCTGCTATACTTTTATTATTCAAATACAATAGATATGTTTTACTTGAGGCGATTTTTCTATTAAATTTGTTATGTTCTTCTTAAAGTTGTCCAACTCAATTAGAATACCATTATAGTCTAAATTACAATAAAAAAAAACTGTAATAAATCATATTAAATTTCGATGCTTCTATTCCTCAATATTCTTAATAGTTAGTGTTAAACATTCTATTTTCAAATCAGACTTAAAACATTACATTTTTTATATCCACTATTATTAATATTAAACACAGGTATTGACCATAAGGTAAATCCACTATTATTTACGTAATACGCAATGAAAGTATGATTTGAATATGGTCTAATCAACAGATGTCTTTAATTGCATGATGATACTTTCAAAAATTCTAATTAAAACCAAAAAATAATAAATTACTTTATATTAATAAGTAATCTTAGAAATTGTAATTAATGATCTTATTGTACGCAATATTGTTTCAATGTAATATTTACTAATAATTAATCCATCTGGAATGTTACAGATATTCAAAATATGTTTTATAACATGTATAGGTCAGATTGATAGCGCTTTATTCAAATGCATGTGGTTTTGAAAACAGCTGATCAATTACGTCAGAATCAATCAGCTGTTAATCAGCGCATTCGGTGGTCAAATTATGTTCGAAATCCGAAGCGTTTGGGAACCGAAATCCTACTATTCATAATTTACATTGTATTCAATAAGATGTTAGTAAAAAGTTTTGGTTTTGAACTATGTAAATAAAATAAAATTTCTTCTCAGCGTGATACGTCTGCGTTATATCCGGGTATAAACAATTCGAAGCTGTTTCAATCGATATTCACATTCACTTCTATCAATTCAAATATCGCAAAATTGATTGTATTCCATCATTAAGACTTTCTTAATAAATTTCTGATTGTAAAGATGTTTTTTAAATAACTTAATAAAGCAGCGAAAGAAGTAACCAAAATGTTGCGTGTCCTTGAAAATGCAGAACATTTTTCAAATTCCAATTCCAAAAAAGAGAACATATTCGATCAAATATGCAGACGCACGAGAAAAAGTAATACATGATTTGCATAATTTGCCATTTGGAGATCGTCAAAGTGTACGGATTTAAACAAATTACCGAATACTCTTTAAAGATTCCTCGTAAATAACGTCGTGCACGATGAATTATTAGGATAATTAACCGATGCGTTTGACGATGACCTCAAAGAATTAGTAATTACAGGTTTCGAGCGAACTTTTGGTTTCAATCGAATTATCTCCATTGGATTTACATAAATCTGATATTCTCGTATTATATAAGTGTTTTGTTGCAGCAATTCTGAAGAAGCAGCACACGCATCTTTTCGATTACATTGCCAACGTCTGTTGGTTTCTACGGTGATTCCGTGAACCTGGATTGCGTAACAGAAGAAAGAATCCATCGTCTGTAATCACGTCACGAATCGCTGAGCGAATTTTGGATTTTATTCAAAAGAATTGTTTATCTTCTGATGTACCGCTCGATTTATATCTAATGCATCATTGAAATACAGTTACGAAATTCAAATTTTTTGAAAATTTGAAGTACTACAAAGGACGTTGATCCTTCACGTGAAAAATTTAAGAGTTTCAACTGCGAATAATTAAAGTTTACATTTTCTTACATAATTCGATATGCAAAATTATGTACGTTTTTTTTTTTTGGTAGATTGGGAAACGTTAATCTAGTAATCAAATATGATTAAAATGCAAAAAAATCTACAAAAATGTGATTTACACAAATATGTTATATAATTTATGGATCTGGTGCACGGTCTCGGTTATGTAATTTCATGCTAATTAGTATATTTATATTTAGTATAGTCATAAAATACTGGTTTTTGGGAAGCGTCAATTAAAGTACTAAAAAACGGCAATGTGAAGCTGGAAAAGGTCATATTTTAAATTGATTACTGGGGAGCGGCATCTTCTATTAATAAATTAATAGTATAACAATAATTTATTCAAATTCATCTAAATTATGTGTACTTTGCATTAATTTGTTTACTTGAAGTGATTGCTTTAAGTATTGTATTTAATTTTTTCCCTCTCCTCGATAGATACCTCTCCATTTCCCTTAAATTAATCTCAAAAGACTCCAATTTATCATCTTTCTCCAAATTTTGTATCCCTCAGAATCTATCAACTAAATATTAGTATCCCACATTGTCCCTGTAATAATGTTCTTTCCCTTTCCAAGAGGGAAGCAGTCATATGAACTTTATACATCTTTTGGTGAACATCAGAGACCTTTACGAAAAATGAAAGATAAAACTTGTTTATTGACTCTGCAAAATAGGCACAATTTGCTTCTAATGCTAAAAGTGACATCTATCAAGTGTCTTACATAACGAAATTGAACAAAAAAATTGATAGTTCTTCAAAACAAAGCAACTTTGATCTATTTATGAAAACCTAAATTACATTCTTGCCAACCAAATATTAATTTTCGTACTTAATGATGAAAGATCAAATCAATCTTCTATGGAACATTTCCAATTGTTTGTGTGTTTTTTTTTTCGGAGAATCCGAATTCTTTCGCAACGTGCCATTAATGAAGTAATGCAAAAACCACTACTTTGTTGAAAAAGAAAGAAGATTTTCCATAAAATCCGACGAACCTTGAATCGACGAACCTTGAATGTCTTCAAATCTCTTTTCAAACTCTGTCTGCGATATTTGAAATTCCACCGGAAATCATCAATCTAGCATTGGTCTCTTCTTATCGCAAGAAAAAGATCAATCTCTTCGTTCAATGTAAATGTAACACAGATGTCCTTGCGCATCGCTACATTTCTATGTTATGCTTTTATATAATATTTATATTACAATTGCTCTTCCTTTTTGTTTTTTTGATTGTATGATGCATATGACAGTGCAGAGTGCATAAATAAGTGATGAATGTAATAACCGAAGAAGGAAAAACCAGAATTCCGACGACCTACCCGATCCTTTTAGAAATCAAAAGAAAGTTTACCTGATGAGTAAAATAGTGACCTCGGATCAAATAAGATGATTAACATATATATGCCGTGTGATGTGGAAGATCGACAGCGATTGAATTGCGATTTGCGCTAAATAATCGTCTTGGGAAACATGGGTGGACGTTGAAATTATTGTTCAATTTAGATAGAAAATGATGAATTTGTATGCAAATGTTTTTATCTATATGCAAAATTGATCTTCCCATGGGTGGTGGTGTCACACAGCGAAAGAATTCGAAACATCCTAACCTTTTCTTGGGCATTATTATTATGGATGAGACAACGATTCTAATTGAAAATGTTGTAACATTATTTATATAGCATTGTCTTTTTTTGTTGTATTACTCATACTGCAATTGCTGGACTTTTTATTTTCATAAAAGGTTGCGTTCTTTTAGTTATTACATGCTGTATCTGTATATTATTATATAGTTTTATATAATAACATAGTTTTGTTGCTAAATACATCAATTATACATCAAAATAGTCAATACTTTAAACAATGCCTAAATATTTTACGTTGTCAATAAACCCATTAAAGCGTTTAAGTTATGCAACAATAGTAACTTATTAATTTATGCAACAATAGTAACTAAATTAATGTATATTGGTATACTGAAGTAATACCAACAGTAATAATTCATTACAAGTTGTCATATTTGACAAACATTTATTCTTGAAAGCAGAAGAGGCAGAAATGAAACAAATTAAGAGACAAACTGTATGTATATAGTTTTATATAATAATATCGTTTTTTTTTGTTAAATACATTAATTACACATCAAAATAGTGAATACTTTAAACAATATTTTACGTTATCAATAAACCTATTAAAGCATTGAAGTTATGCAACAATATTGGTATACTGACGAAATACCAACTGAAAATTCAGTAATAAGTCGTTAAAAGTTGTCGTATTTGACAGACGCAGAAATGAAACAAATGAAGAGACAAATATGAATAAAATATAACGTTGTTCCAAATTGTTTAAAAAAATCTATAACTGATTCATAAAGAGTTACGTAATTGTAAGTTTGGAAAATCCATTTTATTACACAAATACCAAATTTTTCATTCAAGCAAATTTTATTAATGGAATACCACACAACATACACATTATTCGTTTGGCATTTGTTTGTGCTATAAATATAATGAAAAGAAACAATGATGCGTTGCGTGTTTTTTTTTTCTCACAGAATTGAATGTCAGATTCTATTAATGAATTAGTATATTTTAATGAAAATTATGTATTTATAAATCAGTGTTAGCTGCTTATAAATGTCTGTGAGCAACATATGTATTGAAATGAAATAAAATTTGACATGATTGAAACGTCAAAATGTTTCAAAATTATGTCAATAACTACTGAAACTAAATATCTTTCTATTTCTTTATAAATGCATCTTCATCTAGTAAACAATATGTACTACATTCTTAAAACGTTGTTTTTCAAAGATTTCTCTTTCAATTATCTAAGTTTTGTATGCTTTTCTCATACTCAGTATGATACAAAACTATTATTGAAAAATCTTCAACTATAAACTTTACTATAAGTAAAAGATTAAATATGAAAGTAACTCTTGTTTGCAAATGTTATTTTTTCTATGAAATATCATTAAAATATTAAGTAATACAATAATTATTTTCCATTCAATTATAGACTTCTACTTGTGATTTTGCATTAGTTTCACTATGATTTTGCCATTATAATTGGAAAATAAGTATAATTAGGACAGAAAAACCTAATTTAATAAGGTCTAATTAAAAGACGTTGATAATTATTATTTATAAAAAGATTTTTAATTATTTCAATCTATTTTTTTCATATGATTTCTATAAGAAATTTCTTGTTTAATTCTTTGTTTTGCAATTGGAAGAAAATGTACAAAATGAGATTTTCGTATCATTTTCTTTTCAAGGCTGTGTTATATTTAAACTATTGAAATAATTAGAAGGTTTCTATTTAGTTTAGTTATTAACCACGAGTTTTTTTAGGTTGGAAAGTAGTAGTTCTTGCTTTAATAATAAATAAATTATTAAGAGTTTGTTTATTTTATGTAAAGTTAGTACACCCAAACCTCGCTATACGTCCGCTCTTTATACGGCATTTCGCTATAACGGCCCTCTTCAATTAAGGCCCGTTTTCGATTTACGGCCTAGCAAAGAACTATTTTTTTCGATGTCGATATATCTACATGTTGGCAATCTTGCGCAAGCGCAATCTTTGATTCCTTATACGGCTTTTCGCTTTGCGGCCTAGTTTTTGTTTTTTTCTCGTATAATGCTGTTTCTGCTTTTCATTGAAAGGTGACACAATAAAACGAGGGTAATATTTTCTTAAATTCTTTACAATTTTTTATTGAGGTGCAATTATGTACAGTGTGTATTATTCTTTTTTATTTTGAATTTCAGTCGTTAGAGGAAATTAAGCTTGCGGAATATGGGCCCCTTGCGGTTGGAAACCGTTCTCGTCGGCGATGTAGGTGACGGTGTAGGTGACGCCGTCCGGACCTACGTACTTGAATTCGCCCCTGACGGCGATGGCCTCGTTCTCGCTTCCCGCATTGGTGACTTGGCCCTGCTCGTTGGCGGCGATGCCGTTGCTGGTCTCGTAACTAATGCACACAGGCAAGTACAAGTTAATGTCATGTTGACAGTTGGAGGGTGAAGAACTTACGCATAGTTGAAGCCATCCACGCCGATGTTCTCGGAGTCGTATTTGGTGATCACGGCATCCTTGTCGGCTCCCTGCGGTGCGGCCAAAGAGACGGCGAGGACTGCGGCCAAAACGACGATCTACAAAACAAGAGCAGTTTGCTTTAGTAAATCCAATGGGAAGGGTCGCGATTCGTTCGGGCACTCACGAAGTTCATGTTTGCGAATTTAGTAGTTGAGTTTATCACAGAACTGTGCCATCCGTACCGCGGCGGGTACCTTATATACACCGGGTAAAAGGTGCAATTGCCAGCCCCTTCCACGAGGTCGCAGATCCTCCGCTCCGTGCAGGATCTGACCGCCGCTCTGACCTTTGGGATGAGGCACATCAACCATTCGTTCTACAAATCCTCTTCAGATCCATCCGCACACGGTGCAGTTACATAATGGGGGCGATTTTTTGCACCTACTCTTCGGTAGCATCCATCCACCGTAACCCAAGCAAAATTTGAGCAACCCGATTAAAAGCAATTGTCCGTGCGAAATGCCACGATGCGAATTAATCGATTCATTATCAATCTTATCAATTAACGCCTTAGCATTTCATCAAACGTGCAAGTTTTAATTGAAAAATTCTCTCTCTGAACCATTACATACATTTCCACTGTGTGCAATTACATTTAACGCACGGCATTTCTTCAAAACCAATTTAAAATCCATACATTCTCACATTTAATTACCACGTTTTTCTTTTGGATGCATATGCAAGACACAACCTAATTATAAATAGATTTCGTTATTTCGCTTCTTGCTCTAACAAAAAATGTAATTAATTTGTTACAATATGAATATTATTATAAATAGTATTCATATTTAATGGTTAATAGCTCTTTGTAAAAGTGAATTTTCTTATTTCATTGAACATTTTTACTAACAATTTTTAGTTACTGTTTCAGTGATGAAATGAAAATGAATTCCTTAGGTTAGTTAAGATAATATCAAATGTATCTACAAACATAATACACCCATACCTCGCTTTAGATACGTTTCACGAAACTTGGCCGCAAAGCGAAAAGCTGTACAACGAATCAATTATTGCGCTTGCGCAAGATTGGCAAAATGTAGATATATCGATATATACACCGTTATAGCGAAACATTTTAGGCCGTAAATCGAAAACGGGCCTTAATCGAAGATAACGAAACGCCGTATAAAGGGCCGCTCTTTATACGGCTATAGCGAGGTATATAAACGAATATACATTAAGTTAACAGAATGATTATAAATATTTACAAGACGTTAAATCATAATTAGAACAGCAGACATTTTTCAACGTTGAATTTATAAATTCCATTTTGATTTTACCAAAATAGGTATAAAAACTACTCAATTATCTGTACTTTTCTACTTAACATTCGAAAACACAATCTTTACTAGCCACGAATTGGTCCAAAGGGCTTTCTCAAAATTTTGAATAAATTAAGTGAAACATTAAGATGAATAATAGTTTTTGGAATCAAACAAATATATATTTCTAATTCGACTAATACTACGAAAATTTGAATATCTATATACTATTTCTATAGTTTGCTCTTCGATATCCGTATTCAAAATATGTATTAAATTCATTAGTTTTGTAGTAATTAAGTAAAAGAATGAATAAAGTTCAAAAAATAACATTTTTTATGAAAAAAAAGTCATATTTCAAAGCAACGTTTTAACGAAACATACGAACACTTATATAATTGTCACTATTGCTATTAAGGGCTATAGACTATAGGTCTATCTGCCCTTGTATAGTATTTTGATAAAAATCGAAGAAATATATGGTAATTGACAATTTCGGTCATGTTATGGTAAATGTCGTGACATAAAAAACGTTCTCTTTTGTCTTAAGATTAATACTAGAACTTATTGAGTCAGGGACAGAAAGATTCAGAAATGCTGTTATAATATGGTAACAGCTAGGTATAACATAGAAATACATTTCATTAACATTAATTAACAACTTGCGCTTGAAATCTCCAATCAAGTCTTCATTTTAATGATTCTTTCGTTCATGAGAAAACGTAATTTAGAAGTTGGTTTTCAGTATGAACTATAAAGTAATTTAGCTCACAAAATAATGCATGGGAGATATAGTGTGTATCAATGAAAGATAGGTTTTCGTTTAATAAAAATAAATTTATTGCACTATACGTAAAATCAATTATCTAGCATCAGTCGTCTAAGCTTAATGGTCGGCCTTTGGGATGTGTTCTCCTTGTGGCTGGAAACCGTTCTCGTCAGCAATGTAGGTGACAGTGTAAGTGACACCATCAGCTCCAACGTAAGAGAATTGTCCACGGACGGCGATGGCTTCGTTTTCGGTACCAGCGTTGATGACGTGTCCTTCTTCGGAAGCGGAGATTCCGTTGCTGGTCTCATAACTGCAATTACCAATTGAAACTCATTACCAATTCATCCGCAAATTATCCAATTTCAACTTACGCATGTTGGTATCCATCGACTCCGATGTTGTCGAAGTCGTACTTCAAGACCTGGGCATCCTTGTCGGAGTCCAAAGGTTTGGCCAAAGCTACAGCTACGAGAGCGGCGAAGAAAACGACGGCCTGAAAATCGCAAATTGAAAATCAGCAAAGGAATCGCAAGAAACTTGACAAGAACTGACGAATTTCATGTTGATGTTGTTGTTGTTGGTAGTTTTGTTGTTATCACAGAACTGTGATCTTCGTTCGGCAGTGAAAGCATTTTTATATGAATCCGCAGCCAAATTCCCCACCTCAACAACGTGCAGATCGACCTTTTGAAATAAACTAACAAAAAAAAAACATCTTCAAATTTCAATAACACGTACTTCTATTATTAGAGTTTGGATGAATCTTTAACATTTAGTTTCGCTGCCCTAAAGCCTCTTACATGTTTTCAAATATGAGTTATTACCAACATGATTCATGCGTTATTAATGTACGATTCATAAATCATTACAAACGCAATTAATTAATCTTAAATAATTATCCAAAAAAAAACACTTAACTTATTAATTAATTAGCAAAGAATCGATAAAAAGTGATTATAATAAAAAATAGATAAATTAATTAACTGCTTCCGCTTGAAATCTCCAATAAAGTCTTCATTTTAATGATCCGTTCATTCAAGAGAAAACGTAATTTAAAAACTTGATTGATTTATAAAGTAATTTACTTTACAAAATAATGCATGGACAATTTATATGCACCATAAAAGAGAAGTAAGTACGTGCTCAACTGTGAGATGTGAAAAGTTTCCGGAGCACGCCGTGGGAATATTTATGAATGAAATTTTTTGGGAGAGAAAAAAATGATTTGAATATTCCGTAAAATTGTTGGAAACCCGTAATTCTAAGCGGCCCAAGTCAAAGACACTTTACAAGGTCGATGCGACAGGAAGACTTGCATATTTCATTATTTTTCGTCTCGTTTTTTTTTGCATTATATCTTGTTGAAGATCGTATTTTGTAAGTTGGATTTGGAAGATTTGTATCACTTAACGATGAAGAATTTTCAATAAAAATAATTGATATTTAAAGGAAATTTTATAATGATGTGAGGTGTTATAATGAATCATGTGAATTACGTTCCGTTTGGTAATAATTCTGCAGACAAAATTGGAATAATTCATAATCAAAATTGGATGTTTTACTGAGAAAAATGTATGGAAATTGTTTTAAATTTTGATAAAATAATCAATTAAACAATAGTTTTAATAGAAGAACTAGTAAATGTAATCAAAAGATGAACAAGTTCTTTCGTTTTGACAAAATTGGAATAATTCATGACCAAAATTGACACTTTTACTGAGAAAAATGTATGGAAATTCTTTTCAATTTTGATACAATAAGTAATGAATCAATAGTTTTAATAGAAGAACTAGTAAATATAATCAAAAGATGGACAGGTTCTTTCTTTTCAACAAAATTGGAATAATTCATGACCAAAATTGACACTTTTACTGACAAAAATGTATGGAAATTCTTTAAAATTTTGATCAAATAATCAATTAAACAATAGTTTTAATAGAAGAACTAGTAAATGTATTCAAAAGATGAACAAGTTCTTTCTTTTTGACAAAATTGGAGTAATCCATGAACAAAAAATAATCTTTTATTAAGAAAAATGTATGGAAATTCGTTAAAATTTTGATAAAATAAGTAATTAAGCAATAGTTTTAATAGAAGAACTAGTAAATATAATCAAAATATGAACAGGTTCTTTCTTTTTGACAAAATTGGAATATTCCATGAACAAAATTAACACTTTTGTCGAAAAAAAAATGTATGGAAATTCTTCAAAATTTTGATAAAACATTAATTAAACAATAGTTTTTATAGAAGTACTATTAAATATAATCAAAAGTTGAACAGGTTCTCTCTTTTTCACAAAATTTGAATAATTCATGAATAAAATTGAATCTTTTATTGAGAAAAATGTATGGAAATTCTTTTCAATTTTGATACAATAAGTACTTAATCAATAGTTTTAATAGAAGAACTAGTAAATATAATCAAAATATGAACAGGTTCTTTCTTTGAGACAAAATTGGAGTAATCCAAACTCAAAATTGATCGAAAAAAGTTCGGAAATTCTATTAAATTTTGATAAAATAATCAATTAAACAATAGTTTTAATAGAATCACTAGTAAATGTAATCAAAAGATAGACAGGTTCTTTCGTTTAACCAAAATTGGAATAATTCATGAACAAAATTAACACTTTTATCGAAAAAAATTGTATAGAAATTCTTCAAAATTTTGATAAAGCAAGTAATTAAACAATAGTTTTTATAGAAGTATTATTAAATATAATCAAAAGTTGAACAGGTTCTCCCTTTTTCACAAAATTGAAATAATTCATAATCAAAATTGAATATTTTACTGTGAAAAATGTATGGAAATTCTTTAAAATTTTGATAAAATAAGTAATTAATCAATAGTTTTAATAGAAGAACTATTAAATATAATCAAAATATGAACAGGTTCTTTCTTTGAGACAAAATTGGAGTAATCCAAACTCAAAAATTGATCGAAAAAAAGTTCGGAAATTCTATTAAATTTTGATAAAATAATCAATTAAACAATAGTTTTAATATAATAACTTTTAAATATAATCAAAAGACGAATAGGTTCTTTCTTTTCGACAAAATTGAAATAATTCATGATCAAAATTGAACGTTTTATCAAGAAAAATGTATGGGAAATACTATTAAACTACTTACAAAAACGGGAGTGGAAACAGTTTTAGATACGATTATTTTGTATAATGTATTAGATATTCGAAAAAAAAATGTTTGTATCAAGAAGACGTGGAGCTAATTCTAGAGAATCTTCTATTACGCAATCTGATGTCATGCAAATTCCCCTTGGATTTCTTCATTTACTAAATAAAAATATGTTTAGATTTTTCTTCCGAAGGTTACATAAAAGCAACTTAATATGAAAGTTTGTCGTTTAATGGAGATTCCATGAATACTGTTACACAATCGTATCGTGGATTAGAAGAAGAGTTAAAAGTAAAATAGATGGTAGAAGTAAATTTTAAGTTTTATTGAGCAATTATGTACAAATTCATGAGTAGATTGATCTATTGTTCTGGTTGGGGGATGTGAGCGCCTTGTGGTTGGAAACCGTTCTCATCAGCTACGTAGGTGACAGTGTAGGTGACACCGTCTGGGCCGACGTAAGAGAATTGTCCACGGACGGCGATGGCTTCGTTCTCAGTTCCAGCGTTGATGACTTGTCCTTGTTCTGAAGCGGAGATTCCGTTGCTGGTCTCATAACTGCAATTACCAATTGAATTAATATTCAAATTTTGACAAACAATTTGATGTTAAACTTACGCATGTTGGTATCCATCAACTCCAATGTTGTCGAAGTCGTACTTCAAGACCTGGGCATCCTTGTCGGAGTCCAAAGGTTTAGCCAAAGCTACAGCTACGAGAGCGGCCAAAACGAAGATCTGCAAAACATTGTTTGTTTGTTAATTCACTGCCATCCATCACTTGACTAAACCACTAACCAGTTTCATTTTTGTGTGTTGGGATTTCGTTGTACTCGTTAGAAGAGACAATGAGAGGATTCTGGTTTTCGGAGTCTCCGGACACAGTTTATATACCAATCGAATAAATGGTCCCACCACGGATTCGTACAATCTTTTTTTTGGTAATTTAGCACCTCGACCTTTGCGCAACCTC
The DNA here is from genome assembly GCA_018845635.1 of Nicrophorus orbicollis. Classification (NCBI taxonomy): domain Eukaryota; kingdom Metazoa; phylum Arthropoda; class Insecta; order Coleoptera; family Silphidae; genus Nicrophorus; species Nicrophorus orbicollis. The sequence continues at coordinate 255,016 of JAFMTC010000414.1, forward strand.
TTCTTGCGCCCCGACGATGATGATCATGACATAAGCACGCACAGATGATGAGGAAGAAGGAGGAAGGAATGGAAGAATGAAAGAAAGAAAGAAATTCGTGCGGCAGCGCGTGAACTTGAACTGGGTGCAAATAGAAATTCCGACGTTCATTATCGGATATCGTAGCTACACATTACATAACGATGCGGAGAGGATTCGTAATATTAGCGACGGTGTACACCAAAAAAAAAAAAGGAAAGTTGGATGATGCTTTGACAAACCGTTTCCACATGTAAATTCCTTCTGCTTTTTTTTCTACAATTTTAGATGAAATTACTTTGAAATGCAAGACACCTTACATCACCTGTACAATGCACTAAAATTAATTGAATTTTTAATTAACTTCAGTTACGTAGAAAATTCACCACCTATGTTCCAATAATCGTATACATTAGATCCTCCTTCTTGCAACATAGTCCATATCTTCCTTATTCCCACACATTTAGCAACTAAAAGTGGTTAAGAATTACTATAACTTATGAAAATTTACACAACTTTCTTCAATATCAATATATTGGTACAAAATTGAGAAAAGTTTTTAATTTGGAAATACTATTTAGTTTCACAACTGTGTGAATGTGTTTATTGTTCTGACAATTTGGTTAATTCTGAAAGGTGTCAGATAAAAATCAATCTTCGAACGAACGTATCATTATCACCGGATTGAAATTATACATTTTAGATTGAACGAAATGGAAAGTTTCGCATTGTTTATTTTGATTGTTGTTTATGGCTGAGTTATCCGTCGAAAGTCATAATTCACGGTGTGAGTTACACCATCGGGCACCTACGAAAGTGAAATGCCCACGAACGGAAATTGCTTCGTTTTCAGTTAGCCGGCATTGTTTGTTCAACTGACCTTCGGCAGCTTCCGAAATTCCGTTGCTCGTTTCGTATCTGCAACAGCGAGTTTTATTTGCATTTGCATTCAATGCAGGACGAGAGAAAGAGGATCGTGAGGACCGTTATTTCTGTGTGTGTGTAACTCACGCATATCTAAGACCATCCACGCCGATGTTTTCGTTCTCGTACTTGAGGACCTCGGCGTGCTCGTCATCGACGGGTGCGGCAAATGTCACGCAGGACAATGCAAATAATGTCATAATCTGTAAGGAAATGTCGTAGAGTTATTCGGATTTTTCTTGGACAGTTTCCAAAGCATTTCAACTTAATTATTAGTCAAATTAAGACTTAATTATAACAACAATATTCACTGATTGAACGATTTCGTGTTGACCGAAAAACATGTACAAAAACATGCTTTTAATACCTAAAGGGAAAAGGTGTCTGTCTTTATCACCCATCCAAGTTGTTGTTGTAACCAATACATAATTGCTTAACTTTTATAAAATATCAAATGTAAAAGTTTAGTTTCTCATATCTAAAGGGAAAAGTTGTTTTTATCACCTATCCAAGTGTTGTAACCAATACACAATTGCTTATCTTTTGTAAAATATCAAATGTAAAAGTTTAGTTTCAAATATCTAAAGGGAAAATGTGTCTGTCTTTATCACCCATCCAAGTGTTGTAACCAATACATAATTGCTTAACTTTTATAATACATCAAATTTAAAAGTTCAGTTTCTAATATCTAAAGGGAAAAGGTGTCTGTCTTTATCACTTATCCGAGTGTTGTAACCAAAACACAAATGATTAACTTTTATAAAATATCAAATTTAAAAGTTTAGTTTCTAATATCTAAAAGGAAAAGGTGTTTCTATCACCTATCCAGTGTTGTAACCGTACACAATTGCTTAGCTTTTATACAATATCAAATTTAAAAGTTTAGTATCTAATATCTAAAGGGAAAAGGTGTCTGTCTTTATCACCTATCCAAGTGTTGTAATCAATACTCAATGGCTTAACTTTTATAAAACATCAAATTTATAAGTTTAGTTTCTAATATCTAAAGGAAAAAGGTGTTTTTATCACCCATCCAAGTGTTGTAACCAATACACAATTGCTTAACTTTTATAAAATATCAAATTTAAAAGTTTAGTTTCTAATTTCTAAAGTGAAAAGGTGTTTTTATCATCCATTTGAGTGTTGTAACCAACACACAATTGCTTAACTTTTATAAAACATCAAATTTAAAAGTTTAGTTTAGTTTAGTTACAAAAAATCATATGAAAATTGTGATATTGAAAAGTAAATGCCTTAAATTCTTCATATTATTACAATATCAAATTTAAAAGTTTAGTTTCTAATTTCTAAAGTGAAAAAGGTATCTTTATCACCAATCCAAATGTTATAACCAGTACACAATTGCTTAACTTTTATAAAATAACAAATTTAAAAGCAAAAAGACTAATAGTCTATAGATCTTTTCTACAATAGTATTTTCTTTTATATTGAGTTCATTCTTTGTAGTTGTTATTGGTGCAATAAATGATATTATTATAAAACTTTAATTATCTCATAAAGGTCTTCAAAAAACGTGATTTTGAAATATATCCAATGATTTGAAGGAGTATATTGAACACAATAACAAAAGCATATTAAAAAGTAAATGGTTTCACTTTATTAACTTAGTAGTAAAGAAAATATGTTGCATTCGCCTAATATAAGTTGATTTTGTGAAATTTCACTTAGTAATAGAGAAAAATCCAGTAACTACTTTCCTGATGAATTAAATGGTACAACAGCACTCGACTTTTCAGTTTAAAGTACTGTTTCAGCTTCGGAAATCTTCTTTTTTATACCGAGTTACAGTAATGATACAAAGATGTTTCCTAATTAGACAAGTTTTTTTGTATTTTCGATGATCAGTATTTGAAAAGTATAAATAATTAATAATAATATTCAATTATCTACATAGTAAGGAATTGGAAATAAGTGGGTTCGACCATTAAGAGTAAGTAATGCAATATTCGAAATTTAGCTTTAAATTTCTTATATAACCAAGAAGAAGTGATTTAGTTACTGCCAATAGATGAAGAGATGTTTTCGGGAATTGAACATATTACTTAGGTAGTGGTTTTTAGTTACGTAATGTTGGTATTCTATTGATGAATGTTGTTATATTTTTTAAGGATAATGTGGTTTTCTGAGATTAAAACATGAGTGATATTGATTTTTAAAGTTTTATTGAGCAATTATGTACAAATTCATGAGTAGATTGATCTATTGTTCTGGTTGGGGGATGTGAGCGCCTTGTGGTTGGAAACCGTTCTCATCAGCTACATAGGTGACAGTGTAGGTGACACCATCTGGGCCGACGTAAGAGAATTGTCCACGGACAGCAATAGCTTCGTTCTCAGTTCCAGCGTTGATGAGTTGTCCTTGTTCTGAAGCGGAGATTCCGTTGCTGGTCTCATAACTGCAATTACCAATTGAATTAATATTCAAATTTTAACAAACAAATTGATGTTAAACTTACGCGTGTTGGTATCCATCAACTCCAATGTTGTCGAAGTCGTACTTCAAGACCTGGGCATCCTTGTCGGAGTCCAAAGGTTTGGCCAAAGCCACAGCTACGAGAGCGGCCAAAACGAAGATCTGCAAAGAAAGCGCATCGATTAATTCACTGCCGTCCATTCACATAATCCAAAAGGAGTATGACCAAATCACTAACCACTTTCATTTTTGTGTGTTGGGAATTTGTTGTACTTCTTCGAAGAAACAATGAGATGATTCTGGTTTTTGGTATCTCCGACCACGGTTTATATACTAACGAAGGAATGGTCCCACCACACACATTTTTCGTCTGTTCTTCCCTCCTTCAATTTCGGAAACACATCTTCTTTGACATTACTTGCTTAACATCAAAAAAGAGAAGAGTTTAAGATATACAATTATCGGAATGCCTTGATTGGAAATATTACACTTTTATCTCGTATTTTCATGTTTAATCCATGAAATCGTTAATAATTGTGTCATTTTTGATAATCAAAAATTAATGTTAAGTTAGTCAATTTTTCAAGGTTCAAAAATGAGTGTTATATAACATGAAAAATTATAATTAATATATCTAATATACCATGATTATGTCATCTACAACAATTGTCGCAATGAATGAAGTCAAACAGGTGGAAATTGTAAGTAGTTGAAGTCATCTTGTTTACGAGACGCGTCGAATGTTTATAGTAAGTCGGATTTGGAACTATCTTGTAAGTGGAAATGCCGTATAGAGCTCAAAATAAATAACTAATTGCGATCGTCCTTTTGCGTTGACAACGTTGACATACGCCGCTCCTATGGAAACGTCCTTGGTAGCTCAACGCATTAACTTTTGATCAAAGGATGTTTCTGTCATGTTTTCATCTGCAACTGTAATCAATTAAATTAAAGAAAACTGATATTAATTTAAGTTAAATAACATTTCAAACCAAAACTCATAAATGAATACAAAAAGACATAGGTCTTTCTGCCCGGAACTAATATTAAGTCAATCAGTAGTTTACATTCACGGGGGGTCAACGACTCGTTTTATTATCTCAATAGGATATTTATGAAATGCAAGAAGTAGGGGTCGTCTTCCTCATACGTTATTTTCGGATTATGATCAAAAGATCTATTAACATAATTTATTCAAATCTTCTTCGAATTTCTCGTATTTGAAAATAATTAGAATTACATTTAGGATTACATAATATTGTGAAATTCTTTACATAAAGTTTCGTATACAATGCGCAAAATCTACTCAAATTCTAACATACAGTTATACCTTGATGTACGAATTGAATACGAAATAACCGCCTTGAGTTGATGAACATCGTTTTCATATAAAAAAAATTGTTAGAACATGTTATTTAAGAATATTCTATTTATAGATTTCATCAAATATTTGAATCATTAGTAATGTTTCTAATTGGATATTTGAATCACTGTTTCTGTTGCACTACATCTTGTCATTGTTTCTAACAAATATTACTTATAAATATCAAATAGTTGTACTCTCGATTTTATGATTTATGTAATCATCAAGCGAAATCAATGCAGAATGCAGTCAAATATTCAGAATAGCGAAAGTGCGTCAAAGGCCACCGGCGATCCCGTTGTTTCTAGAAGCGTCTTCTTCACAATCATTTTTATTTTTTGGATTACATAAATAGCCTCTTCAGAAGTCGATCTTCTAGCTCTCTTCTAGCTTTTACCCAAAAACAACAAAGTGAACGCCCGTCTTCAATTATCCACATTCTGCAGAATATTTGCCAGTTGCACAACGGAGTGCGCAATCCAGTCCTTCCTCCACGTTCTCGCAATAATCGCAGGCGATAAATAAAATTGAATACTCTCTTATTTTGTTGTTGTTGTATCTATTTTGAGTATTGTGCAGATAATTGGTGCTCTGGAACAATATACTGTACGGGATTCGAAGTAATATTTTGACATTTAAAGGTTCATCTCTCATCGTTTTCCCATAACCTTGTCATAGTGGTATATTCTTACGTGTGGATGTGTATGTATGTATGTATGTGTCTGCTTGGTATTTGCACACGATTCCTAAACAGCTCATTGTGTTCCATCCGCTCGTTGCATTCCAAACGGATCTGTTAATAATATAAATTCAACGATTTGAAACGTAATAATGGTAATAGCCAATTATCGATCCCTTAAGCAACTCGCATTTCATTGCATTCGAGCCTGAGCCTCCTCCTCCTCCTCTCAGCAATTTACTCTGCTGATTATCGCTCTGTCGTGTTGCATCATTTCGCAGTTCGCATCTAACAAGTCCATCCCGATTTATAAACATTTGAACACCGAATTAGACTATTTCGGTCCATCATCATCCACTTTCCATTTCTTTCGTATTCTCCGGCATTTCCATTATTGAATCTCGACGTGAATTCAATCGCACAATTGCATCCTCGTTATTCGATTTCAATACGCATTTGAATACATCGAGACGAGAAAGTTTCGTGTCCACATCGCTGATGGATGACATAATATGATTGATTATGCGTTCGCTCCGTAACTTGGAAACAGCGTGCAAACACTTGATGCTTTGCAAAAGATACGTAACATCAGAAAACAATCAACTAATCGTAATTTATTGATCAAAATACAATACAGTGGTAACTCGATATACGAGTGCATTAATATACGAATGTTTTGAGACACGAGGAATCGCACACTAGATCGCTGCTCACAACACCAATAGTTTCTTTGAGATAAACCAATTGCTTTGAGATACGAGCAATTTGTCATACGAGCAAGGTTACGGAACGAATTAAACTCGTATGTCGAGGTACCACTGTAAACGAAATATTACAATAAACTGGAAAGATTAAGATCGAAACATTGATTGATTGTTTTTTAAATTATTAACAATAATACAATTTGTTGAAACAACTACAAAAAATTAAGTTTAATATAAAAGAAATGAAGCTTTTTATGTCCATAAATTATGATTACTAATCAAGTTTCCATCCCATAATAATCAATAAGAAAAAACAACAATAATTAACGAAAATTAGTAATACGTTCTTTTATTTATACGTTGTTTTTGTTTGTTTTTTAATTATACGTTCAGCGTTGTTTCGCTCAGTTGTTTTCGCTGCAGAATTTCGTTGCGAAACTCGTTCCATTCAAGGAACATTTAATTGCAGCCGACTGCTTTATTCAGAGCAGTTTAACACTGAACTGATACAATTCATTGAACTTGGCCTTTGCCTAGACATTCGAACCAGACAGCATTCTTGTTACCTATACACAAACACACGCGCTTTACACACACAAAGTTCTACTTGTTACATAATAATCTTGTAAATCTATCTTTTTAGTTTCTACTAGTACTATTATTATAGCTTGATTTATTGATCCGACATTGGGCCAAATGGCCAGTACCGTTTCTAGGAACATCTACCCCCAAATTAGTGCCTAATTTATCATCGGATATGAATGTTTTTTTTCTGTTTTGCTTAAGAAAACATAAATTATTTAATGAAAGAGCTATTATCTATGGAGCTGCGATTTTAAAATGCATCTATATAAGGAGTAAACTGCACTAACAGCTTTGTTTAACAAACTTTAGAACAATGTATTTCAAACGTATACATTATCCCAATAGTTGCGATTGTAAAGCCATTAAATAATCCATATAAGGAGTGAACAGCTGTACT